>CAKMRK010000233.1:0-342880 GCA_928213465.1 Penicillium sclerotigenum | reverse complement strand
CATATGTTTATTCTATCCCACCGTTCGTCGATAGTTATTGATAAGACTTATTAGCACTATATATCAATTTTAAAGAGAGTAGACTTTCATCTTACTATCATTTCAAAAATTACCGAAAATTACGTTCATATATTAGATATCACCTATAAAGTCCTATACTATAAGGAAAAGTCCCTATAGACCACGGTTGTTGAGATATCAAGGTGTAATATATCGCATTTACTATAGTGTTTTGGGTGGCCCACTCGTTATTTTTTCGTATAGTATATATCTTAGTATAGCTCGATTGGGAAAATCATATAGCCACGTATACGGGCCCAACCAAAGTGTAGTGGGGTTGGAGAGATAGGGATAAAATCAATAGATGCCGAGCTAGATAACTCATTTTAGTTGAATTAATTTATTGCGTTGTCGTTGAGATAAATACAATTGAATTCAATACGTTGGATGGGGTGGACCACTCGTATGTGAAATACGTTAGTAAGCTCACCTGCCCAGGTGGGCAGTGAGCGTTAAATGTATTATGTAACGCGTGCCCAGTTTTGCAGTGAGCAAAAAGCGGCGAGGGGTGAGTACTAAAACGGAAAGGGAAAGCCATAGGTTTTCCTATAAGATAAGTAATCTAGTCGGTGATGTATATAGTAAATAATGATATACTATGCATAGGCCTACCTAGGTATTTCTAAGATTGGAGTCTGATACGTCTTGTTTCCATGGTTGTACTTTTAGGCTTCTGCCTGGCGATCTATAGGTCTCATCTCTATGTTGTTATACTCCGAAGTAGTTCTTACTCAGGTGAATACATAGGCTACAATATAGGCAAATGAGATTACAAGTAGAGACCTCAACACTACATGACCTCTGGAGCTAAAATTACAAGTGTTTCATCTTTCGTCCATGGATTTCCCATGGTTGATCTCTACCTAGGTACTACATGACTCACTGGCTACCTAGGAATACACCAAGGCAGCATACCCTGAACAAGGCATACTCATTAATGATGTAAGAATACAACATCCCGAGGTCGTATTTATCTCCACCTGGGTATGTATATCTATGAATAACGGCAACTCGAGGTCTGAGTGGCACGGTACCTGGCAAGTTACCCGATCTGACAGGGCAGTGCAAGGAACCCCGGTTTAAACCACCAATGGGCAAAACCCAAGTCATCACCCAAAAAAATGATACAGAGAATAATATGCGGGCCGTCACCCGGGATTTAGAACCGATGAAGAAACCCCATGGATCGACCACAATAGTCCGGGTGACCTGGGTCAGGGGTGCACACTGCCCCCAGTTACCCCCAGTCACCCTCATAGTCACCCTCACAGTCACCTGCATCATATTTATAAAAGCCAAAGTCCGCACTGGTTCTTAACTTCTTCTCTTTTCAACTTCATACTATGGCAATAGCACCCTGACTCTGCTATTGTCACATTCATTGCTATGTCCCGACCTCGTATCGCCGATCCAAAGGCCATCAAGGCCTTTGGCTTGACGCAGATTTATACTCCGCGCGACGACCCTACGATCGATATTGTCTTTGTTCACGGTCTCAACGGACACCCTCATGACTCTTGGACCAGCAAAACCACCGGTTGCTTCTGGCCGACGGACCTTCTTCCGGACGTGCTTGCCTCACTGTGTCCCCGCATTCTTACTTATGGCTACAATGCGAATGTCACTGCCTTCACTGATGGAGCTTCACGCGATTCGGTCGTCAGCCATGCTGAGACCCTTGCATCAAGTCTCGCTGCTAATCGAAATGTAGGTCGATATCTCAACTTTTGTTTTTAATTGCTCTTGCCTCTGATATCTTCTTCCTCCGGCATGGAGCTTCAAGAACTGACCTCAATTTTTTTATATAGTTGCGAGACTGCTCCAACCGTCCGATCATCTTCATCTGCCACTCGCTAGGGGGCCTGATTGTGAAGCGCGCCCTGATATACTCGCGTAGTCTTTCAAGTGAGAAGACCGAGCATCTACGCTCAGTCTATGTTTCCACCTTTGGCATCCTCTTCCTCGGTACACCTCACAATGGATCTGACATTGCGAAATGGGGTCTGTTGTTGCACAACATCTGCAATGCTGTGCTCCCCAAGAAGTTCATGGAGGCATCTCCGCAACTTGTCAAAGCTCTGCGGACCAACAATGAAACCCTGCAGCACATCAACAGTCTCTTTGTCGATATCATGGGTCGATTCCACATCTACTTCTTCCATGAAACTCGTTCCACCGACGTCCATGGTACCCGTGAAGTGATTGTGGACGAGCATTCAGCCGCGCCGTACATGGAGGGTGTTGAGCGGGCGGGTATCGAGGCCGATCACAGCCATATGTGCAAGTTTGATGACGACAATGCGGCGGGCTATGAGGTTGTGGCAGAGGCCATTCTCCGGTACTCACGTCAGGCTCCTGCTGTGATTACGGAGCGCTGGGCGGAAGAGAAGAAGGCTCGTACCCAGGAAAAGAAGGCCAAGGCTAGGGAAATCTATGACGGTGAGTCTTGCGCAAGCCTGGTACCTTCTTGATATGCCTTCTTTCGGATACTGACTATTGCAGCAAGAGTAGATGACCCGGCAAATCGAAGCATGCCTGATTTGAACAGAACTGGTAGGGATTCATACCTTCTCCCTGCACCGGAGGTGGCTGTCACGTTGAGGGACTATGAGATTGAGGAGCCTCCTGTCTGAAGCTTTCCGGCGAGCCACATTTGCTTTTGGTTTTTGATTTTATTCTGCTCTTTTTTAGAGTCCTGTTTGCTCACATTTCTCTTAATCCTTGTCAATGATTGTTCGGCCATTCGCTACTGAGTCAAGGGGGCCAATACTTTTGAAAATCCACTCTATTATTTTTTCATACAATGCACAGTGTGGTCTTTATTTTTGTACTGAGGCTATTGGTCCTATCACCAGGGTGGCTCCCAACTCAAGTCCTCAGATTAGCTGACCTACACTCTTCTCAATCCGAGAATCATCACATCTGCTAGAGTCACATTGGCTGACTTCATCATAGGCCAATCCATATTATCTCTACCGCCTGCCCCTGCGACAGAAGGCCGAAACTCTCCGGTATCTGACCTAGGAAACAGTGGACTTCTCCAACTCTCCCACTATTCAACCAAGGATTCTCCCCTATTTGTGGCACCTCCTGGTTTTCATCCTAATGCTACTTTTTTTGGGATGGAGAAAGAACTTGAAGTATTGCACAGCCGGTTGTTCAAAGCCAAGGCACGCCCGGAAAAGACAATGGCCGTATTGATCTCCGGAGTCCCAGGCTCTGGCAAGACACATCTAGCACGACAATACGTGTTCACCCAGCGAGACTGCTACCCAGGCGGGATATTTTGGATTGACGCCAAGTCCCGTGAATCAACGTACAAGTGTTTTTGGGAGATTGCACAAGCAGCTACGTTGATTGAGCAGAAGGTGACCGTGAACACTGAGTATCATGAGACTGAAAAGTACGTTAATGCAGTCCGGCTTTGGCTTCAGACACGCAAAGACTGGCTCCTCGTCTTCGATGGTGTTACCTTTGACCGCGACGACGATATCGATAAGTTTAGGGAGGTCTTGCCATGGAGCAAACAGTGCAGTATTATATACACTTCAGTTGACACAACGCTGCGTAAAAAGCAGCGACTTTACGAACCCTATTGTCTGATGATCTCACGCTTGCAAGTGGAAGACGCTTGCAAGCTTCTGTTTAAGGATCTTGGGATTACGCGACCGACACCTGAGCAAGCCTCCAAGGCTACCCGGATAGTTGAGCACTATGAATGTCTGCCTTTGGCAATCCATGCAATTGGGCACCGTCTCAACGCGACGGGTAAACCGATTGAAAAGTACCATGTCAAATCTCAGGTCACGGACAAGAAGCTTGCAGAGCCTTTTCTGAGCATCATGAACGATTTGTTTCGGTTGCAGCAAAAGCAGGCACTGCACTTGATTAATCTTCTCTCGTTTCTTGGCCACCAAGTGCCAGTAGGCCTCCTGAACCTGGGTCGAGCGGCTATGGCCGCTGAGAATTTGGAGATCCAGACTAGCGGCCAAATTGGAGAAGATCCTGATCTTGATACCACACTTGGGACCCTCATTCACTACGGATTGATTGAACGGATCTCAGATGCTGATCTCTCTCAGCAGAGATCGTCTGTGCCAACTTTTGAGGGCGATCAGACGAGCCCGGATGCGAAGACTGTCCCGGAACTCTCAGCTTCCCTGACAGAGAGCAGCCAAGAAGGATTTTTCTCCATCTACCGTCGTGAAGCGGTGGTTGATGTAGTCAAAATCCACAGTGTGGTGCAGGGGTTCTGTCGTGATGAGCTCCGAATCAAGGACGAGGAGAACAAAGACATCATGAGAAAGAATGACCCAGGCTTCTTCGATACTTGGTTAATTGTTGCTACTCGTTTTCTCATTACGTCTTACGATTCCGCTATGGGGCGGATGGCTCATTACGAAGACTGTGGCCTTGTCCGGGACTACAGAGAGTACGAAACTCACGCTTCACGGCTGCTTGAGCTCTTTCCAAAGAAGGCAGCAATAAATCTCCATCCACTAATTGTTGGTGAAACACGAGAGAATTTGCGACGATTGATGAAGATGATAAGCAAGGAAATAGAGAACATGTCTCCAAGCTCCTCACACCACTCTCTACGGAATCAAAAGTCGGTTTTCGACAGGTCAAGCAGCTCGTCATCATCCTTCCGCGATTCGTCAGCTGACGAAGGTCCATCGCGCCGGTCTACCTTCAACTGGAGTGATCTCGGGTCGCCTCGAGCGGAATCCCCCGAAGATATGGCTATACCACCTCCCCAGTTCAGATTGGAGCTTTTCCCGCCACATATATTCAGACAGTCTGGGTATGAATCCGAAGAAGGCTATGAAACGGATGGGGAAGCTAAGGGAGCAGTTCGAATCTCTCCTGCCATGTCGCAAGTCACGGAGAAACCGAATAATACATCTCCCTCATCGAGTCCACCAACCACTGCCCCATCAGAGTGGCAGGTGGTCAATCGACACTCAAAGCCGAGGCTAAATAAAGAGAATAGAACACAGAGGCAGAATAGAGGCCCTCGTCGCTTTAGAGATACCAAGTTCGACATCCCACAGGTCAAACTATCTTCCATACAAGGAAAAGGATCTTCAAGTCGCACAGCTGCTGAAACGGGAAGCTTTTTGATGCCAGCTTCGGAGGCTGAAAAAGCACTCGCTGCAGTGCGTCGGTCAACCAATTCTCAACCGCCCGCTGACAGCCCGCAACCTACAATCACCTCTCCACCGGCAAACAAAGAGAACATACCAACGTATGCGAATGTGGTCACCCGACGAAGGTTAGCGGTAGACTCTACAGTGAAACGTCCATCTTCGGTTCCCGTTTTGCAGGCCTTGGATCCAGCTAGCGGGTTGCATTCGAATGGAGGCTTGCAGATGAAACCTTCCACTGAGTCGCTCGACAGTCAAGCGGGATACGCCTTTACGACTCCGCTATACCATGATGTGTCTGAAGAATTGATGATTGAGCCTCTGAGTCGGTCAACATACAGCGAGCCTGAGTTTAATATGCCCAGTTATCAACACGGAGCAGATTTATATACCGCACCTGTATCCCAGGCTCCCTCTCGGCGTGGTTCAGTACCACATCTGGAAGTCCCACGAAGTTTATCTGCAAGCGTGCCATCCCTCCTTCCCTATCCACCACCACTGCCATACGATGAGAACATATCTGTTGCTTTTCCAAGCCGCAGGAGATCCTCTCAATTAACAGCAGGCTCAATAAATACGTCAGGTACCCCTAGACCTTCTTCTAGACCTTCTTCCATTGCCCATCCATCCGCAATCATGCCCAGCGCATTGTCACTATCTAGTCCCAAATTAAACGTGGGCTCCGCCCCAGAAAGCTCCATCCCCGAGCCGATGTCGCGTGACTCTTCGGGGTACTCCCATCAATCATGGGCCACAGAACCCGTGCGATACCCCCCGCCCTTCTCACCAATTCCAAGTTTCCAACAGGTATCTGAGATGATGCCAAGCGCACCATCCAGCATGCAAAATCAACAACAAATGCTCGCCGGGACCGCTAACTGGACAACGGGATTGCCCCTGGCGGGTAGTGCTCTCCAGTCAGATCCCATATACACCAGCCCGCCCACATTATCACATGGACAGCTCGGCTCCATGCATGAGCGGCTGAAGTATCTCGACCCGAGCTGGAACCAGGATATTGAGCCAGTGCAGTTCATGCATTTTGGCGGGCACCGCGTTGATTTACGAGATGCGCGGCTTCGACTCCTTGAATCGACTCGCCTGCCGCCCCCGCGTCCCCAGCAATACCAGCTATATCATCCTAATTCGTCAGGTCCTTTGATTCAGCATGATGGTCAGGTTTATGCACCTGCGCCTGTGCCGCGGCGGGAGGTATATGGGACTCGTGCGCGTAGTGGGAGCTCTCCTGTACGTCCTAACTATACTGGGTTGGGTGTGCGGTTCTCATGATGGCAATCAATTTTAGTTTTAGTATTGGTGTTTTGGTGTTGGTTTTTTTATTGTCTTCATTGTTATTGGTCTGGTTTCTCTTGCATTTGTATACAAGATTGTTATCTTGGTTTCGTCATCATCTTTTATGCTTGCTCATCTTGCATTTGTGTATGATTTGCATAGGAGTTTCTTTCGTTCGAGACCTGGATGATACCCGAAGGCATGGTGGTAATTGGAGTTTCGAGTTGACAAAAACTATAGCATCTATAGAGGAGTTTCAACAGAAGGGTTGATGTTTTATCTTCAACACTTTCAATCAAAATCCCAATCAAGATTATATGTCAAAGACATGATCTATTTATAAGGTGTTAAGGAATGGTGTCCTGCGAAACATTTAGTTGATTATTCAAACCCCTTCACCCAGCCCACGAATATTACTCTCGTATGTGTGACCTGATGATCCCCAGAAAAAGCTCTTTTTGCCTCTATTATCCTTGCCCCATCCGGGCTCCTTCTCCCGGGCAACAACACTCCGACTGTGTCTCTTGCTCTCTCAATTTTTGGCTATTTGTTCTGTTTTCGCAGAATCCTTTCCCGCGAACAAGCTTCGCATGATTGCATAGATGGATATTCTCCGGGTACAGATCTGAAATTCCTGAAACATCGTATCATGCTTGATGGGACTTCTGGACGCATTGAGCATTGATTATCCTGACTACTTAGATGATGGAATCATACATTGAGTTTCAATTGGATCCCTCTTTTTCGCGAGCCCAATGATTTGGCTTTGAATGTTATGATTGGAAGAAAAACCAACGAGGCCGAAGAGCAGAGGCCATTGAGATACTACGCTAACCTGCAGTGGCTGCCTGTAGTATGGTTTGCACTTTTCAGACGTTGGTTCAGGGATATGAACACTTTAATGACAATCAACCATCCCAGCCATCTCTGAATTACAAGAAAATAGTTGTCGGTCACATTATGGCTGGTTCTGCTGGAACCGTTGCGATACACCCAAGTGCCGCAACTCACATACAGCCATGTTTATCTCCTTCGTAAATACTGTACCCCGATCCTTCTTATCCAAATCACCATGTTTAACCCTTTTGCGTTTGCGATTCGGTGAGATCATACCCAAAATTGGGCGGGGCTTGAAAATTTCGGCTCTTTCAAAGTCGAAAAACACCACCTTCTTACTTTCCTGGTTATATGACCAATTCCTCGGAGCCGGGTCTCTATGAATGACATATCGGGAATGTATCGCTGATAGAGACTCTGTCAATTTGGAAACAAGGCAAGTTTGGCCTAATTCCCTAAGTGCTTGCTCCAGAGGTTGCCCGCTTGCGCTCAATAGTATCATATGTTCAAGATAGGCAATCCCGTCGTAGCTATAGGGATGAGACAAGTCAATGCTCCCAAGGTAGAGAGGGATGTATATACCCTGAATTTGACGAAGCCTGTCGTATATAGCTGCCTCATGTCGGAGGTGGTCACGGAACTCCGACACGGTGCATTTCGCGGGAACAGTGTATCCGTGAGATGAAAGAGTCACCTTCAAGAGGGCGCCTCGAGAGCCATGTATCCCGACGGTCTCACAATCGGCGTTGACGGTCTCAAACAGTTGCTGTTGTAATTTATCGAGGAACATTTTTGAGTTTATCACATGACGCGTTGTTCCGTGACCATGATCATGGACATTGGGACAAGCCTGATCCAACTCTCCCCCATGTACCAATCCGCTTAGACACTTCAACGTGCAGTAACGGCGATGGTTCTCATCGGAGAACGGGCTTCGTCCGGCTGCAGTGGATGTTTGGCTGGCCAACACTTGTTGACTCCGATTAACGTTCCGAGAGACGTGTCGATTCCGGCTCGGTGTATGAGGGTCGTCATCCTCATCAGAACTGCTATTCCCTTGGAATGGTCGACAATTGCTCGTGCCGGAATTGTGCCTTCTGCGGCGCAGCTGAATCGGAGACCGGATGAATTTTTCTGTTTTCGGCGGACGATATTCGGAAGATGGCACTTCGTGTTTAGGGATATCATCCAAAATATCCGCAGGTACGATTTCCCACTTCGGCAATGTATCTGTTGCCTGCAGTCCCCAATCCTGGCTCCAGGGCCTCAACCTAAGTGCCTGGAGAGTAAACGCAAGACCTTGACCGACCGCTGTCAAGTGTAGACGATTTGGACGGTCTGAATGGGGATCCCATCCAGTCTCATGCCCAACGTCACCCTTTGGAACGGAAAGGTGGTAAAAAAGTGTCGAAGGGTCCTCGCCAATACGTAGGTAGATATCCACCTCGCCCGTGGTAAAGACCCCTACCTGCGTACGAGCACCGATCATATAGTCGAACGGCTGCGAAAGGAGTCCGATCAGCGCTCGCTGGAACCGAACTTTAGGGAGTTCATCATGCTTCTTCTGAATCACTTCATCAACGTCCATATCCCCTAGTCCCTCGTATATATGGCCTAGCGTCACTTTGTGCGGAGATTTATATTCTTTGATGTAGGCAGCGACCCGATGTGTAGATTCGGAAATTTCGTTTGGAATATTGTAAACACAAAACTGATCGGCACGGGGTCTTTTGGTCCGGACTAGCGGCGGCGTCTTCGGTCTGTGAATGGCCGCACTCGAAGCCCTTTCTTCGCGCTCGGCTAAACGTGGTGAACGTCGTCGAGTAGGCCGACTACCAATATCCACGCTTTGTAACCCTTCTACCAATTCCTGCTCCGGGCTTAAAGTATTGGAATGGTTTTCAAAACGAATCGACCCTCTTAAACCGAATGTCTGCCGAAGGTCCGGATCCTTGTACAGTTCTTCGATTATTTTTGAAATGTGGTTCTCAACGGTCAGGCGAAGAAAGTGATTTAGGTCTAGTTCTGATCCGATCAGCTGCTCGCGAATGCTTTCACCTATCTCCTCCAGGGTATGAAGAGAAGTGAACAGTTTATCGTTAACAAGTGAAGAATCCATCAACAATCGCCAGATTTCTTCTTGTTCGCTTGTGAACGTGTCCCAGGCCTTGAGATATCGGGGACGAAGTTTGTTGATGGTATTTGCAGGATTCCCACGCGTCGACTGGGTCTTATCTGGCTGGACCTCAAGGCCGAGGAAGAGGTGTTTATGGAGACCATCGAGAAATGTGGGAAGGTTCGTTTTGGACAGTCGCTGTTGAGATTCCGAAAGCTGCTGTTGAGACGCCGAAAGCTGCTGTTGAGACGCCGAAAGCTGCTGTTGAGCATCTGCCAGTTGGCGCCGAAGTTCTTCAATCTCCAACGACATGTCAAGTCAAGAGTTCTGGATGCGTTGAGAAGTAAGGTTCTTCCCCACTGCAGAGGTTGTTGGTGTTTACAGCTGATGTCGGCACGTGACTGCCACGTCCGTCTCATATCTGGTTGGCTGTGCCTTATCTATGATAACGATTTTGAGCAAATTGATTCTGTGATCTGACGAGTCAATACATGCCCAGTGTTGGAATGTCTAGGCGAGAACGATAGACTCGGCTATTCGGCATTTCTATTACTATCCAGCTTTCGGTTGAGTATAAACGATAAAAGTTATTGCAGCGACGTGGCACCCGTAAACTGACTGGGTAGGAAATATTGTTTTAAATGTAGTTATCAAACACGATAAGTGGACGTATGGCATAATGAGCTACATAGATTACTCACCTACCGCGCAATCACCACACATATTCATATGATATAACATGGTGGCATGGCTTGTCCTCGTCTCTGATATCATAGGATGGTCTTTGGTTGACACCGGCAGATTGGAAGAGGTAGTTCAGGGTATAAGTCACCTGAAGTTCCAATTTTCCTCTTTCGTCAACTCTTTGAGCACTATTTCCTTAAAATAATATGACGCGCAAAGGATCAGCTAGACTGGTCCGATTCTATCTAACCACGACAACTACCCGTACCGAAAACCCTATAATATTTGCTAAAAGTAATCTAGGCAGCCGTATATGGCTAAGGGATATTTCTTCGTGGACGATCTATTATCGAGTCTCGACGATGGCCTCTCAATAATATTATATAGATTTAAGGACTTTGAACGTCTAGTGATCAGAAAGTCCCTCTTTCTATAGACTTAGATTTTCTATACATTTGTGGATTCAATTTTTAAGATTGAGAACCTTAAAGTACTCCTTTAATATCTAAGAGAAGAATTAGTAGTAGGCGTATAAATGGTTCTAGACCCATAGTCATTGTGCTCACAGCCCCTACAAACCCCTCGATCTATAAAGCGGCTGTGGAGGTTGTCACCAAAGTTGACTATTGTCAACCTGAAAAATAGCCCCCTAGGCCATAATTAGAGACCCCAGTTTTCGATGTGGCCTAGTGGGAAAACAGCTGTATTTTATTCCACAACTATCTTAAACCTCTGTGGCCGGGCTTAGATAACTCTATCGGTAGTATTTGAGACCTTACATTCTTTGATCCTCAGGAAGATACAAAATGTAGTAAACGATAAGAAGAATAAACACTTATCTTTCTCCGCTCTACATTTAAAGGTTCTCAAGGACCGGAATCTTCGAATGGCAAATTAAGAAACCAATCCTTTCCGAGTTTGATTACCTCCTTGTCGCCTAGGAAAAGGTTCCAGAGTCTCTAGGGATAGTAACTTTCTTTTCGGGCTTTTTATAGAATATGACTGAATCAGATCCTTTAAGCCATAATAGTTGCATGTTTCTAGGTTCGGCACCTCTCATGGATAGTTATCCACCAAGAATGCGCTGCAAGGAGGGTCTATCTATATATTATTTCATTTAATAGGCTAATGGGAACAGTGTTCGACCCGATAGCCTAGCGATTCAGTTTGGTTAAAAGACAGGGATTCCTAGTTCATAGTCAAGGACTGTGGGCCGGTGTGCCAGAGCCTCGGGTGTGAACTCTATATATGAAGGCCCCACATATCTATCCATGGATCGACCTCAATATAAAATGTTGTTTTTATCTGATCAGCAAAGAAATTTCTATTGATTGAATAATAAATTATATATATTCTCTGTAATTATATATTATTTTTAAATGAAAAAGAAAAGGGGTGATACTTATAAGATAAACGAAGTATATAGATGAAAATCAAACATCTCAAATTCTGTGTTTATGGGCTCTGGTCGTAGATATTAAACTATAGCACCAAAATATTAATCATGATTCCTTCTGTAATATAAGCGCCCTAAAATTTCAAACGAGACATATCTCATTAAAACGAACCCTTTTCTCCATGAGCGGGCGTAGTAACCGCAACAGCCCCCTTCTCCGCGAAACTGGGCTCAACGGCATTAATAGCGTACCCATCACCCGCAGAAGCATCATTATCCTCCACAAAGTCCTTTGGTTCCATCCATCCAGATGCCCCCTTCATATCAGGCGGGGGTGAAGCCAGACATGACAAGTAATACACGACAAATGCTATTATCAAGCCAGTAGGGTAAGCGATGTAGTAGAATCGCTGGATACCAAGAGGGGCCTTGACACCCATCTGGTGAAGGAACCCATAGAAGTTTGGCGCAATAGCAATAAGGTAGGCCAAAAATGCTCGTGGGTTAAATCCGTGGAAGTATCGGTACGGACTTGGGCGTGAGACATATAGGGCTGGAATGTTGAGCAGCCCTCGGCGGATCAGGTAGTAGTCGCAGATAAGAATGCCGGCAATTGCTGATAGGAAGATTTGGTAGGAGGAGAGGAATGTGATGAAGATCGAGGCTGATGCGAGGAGGTACCAGGGGCAAATTGCGTAGGAGAGGACTGGTGGATTTGTTAGCTTTGGATCATGTTGGGATATTTTTCGTTTTGATTCTCTTACCGGCACAGATGAAGAAACCTCGCTTGATCGAAATGTATTTTGGTAGTAGGGCTGCAATATCGTTACCCGCGCTAATGGTTGTTAGTGTTTAGCATAGAAATGTAGGATAACCGGATTCTTACGGGATAGAATTCTCGAAAATGGCAGAGAAGACAGTCGAGTAGACAAATGCCAGAGAAATGAAGGCACAGGCCGTGCGGTTGCCAGAGGTGTATCGCTCTCCTTCCATCAATTTGTCCAAGAACTGCAGCGGGTTCCAAATGAGCTAGAAACCTTCGTTAGTCTAAATTTTGAAACAAGGCGTTTGATATAACAAACCTCTCCAAAGATGGCCTTGCTAGCTGATGCGATTAAATTTCCCAGGATGGCAACCAGAAAGTTCGACAGCGGAAAGCTGACAAACTGGCCGATGAGGACGTCATTAGGCTTTGTAGCATAGCGCTGGAGATCGGACGCGTTGGAGATAAAAGTTCCGCAACTCGCGAGTCCCAAGAAAAGGAACTTGAAAATGAGATAACTTTTCTCAGTGCCCTTGATCTCCGAAGGCGCATTGATTGTCTTCAGAGAGCCACCGGCAAGAGACACAGTCCATCCCAACATAGCAAAAGCCGCGCCGAAGTAGACCACTACTTTGATGTAGACCAGGGACTTCATCTTTGGTACAGGCACTACTAAGAATGCGCAATTGACAAGCCTGTCGGGACTGGTTAGCGATAGATCAAGCATCTAGACATTGGTGACTGTACCAATAGATGAAGAAACACATCATTTGTGCTGAAGTCAAAGCAGACTTAGATCCCATCTTGTCCGGGATGTTTTCAATAGAAGGGAATATAGCATGTAGAAAGACACTAGAAACTAACGTCAATAACCACACTTTCCGCGGTTCCCTCACTGGGGTAAGACCGACATCAAGATAATAACTCACTATAAACATTGGCCTCCCTGGACAGAATTGACACCGTTCCATACAATGGACATAGCCGCACGATTAAAAGTCGGCCACAGAGCTCCCCAATGTCCAAAGCTGGAGCGACAAAGAACGGGGAACGGAATGCGATACATGGCGCCAGCACGACCATTTACAGCCATCAATGCACCGGCAAGAATCTGACCACCGAAGGAGCATCCCACTGCTTCCCACATGGTCAATCCCATGGACATTCCCGTGGAAGCTGTGTACAGATTGCTGACATTCGCAGTCGCAGAGAACCAGAACATGATGTAGGTGAGTTGGGACCATGTTCGATCCTTTACTGGCGTCGGTCGGATTGAGTCATTATCGAGCATATCAACGGGGCGACTGACGCCATCTCGTTGAGTTCTTTTTACTATGAGGAGCTCATGCAGTCGCGATAGTTTGGACATAATTGAGGTTGTATATGGGGTTAGTGGGGTAGATAGAGTGTGGAGAAAAGGTAAAAAAAATAAAGATGGTTGAATATTCAAGTGGTGATCTTAGTAGCGAACCCTGAAACATGAATAAAGGGGGAAGGAATGGCGGAGAATTGCGTGCAGGATATATCGTGCTTTTTAGGGCTATTTGACCATTCGGAGTGACCAATGGACTTGATAAGGAGTCACCCGCAGCTGTCCACTAGTAGACTACCAAATACCCATGACTATCCAGAGAGGCGCCGACGATGTTATCTGACTAGAATAAAATCAAACAGTAACTAAAGTAACGTGCTATCTCGGCTTATCATTTCAACCAACCACATTTGCATGTGGGCGCATGGAGATAGTCCGGCGATTGCCGTCCCAACACTCATCCGACGGTTATCGGTGGATTTGACTGTTTGAGCATCCGAGCATATTGCGGGGAGAAGAACCGTGGATAAATTCAAGATCATTCTCGACTTGGTATTGGCCATCACTCACACTAATCATGACAACCCTGCTCGAGTATACCCAAGTCGAACTCCTGACACTCAATGGCCCAGAATTCCGCCGAGTGTCCACTGCTCCTCCACGCCCACCAACCGATGATGAGATTCCAGTCATAGATCTTGCTTCAATCGACAAGGATCTCGAAGCAAGAAAATCCCTCGCTTCCAAAGTTAGAGCGGCAGCCGAGAGCACGGGTTTCTTCTATATCAAAAACCATGGGATCTCAGAAGAGCTCATTCAGAATGCCCTATCCCAAGCAAAAGCTTTCTTCAACCAGCCAATCGAAAAAAAACAGCTAGCATCAAGCAAGATTCAAAAGAACGCTGATGGATGGCATGGACTGGGGACTACCCAAGTCAACAAAACTGAAACAAGGGGTAAACACCCCACTCTCACCCCCCACTCGCGCAAACATGTCCTTGTCATATTACCAATGACTGACAAACATTGCAGATCGCAAAGAGACATTCTCTCTACGCTACAGTCCCAAGAATGATCCGACTGTCTCTGACCCTGACACACTGTCCGGCCACAATGACTTTGCATGGGAGACAACAAGTCATCTCCCTGGATTCCAGGAAACGACAATTGAATTCTACCAGCGTCGCCTCGCGCTCGCGCGCAAGATGATTCGTATCTTTGCTCTCGCTCTCGACATGCCAGAAGAGTACTTTGACGCGGTGACCACGAACCCTGGCGCAGACGGGCTTTACGTACATTACCCCGCCACACCAGCCGATGCACTCGGGCAAAACGGGGATGTTGATGTCGGCATCGGCTCGCATACCGATATCCAGTGCGTCACTCTTCTGTGGCAGGATATGTCTGGTGGCTTGCAGGTGCTGTCTGCCAGTGACGAGTGGCTTGATGCTCGGCCTATAGCTGGCACGCTAGTGGTTAATATTGGCGATTTCCTGCAGCGTCTTTCTAATAATAGGTTCAAGTCCACGGTGCATAGGGTTTATAATCGTCAGTCTACCTCCAGGTACTCGATGCCTTTCTTCTTAGGTTTCAATCCGGATTCAGTTTGTAAGGTTGTGCCTTCGTGTATTGATGAGAATCATCCTGCGCTTTATGAACCTATCTCCTGTGGAAAGGTAAGTCATATCCCCTGCTAAACTTGTTCGGTATTGGATGTACCTAACTTTCACATTTAGTGGCATCGCAACCGACTCGAACTCTCACACGGAAAGCCCATTTCTGATTGAAGATAATATTTACTCGGAGAGATATGTAATCCAATTCAATGTACCATCAAATAACAGACAACACGACCTGTATAGATTTCAAAATTGTTGCATAGAGCCATTCATCCCGTCCCAATCAAAAGCGGGCATCGAGTCAATAAACCGAAACGGCGCCCAGTCTGCGACCGAGCCGGGATATGAATAAAAGGTATCATCAGGAATTACTGCCACTTTTGAATCCAAAAGATCCTTGGCCTTCTTCTGCACGACATTTGTCGCCCAACTAAATACTCCCACGATGCTCTTGGGAATCCTAACCTGCGTCCGAACATCTTCCATCAACGTATATGTTGCGTGCACATCTGGTATACTCGCGCAGTACTCTGCTAGAGTGACGCTCGCATATGCGGTGAGCAGGTAGTCGTATGTTGGTCTAACAAACGCAGTCTCGGGAGTGCAGAGGACAAAGATCTCTCTCAATACCCGCTGAGCATGACGGATGACCGTTTCGGTCAGCTCGTTGATGCGCTCATTGTGCATCAGCGAGTTCGGAGACGTGGATTGGTTCTGCTTTGCCAGTTCCCATCGAGATAAAATTAGGGATGCGCAAGAATGCGCCCATCTTAGTATATTGTTGCTTTCTGTGTTTGAAAGTCAGCATGTAAATCATGCCCCGGTACGCTTAGATTAAGATGCTCACCTGCAAGATATTTGCGTCCCCATCTGTTGACATTATCCCAGGCCTCCGGCACTGAACTGACGGTGTTGTAGATGGCTTCGTATAGGTGAATATAGAGCTTGAGTTCTGCGGCAATGATGTGGTCGAACGTTTCAAACCCGGGGTACTTGACAATCTCCGTCCACTGATGAAGACGGTCACAGGAAACCACTGATGGCCGACCGGTGCCGATTGCATATCTTGAAACATAGTCAGCTTTGATGCCCACGGTGAAAGGGGCTTACCACTGTAACTTTGAAAAGTACGTACTTCAGATGTACCAGCGACGCCTGAATCCACATCCTGCACATGTTCCGTTTTGTTTCATCATACAAGCCCACAAGAGACACAAGTTCAGATAGAGGAAAGCTGAGCATGCAGTGGGTGATGGTTGTGCTGCTCATCAGCCAGCTATCAATATATCTCCCGCCTGGCACGAGAGGCCCAAAGCTCCAAGCACTAAAGATAAGCATTGCGTGTATGGTGGAGATATCAATGGGCGTATCTAGAGTCTTCATGCCCAAGTGGGTCTTGACCAGTGTATAAAGGGTTATGTGCAAGTTGGTGCGGTTTAGACCTGCCGTAGCTCGGATACCTGCTAGAAGACACACAGCAAAGAGCAGAGGATGGTTCTGTTTGAGATCCGTCAGGGTCTCATTCGGAAATGGGTACCAAGATGCTATCTGCTCGAAGCCGTGCTGGAAAACGCTGGCAAAATTGTCCGAGTCCAAGCCCATCTCGGTCATATTTCCACGAAGCGAGTCATTCTCCCCGGTTGTTACGGGCTCCGTGATTAGACTCCCAACGTGACGAACCACTGTGATTGGTGCGGGTTGGATGTCGGCGGTTGCCGATACAACAATATCTGCCTCTAAGGGCACGTGCATAGTGGCTTTGCTATCGTTGATATCCTCTCTCGGGTTTAAATTATTGCTCGTTCTGGGCATTTCATTGGTAGGATCTCTTGTCATTGACCGGTCATTGCCGAGAAGGTGAGATTTCAATAATTCTTTCATCTCAGAGAGTGAGGCCTCCATGGCATCAAGGCTGGTGGTTATCAGTTAGTAATCAAAGCGTCGGTCTATACAAGCGGAATTAGAAATACCGCTTTGCGCAGTGGCATCCAAGATGCTGGTCGGAAGTCCTCTCTGGTCTACCAATAGACCCTGAGTCCGGGCTGGCAATAGCAGATGTGGATGGAAGAGAGCATTCAAGCCTGTGTTTTTTTCTGATTAGCCCCAGCAATCCTCAATAAATGATTGGACTATTGGGCCACCGACCTTAGAGAGATGCACCGAGCACATTGCCTCGAACCCGGAAGAACCTCGCATCGTGTCTTCAAGCGCCGACACGGCTGGCAGGACAAAATCCGTCGCTTGGTCGGCATTTCATTGAGTGGGATGTTCCATAGGGTCTCAAAATATTGTGAAGTCAACCT
Source organism: Penicillium sclerotigenum (assembly GCA_928213465.1). Lineage (NCBI taxonomy): Eukaryota > Fungi > Ascomycota > Eurotiomycetes > Eurotiales > Aspergillaceae > Penicillium > Penicillium sclerotigenum. Next base: position 325,350 of record CAKMRK010000233.1, on the reverse strand, counting down.
GAAACTGGATGTTCTCCGCTGCTTATCTGGGGTTTACAGGACGCTAAGACATATTGGGTTAGCTGCCCAGGTTTGCCATGTCCCGAGGTCCACGGGTGGCAGTTTAGGGTTATCACTGGCCGATAAGCACAGTTGGAATTTGATAGCACAAGAAAATGAGTTACAGGGAATTAAATAGTGGAATGAATTGTTCAATTGGTTTGATAAGTACATGCCATTGGAGGATGTTCTTTCGAAGAGTTTGATGATGGTTCCCGATATGAAAGAGGTAACCAGGCTGGAAGAAGAAGTAACCGGCTGGAATGAAGAAGTAACCAGGCTGGAATGAAGAAGTAACCAGGCTGGAATGAAGAAGTTCCAATGAAAGATCATGCAGCTCCTCCTGGGGCAAGATTCTTTCCCTTAACACTCTTCCACTCCACAAATAAGGCGCCAATCATGCTGATAGAGGCCACAGCTGCACCGACAATGAAGGTCTGGGTAAGTGCGTCATTGTAAGCATGGAGGACTCCGGACAGGTCAGCCTTGTCGACGACACTGTGAAGGCTAGTGGCGCCGGTCATGAGGATCAAAGCCGAATCCACGTGGGGGATATATTTGGCGAGATACTCAACAAGCTTGTTTCTAAAAACGTTGTTTCCAATAGAAACAAAGAGAGCTCCCCCAAGTGTCTGGGCGAAGATGACCATGGCTGTTCCGATGGGGATATCAGCAGAATCAAGGACGACCTGAACAGCGAGCATAGATTGCTGCATACCGGCACCAGCGCCGGCACCGGTAATTATCTGATAGCCGATCCAAACAGCTTTGGACGTATCTGTGTGGAACATGCTCATGAGACCGGAACCGATAGCGAGAAGAACTGTACCGAGAATCATAAAGGGTGTGTAGTAACCGACACGGGTAATGACGGCTCCCGATATGAGAGCGCTAACCACAACAGAAATCAACATGGGTAGATTCATAATACCTGAGCTGACGGGGCTAGCGTTTTTCACAGCTTGGAACCAGATGGGTAGATAGTAGACAGAGGAAAGGAAGGCCGCGCCGATGCAGAAACTGTAAAAAGAAGCGGACCAAATAGTGCGGCGGAAGAAAATGCGTGGTGGGACTGTAGCATTGTCTTGCTGTGTGTACTGGACAAACAAAAACACGAGAATGAGAACAGCGAAGAAGCAAAACAGCACAATGATGCGCCAGTTGTTCCAGGCATAGATGGTGCCTCCCCACTGCAGAGCTAACAACAAGCAGACAATGGCAGGGAGGAAGAGAGCTGTACCCATGGGGTCGAACTTCTTAATGTGCTCTCCCCATGTGATTTTTTCATGATGGTGGTTGGGAGCAGGGAAAAAGATTGCAATCACCAAGACAGTGACAGCTCCGATAGGTAGATTAATGTAAAAGCACCAGCGCCATGTCACTTTGTCAGTGAAAACCCCACCGAGCAGAGGCCCAGCCACGGATGAAATGCCGAACATGCTACTGAGACAGCCATTGTATAATGGGCGCCTTTCAAGGGGAACCGAGTGGGCAATCATGATGAGCGAGCCTGAGAAAATGGCTGCAGACCCAATTCCAGCAACAGCACGGCCCATGATAAGCGTCAGGCTGCTGTTAGCCACGCCGCAGATCAGACTGCCCAGCTCGAACAGGCAAACAGCGACGAGGAAGGTCCATTTGACATTGAAAAAGGTGTAGAACTTTCCGAAAAGTAGCTGAAGCGAAGCGCTGGTGAGAAGGTATGCTGAAAAATAAATAAAGAGAAAGATCAGTTCACGTCCATCGTCTAGGTTGTCTTGTGCTTTGGCATACAACTTCCATACCAGCCAACATCTTCAAGGCTGTGGAATTGGTCCGTGATCTTTGGAATTGCCGTGGCAATGATGCAGTTATCTGCCAGGTAAGGGAATAGACGTTAGTCATGCCCGACAGTCAACTTCCAATCTTGGAATGTGTAGAAGACAAGAAAAGGGTAAACGTGCCAAGAGCGATTAGGAACACGCCCAAACACAATGCCAGTGTAATCAAAGCCAGTTTGGGACCGGTTGGATGCTCATTTCCCTCATGGGTGGTAGGCTCGCCTACTGGGTGCTCGGTGTTGAGCTCAGCCATTGCAGTTTGGACTACCTTTTCCTGCTCAAGGGAAACATCGCCGGTGGCCATGTTCTTCCCCTCTTGCTTAGAAAGGGTAATGCCACTGGAGTTCGCTGTGGACTCCATTCTGAGTGACCTTGTACACTGAAGCTCAATGTAGTAGAAACGCGTCAAGTGGGAGTAGAGTGAAGAAGAAAAGAAAACAAACGCGTTTGCTGGGGGTGTGAAGGGGAAGAGAAATACATGGAAAGAGTAGAAGGAAAAGAAAACAAACCACCCCCAGGGCTACCCCCAAGGCTACACCCAGGGCAAGGTAGAATTCTCGCTGACATGAGGCCCGGAACCTTCCAAAGTTCAAAAGTTCGAAACTTTGTTTTCCCCCGATTGAGACATGTAAATTAGATTTTTCGATTCACCTGGGCAGTTTTAGATCGCTTATGATATTGGGTATCCAGCAGTTTATGGTCAGTGTTATCACTTGTTAATAAAGTCCAAGGACGGAGGTTTATGAGGCCAAGTATTCTTCTAACATATGTGTATAATACTGTTCTTAAGTTCCATCTGAGTGTTATCTACGAGTTTTCAACGATTTGTCTGAGATTTGCCTGTTTTAAGTGTAATTATAGTATCGATTTATCTGTATATGGTCGGTTTAATCATCTGTAGACATGCGCTAAGCCCGGGATGTTCATTCAACGGCTGGCTTCTAGAAGAACGAACTAAGAATTCCCGACCATGACCACAGGGAATCTTGATCCAATTCAAGTTTTCTTTACTAGGTCGCTAAACTGCCAGCCCTGGGCGCTAATGACTGGAAATTGATATGTATGCATTGCCATTCTGTGTATCACTTTGATATCTTGCACTTGTTATACTTCATGTACGTGGTAATATGTTTCCAACGGCTTAGATTCTAGGGTCGCACTACGGTATATACTTGGACATTTAGTTGGGTGGGACAAAGCAAGTTAAATTTTGATCTTGGTGTAATTCAAATCCGATTTGTTGTAGGCGACTGCTAAGCCTAGATCAGATGAGACCTCAGGCACTTCGCAAGTTGAGTTTGTCCTATATTTGTGACGAAGCTAATCGCCAATGGAATTCTCTCATTATAAAGTGACCTAAGCATCGCGAGATCCTCAATGATCGAAGTTTTGTATTAAGGGTGATTTAAATGAGTGTTCAAAACGTGCCAACATCCTATTTCGCAACATCATGAGACTCCAAACCTTGGCCAAGTTGGGTTTGCCCTGGATCCTGAAACAACGCTAGAGTGCATCGTTTTTATCGCACAATATCCCAATCGAGATCGTGGCGCACGGAAGCACAGTGCTATGTATCTACTCAGGCACACTCCGAGTGACGAGCGGGCCGATCCTGTAAAAGAAATGCAAGATATGGGGTAAATATATTTCGGAGTATCTCATATTAGGTTACATTGATATAGCCGTCTACGGGTGATATGCTTCGAGATCCGTTCGCGCATAGTACAGGAGAAGTGTGGTCTAGAAAGTCTCACTATAGCCAGCACAGCGTATATCTTGAGCTGAAATGAGCCCAAGTCATATGTTAGTTCATATCATATTGAAAATTGACTATTACCCATATATCCATTCCTTAGGTACAACCTCGAGGTTTCCGAAGGCAATGATGAATATCATACCTATTTAGCTAGCTAACATTCGTTTTTCGCAATTCTAGAATAATAAATTCAGTTAGTTGTCCTTGATATGCGTTTGGATCTCTACGGACTTTCTTTTAGCAGTCTTCTTGTTCCCTAGTAGTAATTGGGGCTCTACCTATACTTGTTGGCTACTGTCCCCCCAACATCTCTCGGCATCTATTAGAAAACAAATGATATGACATCCTCACAACCGGATTTAGACATGCATAAATCCCGTGACCTGTCAAGGAATAACTCGATTGACCAAGTGGGGAAGGAAACCTTGGAAATCAGGCGGAATCAGGCTGTGACTGACTGACTGTCAATCGACGTAAGAAATGGGCTACATACTCATGACGTCATCAAAGCCAACTAGCTGGAGGACAAATATGATACGAAATTTTAGAAGCTCCAACCTATTTAAACAAGTTACTCTGCATTGATCTAGGGAAGTTCATAAAACCATTTCAATTATTTTCCACTTTGCCCAAACTATCGAGAACTACCACACCACTACATTCAATCATCACATTGAGAACCATGTCTGCATCACGGTTCACTCCTCTCCTGAGAACCCGGGTTGTGGTAAATGCACCTGGCTTCCAGGCAATTCGCTCCATCTCAGCTACAGCCCCATACAACAAGGGACCTGTCGATTTGACAAAGGACACATTGAAGAAAGCGGACCGGACTGTTTCTAATGTAGCAGTGAAGGGCATCAATACGGGTGGTATGTCTTCCATGTGATCTCATAGATCTACATGACTTCGATTCAATGGGCAGAAACTGATGCTAGAATGATTTTGCCAACAGAGAAAGCAGCCAACAAGATCAAGGATGTCGTTGGTTCCGGGGCCAAGCAAGCGAGAGAGAAGGGGGAAGAGGTTAAAGGCGAGGCATCCGAGTATGCAGACCAGGGCAAGAGCAAGGCAGAAGCAGCACTGAACGAGGCTAAGGAAAAGACGAAGTAGGCGATGGGCCAGATGGAAGGGAAGCACAAGGAGGCCAAGCGCCGCATTTAAGACGTCGACCTTTCCCGCAAAGACTGGGTTAAGTTTGCTTCACTTGTGATCGGAATTGTAATAATATTTCCATAATCCGGTCATCAACGTTGGTGTAGCCCGTAGCGCTTCAATGCTGTAAATAAAGCCGAAAACGTCACTCTTCAGCTGGGAGGCAGCATGAGGACGTATTCGCGCGAGCTCAGGCCGAAGCGAATTACGTCTTTGTCCATGACTTCCACGTAGCGACCACTGGGGATGCTCTCACCGTTAACGCTCGATCCATTTGCACTCTCAAGATCAATAAGATAGGGCTTAACCTTGCCGATGCGATCACCATATTCATTGCGCTTTTCAACAAATCGGAATTGTAGCACTGCATGCTGCTTCGAGCAGCTAGGATGGTCGAGTGGGAAGTCGACCACCATTCGCTCGCGACCGACCAGCCAGCAACTCCGTTCACCCAATTCAACCGTTTCCAGTAAGTCTTGCCCTTTGAACACATACATGCGCCAAGCTTCCTTGGAGGGCGGCTTGCGCGCCTCTGGAGGCTCATGGTATTTCAAAACTATTTCTGCGCCGCCCTGCACTTGTATTGTATTGCTTTCCGCTGCGAGTCTGCCAGTAGTTTTGAAGTTTGGCTTTTGCTTTTCTGGCGCCGGTGCATCTGAAGGGTGCGCCACATCGGTGAATGCGTCGGACTGGGAGGGGAGGGGGCCTCGACGTTCCAATGCCTGCGGTGCTGGGCTGCGCGATTTTCGCGGTGAGCGAGAGCGAGAATGGGATCGCGTACCACGGTGCCTCCGAGAATATCGTCCTTCATCTTCGTGGCGGCTATCATAGTGTCGATGGCTGCGGTGTCTATGTCTACGGCGGGTTTCACCAGCTGAGCTTGTTGATCGCTCCCTGCGCTCGTGGCGAGGCCGATCACGATCACTTCGCCTGCTAGTCCGTTCGTCTGGGCTGCGAGATAATCTGTGTCGAGAGGTGCGCCGGCGAGAGCTCCGGCGGTCTTCATCGCGTCGTCTTGAGCTCGAATAGTGGTCGTCTCGAGACGCATCTCGTCGCCGGGGTTCATGGGTCTGATTCGAGGGTGAGTTCAAGGAGCGCCGCCGGTGTTCGGGGCGGCCGTCGTTGGGCCCAGTCATTGTTGCTGTCGGGACTGCGGAAAAAGGCAACCGTACATAGAAATCAAAATATTGGGAGATCTTTGGATCAAAGCTTCAACACTTGCATACACGTGACCACCCCGAAGCCCGCGTTCCGAAGAATGAGAGCATCACCTTACTCTCCCGTTCACAATAACTTTTAAGACAAGAGCGCAACGGATATTTTTACCGTGCTCTTTGAAGAAACGCCATGTGACAATGTTCAAGAAAATCAATATTCTTGATGGCAAAAGCCTGCGACGTTTGAATTCGACCGCGGTCTTTCCGCTTTCTCGTTTCAACAACATCTCTCCAAGTTATAGACTGCAGGCATACAAAAGCAGGAACTATGCCACCGCAGCAGAGTTCCCACATCAGAACTACTCATGGCCTAGCACTGCATCTTTCACCCCTTATGATGTCTTGAATCTACCCCGCAGCGCAACGTACTCGAAACGGAATTACTATGACCTTGTTAAGATCTATCACCCCGACCGACCTCTCAAAGACCATCCTCTTTTCCATCAATTAACCGCTGAAACTCGATTGCAGCGTTACCGAATTGTGGTTGACGCACATGAAATCCTATCCGATCCGATCAAACGAGCAGCGTATGATCGAAATGGAACTGGCTGGATCCACACGGTACTGGATACAACAATAAGACCAGGCTCACATGGACCCAACATCTACTCAAATGCCACATGGGAAGACTGGGAGGAGTGGCATAACCGCCACCAAGGGCCGCAGCAGCATGTTGTCGACCAACGCACCTTCTCTCGACTTATAATCCTCTTGGTGCTGTTTGCGGGCGCCCTCCAAGCATCCTGGATTGGACAGGTGAATAATGGCGTGACTGATCGATTACGTGAGGTCAATGAGAAGTCGGCGCGCGTCCTACAGGACCGCAAAGATAACACCATCAAACAGATGGATTCAAATGATGCACGCGTGCAAGGTTTTCTCATTCGGAGAGATCCCACAGGGTCGGGTCTGAAGGATAACGAGCAAACGGTTTATCAACAGGAGTTGAATCCTCGGCGTGGCTTGGAGGGGTCCTCCCAGGTTGGCAAAGATAGCCGAGAGCCACAGCCGGTGGACTCGGAGTCGGAACCTTCTGGATTCTCCTAGTCCTGTCAGATGAGCATATGATTGCATGGCGTTTTAACCTTTTATGTGAGTTGATGTATTTTCGTAAGTCCTTGGTTGTACATAATCCGGGCGTTGTACCTAGGTAATATCGGACATATTCCAGTGGACTGCTAAGTAAAGTACATTTCAATAAATCTGAAGTCCGAATGGTGGTTGGGCCTAATAATTAATAGCTTTGGAATTTTACTCAACGGAGCAGTGAAAGCAACATAATAATGTTGATCAGAGGTCTCGGTCCGGATCTATCGTTAACTATACGTGACTAGGTGCAACGCCACATGAAGATCGAAGAAGAATAAGGGATAACTGCATATGTAGCTAGAGCGCCTAGACTGCATATAAGGGAGCCAACCAAGTCAGAATGGAATGTGTATATTATGCCAAATGACGACAAGAGAATCTCAGCTGATGCTCAGGATATTATTGAAAAGGGTTCCATGTTCGTAACAATATATATTATCAAATTAAATAAAGTATCACAGACCCCAGATTATCCATTTCGCAGTTCAAATTTGCTGCGGAAAAGGGGGGCTTTGACCGTCGATGCACTAATCATTTCCACATCGAGCCAATTTGGCGCCACAAGAGCCCCGTTGACGTCGGCGGGTCGATCCCCTCGTTCCCAGGGGGGCTAGGCATCTGCAACAGGACAATGCAGCATCTACAATACCATTCCCCATAAATCTAAGGCTAAACAAGGGGGCATTAGGGGGGTTTTGAATTCTCTGGTCTAGACCGAAAGCTTCCTTCAATCCAAGCCACGAGTCACTCTTTGGTATGTAATTGTAGATGGCAGATACCAAAATACATATGATCATGTGTCCCTTGGGATACCCTTATGGATATCTCATGAATATTGCAAGTGCAGAATTCCCCGGTATTAAGGGAAAGATTTCTATTTGGACGAACACCGTCATTGGTGTTCACTGCAGTGCCGAGTACGGAGTACAGGTAATCCAGGTACAAATATAGGGCTACGTCACATTAGTGTTCTTTTTTGTTTTTTTTTTTTGTTTTTGTTTAAAGGGGGGAACAAGTTAGATATACAACATAATAAAGGAAAGTAGAAGTAAAGCGTGATTAATGATCAATTTGAATATCCCAACATATCTATATCACACATATCTATATAATATACACCCATGTACAACATATAATAATATAAAGTAATAACCGGATGTGTTGTATATATAAAAAAAGAACGCCAAGTTTTTTTATTTTCCTACGTCATAACCTCCCCCCCCCCAGGTGCATCACGCCCCCCAGTCCACTTTTTTTCTTTCCTTCATCCACTCCCATCCACTCCCATATCGATCCAAGCAATGGGCCTGGCGGGTACAGTCCTGTTTCCTAAGTTCTCTCCTCTCTCTCTCGAATACACCAATCTATCGGTTTCCTCTTTGATACACCGCCTTAACCTTATTCGTCTTCAACATCATCTTCATCTTATGATTCTAAATCGATCCGATTATCACCTCTTATTCTAACCTTGGCATTATCTGTTTTTCTTTTCTTTGGCTTCCTTACCACCCCCACCTGCCAACATCTGACCTCCCCATTTGCGACCTAGGTCAAGCTGTAAACACCTCGCGTCGTTCTATCCATACTTCGTCCACGACTATCGATATCCTTGTATATCATTTCCCTCCACTCGAGGAGGAGTGAGAATGGGGGATGTCCATAGTAGGAGGAGTCCTCCATTCCCTTCGCCAACAGACACACTTCCACCTACAGTACCCCAATCCCATCATATGCAGCCTTCTAGATCGCCTGGTCCCCGCCCCCCACATGGTCACCAATCCCAAAAATTGGTGAATGAACTTGCGGATAGGGTAGATGCCCTTGAGAAGTCATCTCTCAAACCATCCCGTTTATCGCGCGGTGACTCTACAGAGCAGGTTGTCGGTTTAACGCCCATCACCGAGGACGCACGATCGGAACCCGAGCGACAGGAGGATCAAGGCCGTAGTTCGCATACCCTCAAGGAACTTCGAAAGCAGATGGAAGATCTCCTTGTATATCAACAGATGCAGCAAACCCAACCTGTCTCGTCCCAGAGTCAACCCGTCTCCGCCCTCTCGAGTGATACCCCAAGAAAGAGAAGTTTGTCCAATATCTTGTCCAATACCTCAACGGAGGCTCTAGCCCCCAGTGTGCATACCTCCGCAGGCTCGGCAGGTTCAGCAGGGACAATCAAAGGTGTCCCAAGCGACACACCTTCCGATCGCAAACCAGCACACACCCCGTCATATCCCTTTCCGCATATTCCACACATACAGAACAAACCAGCCAAATTTGGGATTGAACCAACCGCGCGCGGGGGTCCATTTAGACTGAAGTTCCCATCTGAGAAATCTCAATTTCCGACACCAGCCTCCCAAATTCGCCCGTCGGATCCAAAAGCTTTGGAACCGCATCCGACCTTTCTACCCGCTCATCATAGCCAGATCCAGGAAGATCCGAACTTTGTCAGTCCCAATCTTTATGATCTGACACTTCAGTTGAATGCGGATTCGGGACTCGAAGCATGGTGGTCCAACCTCGTTGATATATTTCAAACGCATTACGGGGCTGAGCGCGTGTCACTCGCTGTCCCTGGCGATGTAACCGATTTGGAGAACGTACCATGGGGACAAAAAGCAATTTTTAACCAGAACGTGGATACATCGTTGCATGAACTTCAAGCGCGTCATTTAGAGAAGGGACCATCAACGGAAACATCTCAGCCACGTAAAAGCGTCACGCAACAGAAAACCGAGACATTGTTCCAGATTAAAACGCCTGGGCCTTCCCGGCCATCTTTATTATCTCGGCACTCATTCGCTGGGTTTGATAAAAACAAAGGCCACACCCCCCATGATCCAAATCAACCACAAGTTTCAAAGACAAATGTCAAATCAGAGAAAAAGCACGTACATATCGCTTCCCCAAACCCGCCATGCGCGGATCATTCGGTGGGAGAGAACTCGGAAGCCAAGGATGATACACTTAACAGTCTCCTCGGCAGTATGCGGCAGGCTGTGTTCCCCATACCTAGACCGTTGGAGGTAGAGCTAGACCCCCTCATCAAGCGTACAGGCGTGGTCAGGTTATTTGGGCGTACCCGTCCCACCATCTTAACACGTGAATATGCAGAGAGCGCGCAACATCCAGAGCATTGGACCGAGTCCGTCGACAGTCCGAATGAGATGGTTCAAATCACTCCTGATGTCGATGGTCCTGGTGACAGGGAAATTGGGAGCGTACAGATGCATCAAGGCCTCGGTGTGAGTGGGTTGAAACAGTATGATGAATACGAGCAGATTCCACAGTCTCCATGGTCTCAGTCCCCTGCTCCTTCCCCCGCTCCGCGCACACATGCAGAGCAGAATCCGTTCTTCACAAACCATTCGGTGGATGAAGGGGCTTTCTCAAAGCATCCGCCTTCACACGACTACTCTAATAATCTTCCACTAGAGGCCATTGGGATTGATCAGTCGAAGACCGTTATCCATATTCCTCTTTTACATGGTGGCCACTCTAACCAGGATTCCTTATCGACAGTGAGATTTCCTGTTGGCGTCGTCTCGATGCTGTGCACAATAGTTCCATATCCTCCTAACCTCAGACAATCACTATCGTTCTTGATGCCACATTTGACAACTTCTTTCTGCTTGGCTCAGCGATATAGCCAGCTTGAAAGGCAACTCTCATCCAAGATAGAAACCCCCCGTTATGGTCATCTTTTAGGTCTTGGGGGCACTTTCTCGGATGCAAGCAGTGAGTTAGAGCTTGTTGCGGGACTAAGTGGTCACGTCAACTACTCAGTTGGCGACAACAACAACCCAATGTCCGCGCACACGAGCATCACTAGCCCTAGTGATCGTTCATCTATAAAATTCAGTCCTGCTGTTTCTGCTATAGGGACGCCTGGATTCGAGCTTGGGCATATTGGCTCCGGGTCCGCAAATCAATCTCCAGGAGTGGCTTCGCGATCTGGCGGAGAAGGTGCTGACAGCTATTTCAACGTCCCGCAAAACAAAAGCGCCCGAGACCATTCAGCCCAAAGCAGACCACGGCTCCACAAGTCGAAGACCACCATTGACTCATCAACGCCAATTTCTCCCGACAAAGTGGCCTGGAAACCCACGAGCGATGATAACAACCTACAAGACCAATCTTTCTACGTGGCATCACCACTCCAAGAAACCAGACTACCCAATGCCCTTTCACCAACCCAGCAATCATCCCGTCAAGCCTCTACGAACTCGTTATATGCTCAGCTGCAACGCGAGCTCCCGCGCCCGTTTACTGACACGATAGCCCAGCTGATGCTTAATTCGATTCCATTACATTTGTTCCTGGCGAAACCCCAGAGTGGCGAAGTGATCTGGACCAATTCCAAGTTTGATGCTTACAGAAGAAGTCAGCACCAGGAGCAAAAATTTCGAGATCCTTGGCAGAATATCCATAACAGTGAGAGTGAGCATGTTCATATAAAATGGGCCAATGCCTTGCGCACGGGTGCACAGTTCACTGAGAGAGTACGGGTCCGAAGATTCAACGATGAATCAGCATATCGCTGGTTCATTTTCCGTGCCAACCCGCTGTTATCGTCCACAGGAGAGGTACTGTACTGGATTGGGTCTTTTCTTGACATTCATGAGCAGCATATCGCTGAGCTTGAGGCAATTCAAGAGAGGGAGAAGTTTGCTATTGATGCAAAGTATCGCGCATTCTCCAATTCCGTCCCACAGGTTGTGTTTGAGGCAACGGAGAACCGCGGATTGATATTTGTCAATGAGCAGTGGAATCTGTACACCGGCCAATCGCTCGAGGAGGCACACGACCTTGGCTTCGCGAAACATGTTCATCCCGACGATCTCGAAAAGTGCGGTGACCTTTCTCTCAGCAGAACATCTCAGAATGCGGAGCAAAGTGATAGTGGACCTTATGAGTTCAGGGTCGGATCAGCTCTTGATGAACTTGTGAGGCGCGGCATTGCTTCTTTGCAGCAAGATGAGAATGGCCGAGTCTTCTATTCCACTGAGATCCGGCTTCGTTCTCGAGGTGGTGATTTCCGGTGGCATTTGGTTCGCGTAGTACGTGTCAATACCAGCAGTTTTGGGAGCGAGGAAGCCTCCTGGTACGGAACATGTACCGACATCAATGACCGCAAAAACCTCGAAAGAGAACTCAACAAGGCCATGCAGCAGTTGAATCACCAAATGGAGTCCAAGACAAAGTTTTTCAGCAACATGTCACACGAGATCCGAACCCCGCTCAATGGCATTCTTGGCACCATTCCGTTCATCCTGGATACGCAACTTGATAGTGACCAGAGGCGAATGCTCGACACCATCCAAAACAGCTCCACAAATCTTCGCGAGTTGGTTGACAATATCCTTGATGTCTCCCGGGTTGAAGCTGGCAAGATGTCGATAGTCAAATCCTGGTTCCATATCCGATCAATGATCGAGGATGTAATCGATACCATCGCCTCACGAGCGATCGATAAAGGTCTTGAGATCAACTATCTCATAGGAGAAGACTTGCCGTCGATGGTGATTGGAGATCGGTTCCGAATTCGGCAAGTCCTCATCAACCTTCTCGGAAATGCAGTCAAATTCACTACGCAGGGTGAAATTCACATCTGTTGTGACATGTACCGGGATCCATCTGCGAACCCCAATGACACCCAGGCATTCATGAACTTTGAGGTCGTGGACACTGGAAAGGGGTTTAGCTCTCAGGACGCGGAACGACTGATGCAACGATTCAGTCAGCTTGGAGAAAATGGGACACAGCAACATGCAGGTAGCGGCCTGGGGCTTTTCCTGTCGAAGCAACTCGTCGAAATGCATGGGGGCAAGCTTACTCCCAGCAGTAAGGAAGGTCAGGGAGCAAAGTTTTCTTTTAACGTCAAGGTTGATGCTCCTCCTCCACCTTCCCCGTCTGAGCAGCCCAAATTGATGCGCCAGCATTCAACTGCTTCGAGACGGCCGACAAAGTCCAGAACGACCTCTTATCAACAAGCACCTCCTCTAGCTCCCAGAAACTCCGACTCATCGGGCAAAAGCTCTGATACCACCCTTTCTGCCTCGTTATCAATTACATCCTCTGCTTTCCCGACCCCAGATATTGGCCCCGCGCCCCAGCCACCTCCGTTGGAGCAGATAACAGCTTTAGGTAATCTGCCGGATGCAGCCTCGAGTACAAGAATTCAACCTGCCGTTACAAAGACCGACACACCGGCCGGCGTGATGTCGCCCATGTCTCAAGCGTCCGCCTCCCCAGATACACTAATAGGACCAGTCTCTGTGCCTATCCATGGTCCTTTCTCCATCGTGATCTTGTGCCCACTCGAAAACTCCCGGCAAGCCATAAAGCAGCACATTGAGCAGGTCGTCCCTTATGAGATTTCGTTCAAGGTCACAACGTTACTTGATGTTGATGAATGGAAGGATGTGATGCACTCTCCTTCTGGTGCCCAGCCTTGCACACATCTTGTCTTGAACCTTTCAACTGATGATATCTTGGAGGTCATTCAAAACATGTCAGACTCAGACTTGGATCCCGCGCCCGTCATCGTCATCATTGCAGACCTTTACCAAAAGCGTCAAATCAGCTCACGGGTCAAAGAGCTAGCAGCCTCAGGAAAGCAGGTTTTCATTGTGCCAAAGCCTGTCAAACCTTCTGCTTTCTCCAGTATCTTCGATCCCAACAGCAAGCGTGAGCTGAGCAAGGATCGCAACCAAGACATGGCCCGTGAGATCAATAATAACTTCAAGACCGTCTCCAAGATGGTCAAAGAAGTTTTGGGCAACAAGGGTTATCGAGTCCTGCTGGTTGAGGATGACGAAACTAATCGTGATGTAAGTCCACAGGTTGATTTACGATAACTTCTTTGAATTGATTGCTAACTCATATATAGGTCATGCTGAAGTATTTGGACAAGATCAAGCTGATGGCGGAGACTGCATCCAATGGACTGGAGTGTACTAACATGGTGCTCTCTAAAGAGCCGGGATACTATTCTCTCATCATCGTGAGTCTGGCTTTACATCCTTTTTTTCCCCCGCAAAACTAACTGCGTCGACTATCGTAGTGCGATATCCAGATGCCTATCAAGAACGGTTATGATACCTGTAGGGATATCCGTGACTGGGAGCAAAGGAACCATTACCCGCAGATTCCAATCATGGCTCTTTCAGCAAACGCAATGACAGATCAGATTGAAAATGCTGCCCGCGCCGGTTTCAATGACTACGTCACCAAACCGATCAAACACAATGAATTGGGCAAGATGATGATGGGTCTTCTCGAACCCGGTCGCCCGCTCATGCTTCTGCGAGACCGTCTTAGCCCAGAGCAACAACAGTCTATCGCTACTCGCCGCTAGGGGGTTCCCCGGGTCTTTATTCGCCCTGGCTACCTTCACCACTGACATCTTCGCTGCTTTAATAGCATGTCCTTGTTTTAATATTCCTTTTTTTATACATATATAGCCAGCCATATCCCACCTCTCCGGTTCTTACATTTGGCATTCTTACGATGGGCCACGGAGCGACTTTTGGGTGATTCGTTTTGGACGGAAATGTCCTTTTGGATTTGGTGGATTGCACAGGGGAACCATTGGAAGTTCGCTAGACACGCACGAAGCGTGCTCGTTTACATTTTGAGCTGATCGCACTATTTTGGAAGTCCCATTGTGACATTTGCATTTGCACGGGGTCAGGGGGGCATCTGTTCTTCCTTCGTTTTCTCTACTCTACTCATCCAAAAGTACAGGTTCCCTCCACTCTCCGAGCCTGTGCATCATGGCGTCAGCGCTCTAATTATTGCTTAATTTGGGGTTTACCAAGCAAGCAGAACCCCTTTTGATTTTTGTTGTTTTTGGCCTTTCTTTTTCAATGTTGTGATACCAGATTATGAGCGTATGGCACCTATCCATTTTCTGGATCTGTATTTGCTAATAATCCAACTTTCTTTTTCACTTTATTTCTCTGTTTTCACTTTCTTTTCGTGGTTTTCGATATCCTTTCTGCTTTGGCGTTTTGGACAGTGCATGGAACAAGATGCCGGATACCTGGGGTCATCGTGGTTACTTTTATCTAATAGGCGTCTCCAAGGTTGGAATCTATAGTATATTGCATCACTTGCTACGAGCTAAAGCAGCCAGGATCTCAATGGCAAGTACCCCCTTTATCTACGCGCATGATGATAGTCTCGGTTAATGCAGACTACTAAATATACTAAAACAGGCTGGAAAGTACTCCAAGAAAGTGCCATTCGGCACTAGAGAGGTATATGATAGAAACGGGAGTGCAAGACGTTATAGATCCTCGTAAGGTGCCACAACTAAACCAATCAGAAATAGAAGAGATGCACTCTAATCAGTCTAATCACTCTACTCCATAACCTATACTACAGAGTACACCAGTTGAAAGTGATAATTCCGAAAAAGAAAAAGCGAGTGAGTTGGCCATGGCGCATGTGGCGGTGAAGAAAGGAGAAAATCCCCGCAACCCCCACTTGTGCGGTGGAAATGTAATCAACTTGTTGGATTTGGATTGGATTTGGATTGATTTGCATCGGATTTCACTGGAATTTGGGGGTCGAATTCGAATTCGACGGATTTGAAAGGCAAAGGTGAAGATGGTCGATTCAATTCTCAAATTTGGAAAATACTTCACACACGGTAGCCGGGTAAGACTAGACCAACAGCCATGAATTGAGCGCCATATGTTGTAGTCAATAAAAGCAGAGATATAGGGATTCTTTCTCAATATTCGGACCAAAACAGCGGGCTTGTGTAACGTATGCAAGGAAACTTTGCTGGCATAGTACCTATACGGAGTATCAACATTGGATGAGTTCAACGCAATATGCCGTTCTATTTGGAGTTCTGAGTTAAAGGAGGGGCGGATCAAGATCAAGTTGGAAAGACTATAAAGAAGAGTGAAAAAAAACGATAGAAAAGAAAAAAGAAAAAGGTGTATGGGCCATTCCAAGCCGAAGTGTCCACTGCGCATCATTAGTTGCCGTGCTGCCCGATGTTAGCCTGGCCGAATAAGAGACCAGGCTCAGCTATTTCCAGCGAAAAGCAAGACAAAGCAAGACGAATGACATCCCTGCAACATTCATTGAACCGGGGTTCTTGATGACCG
Organism: Penicillium sclerotigenum; assembly: GCA_928213465.1. Lineage (NCBI taxonomy): Eukaryota > Fungi > Ascomycota > Eurotiomycetes > Eurotiales > Aspergillaceae > Penicillium > Penicillium sclerotigenum. Next base: position 309,143 of record CAKMRK010000233.1, on the reverse strand, counting down.
ATTTGGAATGTAAGATGGTGTCACAGGGTTCCTCGGTAACATTGTGGGTTGACGGGGCATATCGTGAGTCGTCAGGCTGTAAGGTATGAAGGCTGGCTTTTAGGCATAATGAGGCATCAATGGACGGGGGTAAAAAAAACAGCAAAAGGAAAACTTAGAATCAGCAAGGCAGATCCAGATCCAGTTTAGAACCCCCGGGCCTTGAAGGGTGTGCCCTGCAGTCCCATTTCCTTCCCACCTAGTTGGGCCGTGGTGTTCATGTCAGCATGTATCTGGGACCAATGATGAAGGGTCATGAACGGCACAGGAGTTCTCGAGATATACGGAGTAGTATTTCCCATGGGGCTCGCTGGATGGCTTCCCTTTATCATACATGCCCCACAGCTATCGTCAGGCAAGTCATTAGCCATCTGCATAGAGTGGGGGGGAACAGCTGCGTGCTCTCTTCTCATATTAATGGGCGTCTAGAGCGCTAGTTGCTGCAGCAATTCTCTCTGTTCTGCTGCCAATGGATCTGATGGCTATTGGTGGATTCGTGCAAGAAGGGGGGTCTTTCTCCTGTGCAGCAATTAACAGCCGCATCCAAGCAGGTCAAAACGGAGGAACCAAGGATCAACATTCACTTTGTGTTTCTTTACTTCTTCTTCTTGTCATTCGACCTGGCTTTATTGTGCATTGGTCGTACGATTTGCCTTCTCGCTCACATATTTCCGGGATGATTCTTGTTGGAACCTTGCAAAGGAAGCCTGGGGTCACTGATTCGGGAACAGTTTCGAATGCCAATCTTTCTCACAGTCCTTTAGTTCATGCAGTGATGTCCAACATTATCCGTGTGACCTGAATTGAATGCATCCTCCTTTTTGGGCGCTTAGGCTCCGATCCCAAAGATGATGTAAGGCCGCGAGGCATCTTGGGGGATCTTTTGGGTTTTCGCAGAATGGCGCCACAACTATGCAACTCCAACGTTTGTATATGTATAGGAAATCAATAAACTAACCATCATGTTAAAACTTGAACAGTTAGGGGGGGGAAATATGTCATACCGGTTCTTGTATAGTCCGTCTTATCTTTGGGGCTTTTGGTGAACGAATCAACCTTGATCCTCCTCTTCCCAGCCCCCGAATTTCTGAAGAAAAAGTCAGTCTAATGGGGACGAGGCTGGAAAAAAAAGGAATTATTATGAGAGACGAAAGGAAGAAAAAAAAGTCAAGAAAAAGTGGGAGAAGGATGGCCAAGGGGATATTTATATCTCACATTCTCACCAACTCCACCCCATCCTACCCTCTTCAAACCCACCCTCCATGTCCTTGTTAGTCAATTCCTGAATAGTTTCACTCCACGCTTTGGCCCCAAAAGTGTAGACTAGGAAGAGGGGTGTAGATCAAGACCGAATTTGCATCAAGTCGCCACGGAATGGCGGAAACCCTAGTGGAGGAAGGCCGGCATCCTCAACCAGACACATTGAGTCTTTTTTCCACTCTGAGCGGGGTCAAGGTGGCCCAAGAGGCAAATCGGCGGGCAGATACGGAGACATACGTGCAGACGGAGCTCGGGATTGGGGGTACAGAGGGAGGGGTGCGAGTCAAAGTGCCCCCGAGTGGTCCAATGGCTTCTTCGAGACCTTCGCAACCCTTGCCATATCACTCGCCTCCGTCAGGATGGGAGCATCCACCGGACAGAAGACTTCCCGCGGAAGGTTATAAAATCCCTCGTCTGGCCCCGGGGGGACTGTCCCTTCTTCTTCTTCCTTTCCCATCATCCCTACTTAGGCCTGTTTGCACATTCATCCACATCCTTCCCATCTTCTTGCTACATCTTACCTCCCTGAATCCCGCCTGCACTTTGTACTTCTTCTTTTATCCACTATAACACTTGCTATTGTTGCAGTCAATTGTCGCTATGGCCACCCAGCGTCACTATTACCAGCCTGCTGCCTACCCATACCACCATGCACCTTCCAAGGCGCCGGCCCCAGCACCTCTCTACCCAATTTCCAGAGTCCCTGGCTCCCCACCAGACTTCTCCGATGCAAGCACCACAGCCGGCAGCCGGTCCTCTGGCGGGCTCACCTTTAGCTCTGCCGGCGAGTACGACTCCAGCTTTGCATCGTACTCCGGCGTCGATGTCGTGGATGTCCTGAGCGACCGTATGCAGGATGCCTTTGATCCAACGCCATTGGACAAGGGTCTAGCACGACAAGCGCAGACGTGAGTTTTCCCAACGACACTTCCCCAGCATTCGCAAGTTCTTCCCCGGCAGCGAGCACCACCAGGAGACGGTGATTCGCAAAACCAGCCCCAGGAAGATATTCCCAGACCCCACAAGCACCGAGCTAACAGCGATCCAACGCGCAGATCTGGCCAGCTGAACGCAAAGCAGCAGGAACTCCTCGAGCTACAAGCTCTCGCCCAACGCCGACTGAAAGGCGCGCGAGCGAATTTCTCCGAAGGCCTAAAAACCGCACGAGAGACAAAGCGCGACCTGGAATGGACGCAAAAGCGCGTCAGGTAAGCAAATCCACCTCTAGAACCAGACTCTGTCGTACGATGGACGTGCAAGTTCCGCTCCGCTCCGCGACTGGCGCTTCCGCTCCGCTGGGTGAGCTTGGCACGTGCACGTCGATCTGGGGCGTGCCTGCGGCATTAGCGCCGGTAAGACTGCTTCTAGAAGGCTGACACACGTGGCTGGAAATAGTGCCCTGAAGACTAAGGCTGAGAAGGCCCACCCTGAGGAGTACCGCCGTTCTTTGAAGAAGTACGCCTTTGATGACTACTGATTGGGCCTCGCTTGGGCTGCGAGGGGCTGCTTGATGACTGATATGATGGGGAAACACCCCTGGCACGGACAAAATTGGGATCTTGGGATGGATGTGGGATTATTTGTTGGAATTTTCGGCTTCTTCGTTGGGTTTGGCGCGCTTTTACTTCTTTGGTTGGCTCTTTGTGTATATCTTGAATAGGTAATTGCGGTTTCTTGACGTATAGTAGAGAGGTTTCTCTGAATGGTATTGTTCTTACCTGTTTTTTTTTTTTGGTATGCCTTAGCAATTGCTGCCTGTAGGCCTGTAATATCAGGCGTTAAAGTGTGCCTGATGCCCTCTAGCGCTGTAGAGCATCGTTGACTGTTGTATGATGTGTATCCTATTGTGTAACTGCGACTTGATGCTGTAGGCTGATGTATGTTGGCCTGATACACCAAAACAGCCGTTACGTACAGTTCACTACGAGCTAAGTAAAAGGTGAAATCTAAAAAGAGAGATACTCGGTCTCTTAATTTATACAAAAGGACTTTTGTGTTTTGCTTTTGAAGGTGGTAGTCAGCGTGGCAAACTAGCATGACCCGGCCTTCAGAGAAAACATACTGTCAAACTCAACCAGAAGAGCAAAGTGGCCATGCAGTACTGGAACGATATTGTGTCATATGCCATTCGCTAGTTCGTGCAAAATGTGCCAATTAGATCCCGGACTGGATGTTTGCGGGGAGAGGAGATGAACTTGGAAGATACCAAGGTAAGGGAAACCCAAGGTAAGGGAAACTCAGGTTGCAAGCAGCTATTTACTCCAGAATTAATCTAGTTACAATCCCTGCTGTACTCAACAAAAAGAAAGCCGTTTATAAACAATGCTTACTGGAAACTTTGTTCCTCCTCAATAGCACGGTTAATAACACGAACAAAGCGGCCAACCTTGTCAGAATCCTGTTTGGCCGTTTCAATACCTAAAAGGACCTTCTTGATGCCGACGCTCAAGCGCCCGTCATCCGCAAGTCCTCCGACTGATTCGAGGGCCCGCGCAATCTCCTGCGCATCAAAGGCACCCGATTTCTCCATGACAAACCGTAGTTCACCGAAGGAACTGACATTGGGGACCATGATATCCGAGTTGAAGGAGTTGTAGATGTCCAACTGCTTCATCAAAGCACGCTCAGTTGTCGTGGCCAGTACCAACAGACGACGTCCGTGAGTTGGTTGCTTCCTCAGGAAGACCATGATAGCTTGCAGCACACTGTTGCTGAAGCGAGGACCAATCGGCACCCAGTCAATGATTCGCTCGATGTTGTCGATTACGACAATACTTGTGGCACTCTTGTAGGCGCTGTCAAAGATTCGACTGATGTGTGAAATCTTCGCTGGCTCGCTAAAGCCAACCATGTCTTCAGGGCTGATCAACTTAATGAAGGGGAAGCCGGAGTCAATAGCAATCCGTGCTGCCAGTGCGGTTTTACCGCTGCTAGGAGGACCGTGAAGCAGCACAGAGAAAAGTGGAGTTGACTCGGCCACTCCAACCTGCTTGACAAACAACTCGCCTTCCCGCAGGATTTCGCTGATAGTCGGAGAATAGTCGATAATTCCGTATGGAATGCGGCTGGACAGCTCTTCCTCGGACACACCAAAGGCAGGCTTGACTTCCTCAAGAGAGTGGAGGAAGTCGGCCCGGTTGACCTTCATGTTGACCACGTCCTCATTGATACTAGCCATAGTACCGACTTTGACATGGCGGGAGAAAGCAAAGGACGAGGCAGACTTGACCAAACCTGCGATCTCAGCACCAGAAAAGTTTTTGGTCAAATGAGCAAGTTCGGCCAGGTCCACATCTGTATCCATGACATTATTGTTTCGCATCTTCTCGGTGTGGATATTGAGAATCTGGCTTCGACCATGCTCGTCAGGGAGCGAGATTTCCATGTGCACCTCCAAACGACCGGGACGTAGCAAAGCCTCATCAATCATGTCCATCCGATTGGTCATACCGATCAACAAAATGTTGTTTAGTTGGTCGACACCATCGAGTTTTGAAAGGAGCTGATTGACCACGCTGTCGCCGACACCGGTACCACCGCCGGCTCCGCTACCACGCTGCTTGCACACTGCATCCAGCTCATCGAAGATGATGATATGGAGGCCACTCTCGTCGCCCTTTTCTTTATACTCCTTCTCGGCATCCGCGAACATCTTTCGGATGTTTTCTTCCGACTGACCCACATACTTGTTCAGAACTTCTGGACCGTTGATAATCTTGGGCTCTCTAGCATTAAGCATCTTTCCGATTTGTCGAGCAATGAGAGTTTTACCCGTTCCTGGAGGTCCATAAAGCAGGAGACCCTTGACGTGCTGGATGCCAAGTTTCTCAACCAGACCAGGAGGGAAAATGCGAGAGGCGAAAGCACGACGGAAGATCGTACTGAACTCAGAGTCTAAACCACCGATACCCATGTCCTGGAACTTGAAGCCCGGTTGGATGATAGAGTTGGCCGCCGGGCGGCGGCTAGATGGCTTCACGTTAATACCGGTTTGAGTATCCTTAAAAAAGTTGAGTTGAGTGTGCCGTGTGAGAATGCCCCTGGCCGTAGGGTCGGTCTCGACTTGTCCAGAACTCAGATCAGCCTTCTCTGATGTCAAATCGACCCGCTGAACGGTCTTGACCTGTAGTAAGAGCGGGATACTCCTATTATCCATCAGAATTCTCTGGCCAGGCGAGAATAATTGGTTCTCAAAGTTCTGGGCTTTCTTAGCGTGTATTCAGGACTGGGATGAAATTCACTTACCCTGATCACCGCCTGCGCCAATTCATCCTGGTCATAAGGAGTTTCAACCCGCTTCTTGGTAGATGCAAAGCTGACTTCAACGTCCGCGGAGCCTAGATAGGCTTGTCCGCCTTGGCTAAACGGATCGTACAGCTGCACCTTGATGGCATCTCTCAATCCGATGTTGGCCCATGTTCGCTGAGGGTCTGACATACTCATAAAGCCAGGAGGAAAACCATCGAGGGGGCGAGCAGAGAAGACGAAGAGGTCATTGATAAGGAGGAGAATGTCGGTTCCATCTCGTGAGGGTGGGATGTCCTGCGGCGAAACAGCGACGCTATTGTGTATTAGTCCCCGCCAATGAAACGCAGTCAGAGATAATACTCACAGGTTTCCAAATGTATAGTTTTCGTTCGGACTCTTGCTGGGATGAAGAGTCCAAGTCTGGCCTCCACCTCTTTGTCCCGACTGCATCCTAGAAGGCATCTGCTGCGGCGGGGCTCCTCTTCCTGGCGGAGGCGGGCCTCCGTAACCACTTAGAGCATTATATACATCAGTCATCGGCACATCCTCATCACGGATAGGAGCTGCAGAGCCTGCACTGGACGAAGGGAAGCGATCGGTATCATACCGTGGGGGTGCTTGATTGGCGTTCGGGTGACCTTGCGGGGACGGTTGTCCACTGGAGCCGAACGGATTCGGTATATTGCCGCGATTGAACATGGTGAATCGTTTGTTTGTCGTTAATCACAGAGGCTGAAGTGAGAACTGTTGAAGCTACTGTCTTAGCAACACTGTGCCGGGAAAGGAGCAGGCTACTGTGTAAGTCAGTCGGCTCTGCAGCGCAGGTGACCTTTGGTCAATTCCCAAAGGTTTATGCTCAGGATTTGCTGGATATATGCTGATATCCAAGGCAAATCAAATATGAAGGGAAGAGAAGAGAGTTGGAACTGTGAAGCTGTCAACGGGGCACTTTGGCCACCCCGGGAACAGCGTCGGGCCGTGGGGACGTCATTATCGATAAGACCAGCTCTTTGATATCGACCACCTTCCACAAAAAGTCAGCCAGTTTCTAAAATGCCTCTGTAAGTGGCTTTTTTTGACTTTCGATTTTATAATATCTGCGAACCCCGCTAATTACTTCATAGCCATCTCCTCGGCAAAAAGTCATGGAACGTCTACAACGTCGAGAATATAGCCCGCGTCAAACGCGACGAGGCTCAAGCGAAAGCCCGCGAAGAAGAAGATGAACGTATCATGCAAGAGGTCGATGCCGAACGCAGGATCAAAATTCTTCGCGGCGAACGTCCACCTACGCCTCCACCTGCACCCTCCCTCGTGTCGTCTGAACCCGGGACACGACCAGACAGAAAGTCCGTCAACGACGCTAGAGGGTTTCGTAAGAGAAGGCGGATTGCCGGGGAAGATGATACGGATCGAGATATAAGATACGCCCGGGAGGATGCGGCACAAGCAGTTGCTAAGCGGGAAGAGCTGATGCTCGCCTCTCGCAAGGCTGATACAGCGCAAGCACCGATTCTAGACAAGGCCGGCCATATCAATCTGTTCCCAGCCGCAAGTGCTAAATCAGAGAAGAACCCCGAATCAGAGGCTGAAGCGGCACGGAAGAAACGCAGCTATGAAGACCAATACACAATGAGGTTCTCCAACGCCGCAGGTTTCAAGGAGACTATTGGTCAGAAACCGTGGTATTCCTCCGCAGAGCAAAATGCAACAGCACCAGGGTCGATGCCCGAGAAAGATGTATGGGGTAATGAGGACCCAAGGCGCAAAGAGAGGACACAGGCTCGTATGAGTGCGAATGACCCACTTGCAGCCATGAAGCGGGGTGTTCGTCAGTTAAAAGCAACAGAGCAGGAACGGAAGCGGTGGAATGATGAGAAGCGAAGAGAGATCGAAACGTTGAAAGCCGAGGAGGTACGGCAGTCACGCCATCGGCGAAGGCAATCCCCGTCAGTAGACAGCCTCGATGGGTTTAAACTGGATGCGCCGGATAGGGAACGTGAGAAGGACAGAAGAACTTCTGACAGGCATCATCGTCGCCATCATGATCGGAGTCGAGATCGCTCACATCATCGCTCCCGTCACCACTCCTCTCATCGCAGTCATCGTTATCGTCACGATGAGCGTTCTGAGGCTGCTAGGCGGGAAAAACATCCTGAAGCAAAGAATAAACGCTAGAGGTTCCATTTTTTTTCAACGAGATCATGACTCAAATTACGACAGCGATACCCATAACATTGCTTGTTCCTAAATGCAAATCATTTTTATATTCACTGGGTCAATAAATGACCCCTAGATAATATCGTGTCGTCCTTTTTTATGTGGGAAGTCATATCTCTTTTAGTTCATCAGAAAACGTATCAAAAGATCGCTCGATCCTATACGAGGCCCCACAGTTGGACCCCCTTCTCATTTGCATCGGACTCCCATTGAACACTGATGTCCACTCCCCGAGAGCCCTTCTCAGGCTTCTCATAGCCGATTTTGCCCGTGATGACCTGGCCCTTCTTCAAGGCCTGGGAACCTTGCTTAGCGTGGTCCTTAGCATGGTCAATGAGAAGGACAGTCTGCTGCCAATGGGTCTCGGTTCCATCAGGACCAGTAGTGAACGAGACGATTCCCTTCTTTTGCATATCTGAGGGGATGGCATCCTCAGGTAGAACAGAATCCCTGGAGGGCATGAAGAAAATGTCAAACCAGATAATCCATCCATCCAATGCATCAACATCCTGGTTCAATGTGACCTGGAATTCCTTCAAGAACGACAGCTCCTCAACAGTGATGGTGTGCAGCGGAAGTGTCAAGAAAATCTGAGACTCTCCGACAACAGTCGTGGGCTGGTTGCTGCGGACCACAGCCTCATCGTAGATCTTGTGAAGCATGCTGTCCATCTTGAAACCGTAGACGTTGTTCCAGAAGGAGATGTGCGACGCGATGAAATCCGGGTCGGCGTACGGAGCAAGGCGCAGGGTAGCGTGCGAAGGAGCCATAAGACCACCAGGAGCGAGATAACGATCTCTGGCGTAGATGACAGAGTCAAACATTGCCTCGAAAAGGAGACCGTAGCCCATCCACTCAGAGATGATGATGTCGACCTTTTCGACGGGCAAAGTAACCTCTTCGATCTTGCCACGGATACACCTGGGATAAAGTCAGTGCTGTCTCTATATTGAAGAATAATTATGAGGCTTACGTGATCACATCTCCAAGGCCATTGTCGTGGACAATTTCCTTAGCCCGGTCAATGATATTCGAGTTGTCCACGGCAATGACCTTCTTTGCGCCAGCCTTCGCACAAAACATGGACAAAATACCAGTGCCACAGCCAACATCAAGAACAACCTTGTCCTTGAAAACGTGCTTGTTTTCGTACACGAAATCGCGGTAAGAGTCGGTACGGACGGTGTCCTTCAGCATAGATTCGTGAATGCCTTTAGACTGTTTTAGTATCATATGCACAACAATTCGAGTGAGAGATTCTACCGTTGTAAGCGTACGAGACGAAATATCCGTCTTCGGCATCCTGTAGTCTGTCGACAGCCTTAGCCGAGGGTTGAGGGTTGGATTCAGCAAGCTTATCATCCTCCTTCGACAATTGGTCATCCATCGACTTCTGCACAGCAAGACGGTACTCGGAGAATTGGGTCTGCAATCGCTCCAAGTTCTCCTGGAGTTCAAGGACCTGTCGGTTTGTCTCGGTGGCGGGAACAGCATCTTCGCCCTGTTCTTCGGCAAGGTCGTCCAAGCTATACAAGAGAGCGTCGTCCTCCAAAACGGGCTTGAGATAGACATCATCGTCGAATTTGGACTTGGACGAAACATCGGGGGTGTTGTTTCCCTTCTTGACTTCGGTGCGGATGTAGTTAACCAACTTGATGTTGTCGAGGAAATCCAAATCTGAAAGCGGAAAAATTATTAGTCTCGATTGTTGGACCCCCGCGATAGTAGAAGCTGGACATACCAAGATCCTTCTGAATCTTCAGCAGATCAAAATTGTACTTTTCCTTGCACTCCTTCAACATTGAGCGCGCATCGGGGAAGACCTGGTTACTGAAGAGGCCAATCACGGGCTGCGACTCCTCATCTGGCTCGACGTCTTCCCAACCCTCCTCGTTGCTAGAATCAGACGAATCCGATACTGAATGCGAGTCCGGGAAACTCTCCCCCACAGGTGGGCTCACGGCATTGGAAGCTGACATGACTTATAACGGTCAATAATAAATAGTTTCAAACGTGGAGGGGGAGGGGCAGAGATAGCATTTTGATAGAGAAAAAAAAAATATCGATATCCGTTATCAGTTGATGCCTCAGGCAGAAACACCTCCTTGCGATAATCGCCTGCGGAAACGACATTAGGGATGTTAAATGTAAGATCACTCAGGCGTTCTTTTTAGATTTCTTTTTAGATTTCTTTTTAGATGTCTGTTTTAGATAAAAAATTATAAACTCGAGGACCTTTCTACACACGTCTATGTAGGGATGTACCAGATACCAAATAGTTAACTAGTTATGTCGAAACCAAACAGTGTTTACATAAGCGATAATTACAACATAGGGGCACCCCCCTAAGCATTGACCAAGGGACTCTACTGGGAGGTCGGGGCTGTGGTTTCTGCCCCGCCTTAGTTTGTTTATTCGCAACTTGCAGCCGAATACATCACATTTGCCTCCCCTTGGACTCGATCTCGATTCTCCCCGTTGCAATCATAACTTTTTCCATGTCATCTTAATCTCCAGTTTCTTTCTCAATTTGCATATTCCCTCCATCTCCCCATGGCTTTCTTTTTCAATCGCGGCCGGTCGCGGCAACCTGCTGATATCGTCCGGACAACCAAGGAATTACTATTGAGGATCCATGACTCTCAGAATGCTCCCAAGGTCCATTTGGAGACATCAAACATGGAGAGAACAATCCGACTAACGAATGCACCAGGCCGAAGAGGAGCTAGCTAAGCAACTCAGTCAAATGAAGGTGATAGTACAAGGAACACCAGGTTAGTATTCTGGAAGTAACACCCGCGGCGCAATGTTAACCCAATAACCTTCCTCCTTAGAGGTCTCCGCATCAGTGGATCAAGTCCATGCACTTGTACAAGCAACCCTCCAAGAAGATCTACTCTTTGAGCTATCCAGAAGCATCCATTTGCTTCCCTTCGAAGCCAGAAAAGATACTCAGACCATATTCTCCCATATCCTTCGCTTCCGGCCTAATTCATATGGAGCCGACAAGGATCCTCCCGTCATCTCATACCTTGTCCACCATCGACCAGAAATCATTGTCGAGTTATGCCGGGGCTACATGCAGAGTCAAAGTGCAATGCCATGTGGTGTCATTCTCCGAGAGGCATTGAAATTTGATGTCATCACTGCGATCGTATTGTATGATCAATCCAGCGAAGGAGAATCGGCCATACGACTATCAGAAGTGAAACCTAGCGAGTCACAAAGAGGAGATGGTGTGTTCTGGAGATTTTTTGATTGGATCGACAAGAGCAATTTCGAAGTCGGCACAGATGCTTTCACCACATTCAGGGTAAGTTTCCGAGCGATAGCTCTTCCAAGGTTGATTTGATAATAGCTGGCTGACATATCTTTCACAGGAGATTTTGACCCACCATAAGAACCTCGTGACTTCGTACCTGTCAACCAATTTTAAATTATTCTTTACGCGGTTCAATAACATCCTGATCCACTCAGATTCGTATGTCACGAAACGTCAAAGCATCAAACTTCTAGGGGAGATCCTATTGGACCGTGCGAACTACAATGTGATGATGGCATACGTGGAAAGTGGAGATAATCTCAAACTCTGCATGAAACTGCTGCGGGACGACCGCAAGATGGTGCAATACGAAGGGTTCCATGTTTTTAAGGTAAGTCTGCCCGCAAGTCGCTCCAAAAATAGATGAGGGCTCTGACAAGGAATTAGGTGTTTGTGGCCAACCCGACCAAATCGGTGGCAGTGCAACGAATTCTGATCAACAACCGTGATCGGCTGTTGAGGTTTTTGCCTCGATTCTTGGAGGACCGAACTGAGGACGATCAATTTATGGATGAGAAGAGCTTCCTAGTCCGTCAGATCGAACTCTTGCCCAAAGAGCCTGTGGATCAGACTCGACCGACTCGCGACTCGCCATCAGCTCACACGGCTGCTGTGGATTGAGCTAGATCTAACCTAACGCTGGGTCGCTGGATTGACCATTTCACGCCTTTATGATTCTTTTTTTTCACGTTGGTTCTAGCTGGGGGTATTTACCCCTTTTGACTGCATCGAGCATTAACAGCTGATGGCTGGTTATCCAGGCCCCGGCTACAGGAGTTCCACGCGTTTTGTACATCTGGGGTGTTCACGGGGAGGGGGGAATCGGAGGGGAGGGAGGGGCGGGAGCGGTTGAATTACATCTACTCTATGTTGTCCACGTACTCTGTAGTTGAGTATACACGGATACAATCAAACAGATTACCTCTCGATGTCACATCCTCTGTTGGGCATTCTAATCTCAGCACCTTAGAACTAGGCTACTTCACCATACCTAGGTACTCCTTGTTCTCGATCCACACGCGGCCCATGGAGGTGGGACAAGGTTGGGACAAGCCCCTTGATATCCATTTTAAGATAGAAATAAGGGAAAAAAAAAGGAAAGTAGCGAACCCCTAATATTATGGGTGGGGAGATATTCAGGCTATATATATATACTTTTTGAATGTACTATTATTGCACAACATATATATATATATGTATGTATGTATGTACCCAGGAGATGATGGATACCCGCTCAGTTCAAGTCCAGAACTTGGAGAGCGCCAAGAACCGACCCAAAATAACTCCACTCCTCCAAGTATCTCTCAATTTTAATGATTGTATTTTGTATTTTGTTGAACTTACCTTGTGATTTTCCCCTTGTCGCTCATTTCTACTTTGATCCCCATTTCGCTTAATTTTTGCCATCTCCACCCCCCTTCGCCTCGTCCCTTCACTCCTTTCCTTCACGCGATTCTAGCCCACGCGCAGAGTCGCAAGTCATGCCGGGATAATGGTCAATGAGGTTTCTGCATCGTTATCGCCCGACCGCTCGGAGTTCACTCCGACGATTCATGCCGTGCCCTTCGAAAATACCGTTGCTGCCCCTCTTTCAGACGGGTCGTTGCCCACAGTCCATGCGCCAATAGCCTCCAATGGCCGATCCTTCAGCACGAGCGCTGCGTCAGCCCGTTCCAGTGATGGCCATGCATCCGCGTCTATGTTCTCACGGCTCGCACCATCCGTTTCTGTTGGAGATGAAACCCGAACGATTCGATCGGAGGGCGCGCCCTCCCTGCGTAGCGTGCCCAACATCGTTGTGAATGAACCGGGTTACCGTCCTAGCTCACGGCCGGGCTCACGGCCGAGCTCTCGATGGTCAGAAAGGAAGTGGGGTGGTTTAAGGAAACGATCACTCGAGATGGAGAGGAAACTTAGCTCGGAAGAGCCTCCGCCAGTGCCTCGGATCGAGCACCCCTTTGCTGGTATCCCGCTAGATATACCCACAGCGTCTTTGGATGGCCTGGATAAGCCAATGAAGTTTTCCCATCGCGGAAGTCTGATCAAGAGTGATGCCAAACGTCCGCGCCCAAAAACCCCTCAGGAGAAGCTAGTAGAGCACCCCGAGCAACAACCAGACGAACCGCCCCAGAGGAAGCTCGACGAGTACCCTGAGAAACAATCAGATCCACCCCAGCAAAATCTCGAGAGTGATGCCAAACGTTTGCGCCCAGAACCCCCTCGGGAGAAGCTAGTAGAGCACCTCGAGAAACAACCAGATTCACCCAAACAAAATCTCAAAGAGGAACCTCGCCAAGAAACAGGCCAGCCGGCTCAGGAAATATTGGAAGAAAAGTGCGATCCACAGTTGGACCGACAGACACCTCAAATCTCACCGCTCCCTGTCGTTATCATGAGCCGGCCTGAAGGAGGAAATGGAACACCGAAAGCGGTCCCACGGCACGCCAGACCTCAGGGCACTCTTCGCCCGAGACAGACTAGTCTTCCGAGTAGAGCAATCTCGGCAGACGAAGATATGTTGTCCCGGCGAGTTCGGCTGATGTACGAGAAAGGCGAAGACAATGTTACCGACTCCGAGGTTGCGAAAGCAATGGCCTCCGAACACGGGGTCTTATGGGAAGAGGGTGCGGTCCCGGGTACTGAAACCTCTAAAACACTCGCTGCACGGACAAATGGGGCTGGAAATAAAACCAAACCACGGGCGTCTGTCGAAGTGGAGCGAATCCGAATTAAGAGGGAAACCCAGGAGCTAGCAGGTGGTGCTGAATATTGGCAAAATGTCTGTGTAGAAGAAGTCGATCGTTACGGCTTCATTCGACCTTCAAAGAACTCCAATGGGTCCGAGATCAACCCGCTCCAGCGAGTCACGACTAGCCTTCTGCTGGCTTCTGAGACACCTCGGCGGAAACGTTCAATTCGCCCACCAACCGCAACGGCCAGCAATGTCTCCTTCAACGGTCCGTCTCTATCCCGCAAAATATCTCAAAATTCTCTAAGCGCCCGTCCATCTTCGTCACAAAGCAATTATGGTCCACCATTGCGCCGCTCGACGTCTCGTTTGCGTGCGGCGACCAATCATCTACCGTACAACCGAGACCGAAAGGTCAAAGATGAGGCGGCAGACATGCTCACTTTGCCAAATTCATCTGGTGGTGACGAAGGCGATGCACCAATCACGCGTGCAATGCGAAGGAAGGAGTGGCAACGTGAAGACAAGTGGACCAAGATGGCTAAGCCGACGAAGAAGCCCAAGAACGGCGGCGGTATGACCTTTGAGTTCGATACTCAAAGCTCAAAGTTGATTGAGCGAACTTGGAAAGGCATTCCAGATCGGTGGCGGTCAACGGCCTGGTACTCATTCCTGGAAGCCAGTGCCCGACGCCACAAGGGCAGCGCGCCTGCAGACGAGCTCATCGAAGCCTTCAATGAGCTACAGTTCATCTCATCACCAGACGATGTCCAGATTGATATCGATGTACCGCGAACGATCTCCAGCCATATCATGTTTCGGAGGCGCTATCGAGGTGGCCAAAGGCTATTGTTCCGTGTCCTTCACGCCATGTCACTATATTTCCCTGACACGGGCTACGTACAGGGAATGGCAACTCTTGCGGCTACATTGCTAGCGTATTACGATGAGGAACATGCTTTTATCATGCTCGTCAGATTGTGGCAGCTGCGAGGTCTGGAAGAGCTCTACAAGTCCGGCTTTGCTGGTCTAATGGAAGCCTTGGCCGACTTTGAACGAGAATGGCTCGCCGGAGGTGAAGTGGCTACGAAGCTCGTAAGTTAATTTTGCTTGAAACACCAGTAGTGTCTACTAACGCTTAATTTTGCAGAACGAGGTTGGAATCCCACCCACAGCCTACGGTACACGCTGGTATCTCACTCTCTTTAATTACTCCATCCCCTTCCCAGCTCAGCTTCGAGTGTGGGATGTCTTCATGCTCCTTGGAGATGCTGAAGACAACACCTGCCGTCCAACAACCTCTGGAGGGAAGAAAAGAGTCCCCGCTCCTGAGAACCCAAGGACATTTGGCCAGGGTCTTGACGTTTTGCATGCTTCATCTGCTGCCCTTATTGATGGTATGCGTGAAATTATTCTTGAGTCTGACTTTGAGAATATCATGAAAGTCCTCACTAGCTGGGTTCCCATCAAAGACACGGAAATGTTCATGCGTGTCGCTAAAGCGGAATGGAAAGTCCATCGTCGCAGGAAATCCCCTTGACTGTTGTTTCTTTGGTCAAGACTCCGTTTGTGCGTTTGTCTTCAACCTGATTTGGCTAATTTATTCACGGCCCAAACCCCTTTGCACTAATTGGCCCTATGGGTGTGCTATACCCTAATGATTGCAAGTCGTTCCCTAGGGCCTTCCCCTAATGCCCTTCACTCTATACCCTTTACTCCGAGGTTTCAAAGCGCGCTTATCTGTTACCGTCGTCCTGTTCTGATTGTCATCTCGCTTTACCCACGTTCTTTGCCTATGTAATTTCTTATCCTTGTGCCTCCTGGATACTAATACTTCTGATGACTGTTGATTCCCCGTCTGGTTTTTCTTGGACGATTGATACCTCTCCTCATGCCCTATTTCACTCTCTTTTTGGTCTTTTCCTTTTATCCTTGCCTTTCTTCAACACTCTTGTACATCACTTTGGTGACTGGCTCCGAGGGTCATTTTCCCCCTCGTCGCAGCCGCCCATTTGGTTCGAATCGTGTTTCATGATCTGTCCTCAAAGATTTGCAGCCCATTATCATGCTATAATTGGACTGTCTGAAGCGACATGAATCGGACCTATATAATTTCCGGAGCAAGAGTACAATTCTATCTTATACCCAGCAAGAATAATCGGTCTCTTACGCGGCCTTGTGACGGCTTTTTAGATCTCTCTTTTCTAGCTATTTCCCCCCTTATTGATGTTGTAGCTTCAATAGCCTATTCTAAAAACACTGTAATGCAATTTCTAAAAAAAAAACGACATATAATAGTCCCTATCCAAGTAGACCCTTTCCAGTCTTGATACCCAGATTACCCTTATCAACATAATTCTCCTTCAGCCAATTCATGGCAGTGGTGTCAATACGACGCTGTTGGCTATACACAACCTCAACATTGTACACAGTATCCAAACCAACAGTATCCATCATCAGACAAGGACCCTTGGCCGCCTTGAACCAGCCCATAAACATGTCATCAATGGTACGAGCATCACTGACGCCCTCAGCGAGGACAAGCAAAATCTCCCGCTTAATCGACGCCCAAATACGATTGAAAACCAGCCCAGTAGAATCAACCTGAGCATGCACAGGTTTAAACCCAGCTTGAGCAGCCTTCTCCATCAAAAACGGAAAGATACCAGGATCCGTGTAGCCACACGACATGACCTCGAAGTACGTCTGGTCCGGCGGCATGTAGTAGTGACCATTGCAGATGCGGTAATTGTTCTTCGTGTTGACGATCATCTGGCTGGATCGAAGCGACGACGAGTTGCTGGCGATGATGCAGTCCGTCGGGGCGATTTTGTCCAGCTCCGTCATGAGATCGATCTTCATCTCCAGCTTCTCTGGGATGGCTTCGACCACCATCCATGCGTTCCCTGCGGCTTCTTGTAGCGACGTTGTGGTTTTCAGCTCGGCGGGTTTGGTGCCTTGTTTGGCGGCTTGTTCCCCTTCGTGTTCTCGGACGTACGCCACGGCGTCGCCGTAGTCGGGAACTTTCTCGCACAGGATGACCGTGAAGCCTGAGGCTATCCACATCATGGCGATTCGTCGGCCCATCACCCCGCCGCCGATTACGGCGATTGGGCGGGTGCTTGTGTCAGGCTTGGTCCATGGGCTTGATGACATGTTGTTTTGGAAATTAGAGGTTTTGAAAACGGGAGATGGCCCTGTGTGATATAGTCTTGAGTGATGGTCATGGCCATTTGGGTCGAGGGAGAGGTTATGGTGCTATGATGTTATGATGATTGGATATCGGATCTTTTCCCGTGATGATCTAACGCTGAGGGCAAATGTGGCGGAGTGCCCTAGATACTATAAGATCGAACGTCTATCCGATGAGCTCTAGGATATCGTCGTTACTATGGAATAGCTCGCTCGGCATTATATTGGCATGGGGTTTAGAGTATTCTCGTCAGGTAAGAAGGTCATTTATGGCACTCCAGGTGTCCCTTTAGGGGGCTTCTCGACGAAACGGGCGGGCAAAGGCGAAACCTAATTTGTCAATTGACTCGAAGAAAATGAGAATAGCTGGAAAGAAGACAAGGAAAAGGGAAACCCCATGTTCACACGCTAGGTGATATCTCCAACTCAGTCATCAGCTAGATTTCTGATCCTGAGCTTGTAGATCATGCAGTTATATTCGGCAATTCAATCGATTTCCACATCATTGTAGCCATGAGAAACCTGATTGACTCGCAGTCGAGAGCCGACACGTTCCGGTGAGCTGTCACTGTTGTTCTCACCCGAGGTGCTGTGTTTCTTAGTTATTACTCAGTTTCCAATCAATTTAGAGAGTAGAGAAGAAACCAACCGATAGAAAAGGAACAAATCCTAGCAAAAGGGATGCTAGATAACGTCCAGTCATTAAGACGGAGAGAGCCTCAACCCCGTATAACTGGTAGCAACTGTCTGGTAGAAGTCTCCAGGGCAGTAGGCAGTTTGCGCTAAGGCTAGCTTTAATATTGGCCCTTGAATAATGTCGGCTGTTTGCCTGAGAAGTACTAAATCAGGTAAGTTGGATAGAAATTTTGGTGTCCAGGTCACGGCAAGGTGTTGCTATCTGGGTTTTTGAAGACAAGCAAATCCCTATTGGCAGAACAAAGTGTACTGCGTATTCGAGAGAGTGGATACAACTTAAAGAGTTGAAAAGTTACCGAGGAATTAGGAGAGAGAGTGTGTGTGTGCGTGTATAAGAAAGAAAGAAAAGGAAAAAACTATATGTAATAGATACCTCCAAGGTATATTGTGTGACTGACCTCCTCATACTTCCTATATTTACCAACGAATATGCTCTGCATCCTAAGGGTTCAACATCCAATACAAGGCCTCAATTAATTTCAAATGAGTGGTTGTGGTATACTCCGGTAGCACAACGGCAAGTAAATGGCTACTTTCAACCATAAATAAGGACCGCATGCCATCCCTTGAATTTCATTCCCTTGTCTTTCGAATTACACGATTGATTTAGGATTGACTTGCATTTCACAATGGTCACCATCCCATCGGTCCTAGCCTGGCTCTTTCTGCAAACCCAGGCTGTACCCATAAACAACAGTCTCGAAAACTTCATGATACCCGCCTTCGATCCCATTTCTTCGGGCACAAATTACAATCTGTGTACCCAGGGCTGTTGGCCCGCTGCTTTCTTATGCTCGTTTTCCGCTGTGGTACGTATGTATATAAACGTCCCGTTTGATAATTATTCCCCAACGCAACTAATTGCCACTCTCACCATCTGTAGAACCCTCCAAATGCGAGTGTATGTGGCCCCATCAAACTTACCAGCCCTCTTCTCGAGTGGTATACACGTAGGGAGTTTGGTGCTATTAGCATCGGGTGCACTGCATCTGCTACCCAACCAGATTGCTGGAGGTGTTGTCTCGATATCACTCCTGTCATCTAGGTTAGCTCGGGCACATGTAAGCTTATGCCAAGCTTGACGCGGAATTAAGAAAGCAAAGATCCACAATTGTCTTGGTAGTCTTGTTCCTCGGGCCGACGGGGGCTACTGAAGTATCTTTTTGCCCCATATACCGAACTTTGTTTCTCACACCTCGAACTTAGCAACGAGGTATAGGTATATTATGTGCATGCCTCCAAGCTTGACCTCAACATATTACGGATATATCATGTATGATTCAACCCTGGAGCCCTGGAGAAGGTTGAGGCTAAATGTGCATGATGAAGCGTATTGTGCTGCTAGTATGGTAATTACGTATGGTAAATGGTAATTAAGTATTTGAGCATCCATGGGTCACCTCGCAAGTAACCAGGAAACAGTGTGCCCCACACAAAGGTACCCATTCTTCTCAAATGTCCTATACTCGGATCTCCTCCGTACAATATTCTCCTTGAGATATAACGTTATATGAGCGTTTAAAGCTGAAAAAGGCCGTAAGGTCTCCAGCATCAAGGGTCCACGGGTCAGACTTGCCACTCAATATTGATTTCAAAGAAAAACAAAGTCTCTGCCAATCAACTCCCAAGGAAGTTACCCCAATTTGTTATCTAGACACACTCCCGAGGTCCTGGACAAAATTCTCGTGTTGGCGGGTTTCGCGCGAACACTCCTCTATTTCGATCGTTGGATTCATTCCAATGTGGTGTACCCCTCATGCCAAGGGATATCATAATATCCCCGGTTTTCGGACTTACCCCGGGTCACACTAAACCTTGTTCAAGGGATAACTATAAATACCCAAATGATGTTCACGTTGGTGAACTTCCTTCTTCACTTATCTCTCTTTGCCCGCCATGATTGATTCAAAGGACACCCCGGAGAAGACCTCCCTACACCACTTCGAGGATACACCCGCCCAAGCTTCCCCATACAGCGCCGATCTTAAGCAAGATGGGCTAGTCGCAGATGCAGAAGCATCCAGCCTCGGCCCATCGGCCTTTGCGGGAGTGGATGAAAAAGCCGTCCTCCGAAAAATGGACATTCGTCTCATTCCAATGCTGAGCTTGTTATATCTGTTGGCCTTCTTAGACCGCGGAAATATTGGCAATGCTAAGATAGAGGGGCTGGTTGACGATCTCCATATGACAGGACCGCAATACAATTGGGCTTGTATGATGAATCTCTTCGGTTCCTTAGTTTTACAAACGAATGGCCAATTAACACATCTTTGTGCGTAGTGACCGTCTTCTTCTTTACCTACTGTGTCTTTGAACTGCCGAGCAATCTGCTTCTAAAGAAGCTAAGACCCTCAAGATGGCTTCCTTTGATCATGGTTGCTTGGGGAATTGTTATGGTGAGCGCTCTATGTTATTTTGAGGGTTTCAGGCAGTATTTAATGGAGAGGTCGCAAACAGACCCTGATGGGAGTTGTCCACAATTACGGCGGATTGCTCGCAACTCGATTGTTTTTGGGCATTGCAGGTATGTTGATATCTTTCTCCCTCCCGACCTGCACCTTCTTCTAGCCAAGACTAATGATTGCAATGAAACAAATAGAAGCCGGGTTGTATCCCGGTGTGGCATACTACATTACACTCTGGTATCCACGTCATCAAGCACAATTCAGACAAGCTCTATTCTTCAGCGCCGCCAGTATCGCGGGTGCATTCTCTGGGCTTCTTGCATATGCCATCGCGGTAGGTGTTCTGCTTGCTGACAGCTATTGAAAGCCTTACTAATGCATCTCGAAATTCCTAGAAAATGGACGGTGTAGGCGGATATGCTGGCTGGAGATGGATTTTCATTCTTGAGGGTCTCCTTACGGTTCTTTTGGCATTGGTAGCCCCGTTTGCAATTCATGACTCCCCGGAAACTGCCTCCTTTTTGACTGAAGAAGAGCGTCGATTTGTGATCCATAGTTTACGGATTCAAAATTCGGCAGATGCGCGCGAAATTGATCAAACAAATGATAAGTTCGAAATGCGCTATGTCATTGAGGCATTCACCGACTGGCAGATTTGGTTGGGTCTATTCAGTAAGTTCACTTCACTTTGTATTCAACGCATCATTGGCTGATCCGCGCAAAGTGTTCTGGGGTATCACTTGTCCGCTATACGGCATTTCTCTTTTCCTTCCCTCGATCATCAAGGACCTAGGCTATAAGTCTTCGACGGCCCAGCTCCTTACTGTACGTTGTTCCCTATTTTACATTGTCAATGAAGCGGATGTTGACATCATATTATTAGGTACCGATTTATATCACTGCAGCAATTGTCGCTGTCATTTCAGCATGGGTATCAGACAGACGCAAGCAGCGATCCCCATTCATTCTCTTCTTCATGGCCATGATTGGAATTGGCTTTATCATCTGTCTTGCATCTACTGGCCGGGGAGTCCCCGGTGTTATGTACTTTGGTATTTTCGTCGCGGTCGTGGGTAAGTGCATCCGAGTTACAAACTTCCCCCATACTTTATCCCCCAACTAACACAAACACCAAAGGGATCTATCCAGCGTTTCCCGGAAATGTCACATGGCTCAGTGTCAATATGGCAGGCGACTACAAGCGAGCCGCCGGCATGGCAATTTACATTGGAACAGGAAACCTGGCCGGAGGTAAGGATGGCGCATTAATTAGGAGTTTAGATCCAAACTAATGCTCTTTTCTCAACAGCTATGGCCTCAAACTTCTACCGTGCTCAAGATGCGCCGAATTATATCCTTGGACACTCCCTTGAGCTTGGTTTTGTCGTTGCAGGCATGATAGCGACTGTCGCCCTGCGCATGACATACCAGCGTATTAACCGGAAGAGGGATGCTATGGATCCTTCAGAGTATCCCGAGGATCCTGATTCGCTGGGCGATCGCTCTCCGTTATTCAGGTACATGCTTTAGGGTGAGTGTAATCTGATAACTTCGTTAATTAGACACTTCATTCCGTTCTGCTGGTAGTGTTGGTATTGAATGTCCAAACGATGCCATCCCTTAGTATAAATCCCTGGATGTTTTATGCTTTTACATGTACTATGGTACTCTACTTATGGTTTTGTGATTATTGCAGTCCGCACGGTGAGGTCTCTAGGTAGCTTCCTCTTACATAGGGGGTTCGAATTTATAGATGACTGATGTACATTTATGTACTAGTGGATGTAACAGACTACAGAGACTATTTGCGAGTAAGAGAGGCAGGAGAGATTAATACACAGAGTAAACGCTCAAGTCCGATCTAGTTCGAATAATTCGACTTTTATATTTGCATGTTCTAGGCCGCTTATGCGGCCTTGTGACGTCTTTTTAGTTGTCTTTTTGTCTATAGATATTTTGCCTCCCCTTTTCGGTTTCATAGATAAACGACAGAAGAAGGCAGAGAAAGGCTCAATTTGTGAAATCGACCCTGCTACTATTGTATCTCAGACGTTGCAACCAACTTGAGTTAATGCAGTGCATCAATCTGAGATTAAAGTCAACCTCCATAGCATTTTTCCCACATGAACTAAATTGCTATATTTATGTAGCTACTTCTTTACCAGTTTCGAGCTAATTGGACAGATTAAAGGGGGGGTTATAGGTCCAGGGTAGCTGGTCGAGAGTTGCTAGCATATATATTTAGTATAATGAAATTTCTATCCATCAAACCATGTTTAGGTACCCCTGGAGTATACCTCATGGTCTTCGGATTTTATAGAGAGCCAGCTGCTCCCCTCTCTTCCAATACATACAAATAAAATAAGTTGACTTGCAAAAGGGTACAGCTGAACACCCAAGGCAAGAGGTTGCGTGTTGAGTTCATGTCTTAAATAGGGATCATGGGCTAGTTGATTGTTTTAGCAGGTTCTTTCATTCCAAAAATAGACGGTGAATCTGTTAAATATCGGAATAAGTGGAAACATTAGCTCGACCATATTGGGCCCTTGACCATTGGCGTCTGCCTGGTGATTGTGGAGGTGAAATTTGACTTGCTGAAAACGAGGGATGATCAAAAGCAACATTGGAACTCTTTAAACACTGCAAGTGAATAGTCATATCCCTAGTCCTTTCATTCACGAAGCTTCAGAAGTTGCTCTGATTGATCGTCGTTGCCAATTTTGTTTGTTTCCTTTGACCGCCCTGGATCATTCGCCGCGTGTACACTTTGCCGCTCTGACACCTCTGATCATCCGCGAATCCCCCATCTTTGATCTTCAGCTCTTGTTTCCTCCAAATTATTTTTGCTAGCCCACCATGACGCTGGCTGAGGAGTTCCGATCGCGAAATTTCAGTAAGTACCTGGGTTCTGCAACGCCATATCGCAAGCTGCTAACCTTGCTGGCCTCTTCTAGGCATCTATGGACAATGGTTAGTCTACCGCATTGCCTTCCAACACGCTATGCCTTTGCAAGCTTGAATACTGCTGTGGGAGAGCAGTGGCCACTCTGTATTTGAATAGTCAAATTGTGGTGGCCCTTCAATCGCTCTCCCGATAATCAGTTCCGCATATAATGGGGTCGGTCTAACGAAACATATAGGACGGGTGTGCTGTGTATTATCCTTTGCCTTGCGCTAGGAATTGCGGCCATCTTCTCGTTCAATGTGGTCTTCATTATCATCGGTATCGTCAGCATGTGAGTCGCATTCATTTCCTATCGATTCGTTACGAAGCCTAACTTGTCTTAGTGCGTCGGCATTCATAATTCTCTTCATTGAAGTACCCTTCCTTCTCCGAATTTGTCCCACATCATCTAAATTCGATGCCTTTATCCGCCGCTTTACAACCAACTGGATGCGCGCCCTTATTTACGCCGTCCTTGGTGGTATCCAACTTATCAGTCTTGCCGAAGGGGCTTCTAGCTTGATTGCTGGTGCCGTTTTCCTTCTCATCACCGCTGTGTTCTATTCGCTCGCAGGCTTGAAGAAGCAAGAGTTTGTTGGTAGCAAGACCCTAGGAGGTCAGGGAGTCGCACAGATGATTGTCTGAGAGTATGACGTTCACGCCGAGCCATTCCTACATCTTTTATACCGGCTGGACCCATTTTGGGATTAATCCTGGTGTTTGGGGGGTTGTGCGACACGATGAGATGCTCAATACAGATGGTGCAAAGATAAAAATGCCATTTGGGCAGCATGCATTGGGATGCGCTATGAAATACTTCTATGTTTTTATTGCTCTGTACTTGTATGTCTTGGTTTGGTTCAGGATGACCCTGCTGGACATGTCTATTTTCAAAGTCGATGAGCGTTCCTACGGCGGGTATATCCGTGGTTTCCCTTTTTCTTTTGTGGACTGCGTCCGACAAAATAGGTGTTTTGATTACTATCTTCAAGGGTGTATTCGTTGATCAAACTTAATTATCCAGAATATCAGAATGGACTCCGTATAAATCTTGCTGTACATATAGATCTGGTGAGGCGGAAGCTCTCCGGTTTAGAAGCACGTGGACGATTACTCATTGCTGTACACATTGACTCCGACACTTGGGTACCCAAGGTAACAATACTCAGGCCCATTAGGTAGTATCTTACCATGTGGGTGATACTTAGCCCAAGGCTAATACATATATGGTTGGGAGTGCATCTTCACCCGCTTGACCCTGAAAGAGTTCCATCAATAGGACCAGGTGGGAATAGATGTAGATTGCGATCTATCCGCCAAAACTATTCTTGAATGTGAGCCATAGACCGATTTGGGACCACGTAAGTTGTACATCGCATGTACATGCACTCTTTCCATCGTAGATTTGGTAATTCGGATGCTGGCAACCTTAGAACTTGTCCAGCTAGGCTAGGCAGACGTATGCAATTCGTCCAGTTTGCCCTGCATGGGACAAGCCACTATTCTGGCTGGGATTATAGATATAGACAGCCGAGTCCAGGTACATGGCGCAAAGGGTGGAATGGACCTTACAATATTGGTTAGAGGTCATCTTATCCCGCAAATTCTTTTTCGCCCTGGTGATCAATATGTGGCGGGTATTCTCGCTGTTTCGGTTGAGAGTGGATCTCAACGTTGAACAGATAAGTGAATCCTAGTGAGTTGGGATGAACAACATAAAAGCTAAAAGAAAGAGGAACCCAGTGACTGAAAATTTTCAGGGTAACACACACATATATGTCAACAATGTTATGTGATGTTAGAGTGAATTGTACGATGTCAACTTAGTAGGGTTGTATAGATGGTCAACGATGATGCAATGTGGAGAACCATGACACTTCACCGCCTGGGTCTGACCAGCCAATCCAACCGCAGGGAAATCACCTTATCAAAGGTTGAAGCCTTGTAGGTCGAAAGAAACCGATATCAACTGGGAAATTCTAGACTATACTAACCTCGGGAGAAACTCGATATTTTTAGATATCTTGTACAATATACAAGAACATGTACATGATCTGGCCAACTGCGGGTACAACGTACTGTAATGCTACAGAAACGAGGCATTATTTTAAGACCAATTTTGACTATATGAGCCATTTATAGGAAACCAAGGCGAAAGCAAAAAAAAATGCCTCAAGATCCAGATCGAAATCAAGGCCCTATTGTTGATCTCATCGGCGGGGCGTTGAATGTAATGGATCGTCGTAGTTGGCTCCTATATGACCTGTAATGATACAGTATTAGTACGATACGTGCATTATCTGCGGTCAAAGCACGTCAGTCGTGGCAGAAAGAGCATACATCATCTCTATTCCCCAAAACTCAGTTTCGGAATTGCTTCAATATCTGCTTTTGACTGTTTTGATTGCACGCTTTGACTGTCGTTCCAATTGGGGTGAAACTGGTTATCACCATATTCAGGTAAGCAAATCATTCGGTATACTCCTATCGGTTGTATCGGCTGGGCCGTCTGCTCCTGAGTCTTGCATCAATTTGATGCATATCCATAGTACTTGCGTTAATCCCTGCAAGTCGGTGGGAGCCGTGTGTCCATTGTCTTTTTTTCTGCCCACACAGGGCCAAGAGTTCCCGTGGGGTATCTGGTTGGGCTGCCGCTGACCTGTTAACAGCTCCCAGAACTTCATCATGTCAACCCAAGCTGCTCCGGTCATCCCTCCTCGACCGGCTCGATCTCCCAAACCGCCGCCGTCTTCGTCGTTAGAAATGCCCAAGATACCGCCGCGCCCCGGCAACCGCCGCATTGATCGTTCGGTTTCACCCATGCGTGATAGCTACGCACCTTCGCCGTTCAATGAATGGACCGGTCCTAGCATGAACCGTACCATTTCGAATGATCTACCCCCACGTCCTCCCAGTGTCACGATACCGTCTCTTGGCGAGGAGGGTATTGAATATGCGGATCTTGACCCAGGAAACGTGTCGGATAACCACCATCAGACACCTGCGGAGACTCGCAATGTTAGCAGTGATCTTAAGATCCATGCACCGAGACCTTCATTGCCGATATCAAGTGCTGAAGCAAAAGTCCAGGCTGTCACCCGCACTGATTCCCGGCAGGCTGCTGCGGCTGGACTGGGCCGTGGCGTTTCACCTGCTCACGAGGAACCAGAACGCCCAAGTCGTTCATTACATTCCCGAACGAGTGGCTCACGCGCCGAATCCTCGACTGCGTCCAATGAGCGCCGACACTCTACCCATATCGGAGAGGAGCAGGGGTTCCGTGTGCCCATGTACCCCAATGCCGGTGACGTTCAGGCACCATCCCCAAGCCCGTACCTCGAACAAGGCTCGCAGCGGTTGAGCCGTAACCACAACCGGACTCGTAGTGCTCGGGATGCTTCCCTGCCCCCTGGTAGCTACGGTTTGCACGGACATGGTGTTCAGCATCCCGATAAATTTGAGAAGGCTTGGTATGAAAAGCATCCCGACGAATTCGTGAAGGAAGAAGGACAATATGGTCCTGGTGTCGGCACTCCGCGTCCTGATTGGGCAATGAGTAGCGATGATCTAAACAAGATTGTTCGAAGCTCAGCCCAAACCGGTTCCGGTCTTGGTAAGTATTTCAAGCAATTGTACTGTTGTTTGAAAGCTAATCGTAGCCAGGTACTTCCCCAACCGTTGTGGGCACTCCCGAAGAGGAGGTCGGATACATCGCGTCTGACGAGTACATCCATCAAATTGCTTCTCCCCCTCCTGACGCTCGACTCGAAAGCCAACCGGCTGTTGAGTCACCACTTCGACAGATGAGTTTCCCTTCAGAAGCCACGCAGAAGCAAAAAAATGCAAGCCCGTTGCGTCAACGTAGATCCAGTTCGCATGGACACCATGATAGTGGCGTGATTCATGTGGATGATCCGATGCATCCTTTGCACCACCCGGACGGATTTGCCCCGACCCCCGCGCTGGAAGAGGATGAGCCGGCATATGAGAACGCTGTAGAGGAGGACGAGCCAATTTTGGCTGCTGATGAAGTGCGCCCTGAGTCGGCGTACTTACATCCCGCCATCTCGCCGACATTTGATCGTCGCGCAAGCTATGAGGATGATGGTCGTAGTCGGACCCCCAGTGTCACGCACAGTCGCTCCAACAGTCGATCAGCAAGTGTTCAGGGTCAATTCCCGGTGCTGGCCCGCTATGACTCGCGTGAGGATACGCATACACCTCTTGAAGACGTCGAGGAGTATGAGCCGTTGTTCCCTGAAGAGGATGCTAAGAAAGAGAACACAGTGTCAGCTGCGGATCGTTTCAAGAAAAGGCCCGACACACTCAAGCATAGATTCCCTAGCCAGGATATTTGGGAGGATACCCCGAATAGTTTGCAACTTCATGCCACCGTCACCACCCCAGATCTGCCCAAGCGGGGCTCTTCTGAAGTCTTTGAAACACCTGAGCAAGAGGCCACACGCAGGATGCAGAATACCAGAGTCGACTCTCACCAGGTAGCTGCCCACATCCTGGAAGGCGAGGGCTCCAAGGACAAGGTCTCCGCGCGACCTGACACTTTGAAGCAGCGTTTCCCTAGTAGAGATATTTGGGAAGATGCCCCAGATAGTCACCAGTTGGTAACCACAATTGAGCCTGCAAAAGAAGAATTGCAAAGTCCGGAAGGACCTCCCAGGCCAGGAATTCCCCCGCGCCCGCAGAGACAGCCTCAGTCTACCTCACCAATCGAAAAGCGCCAACCGCCAACAATCCCAGACAGACCCAAGCCCCATGTCCCTACCCGTCCTGTTAGGCACAGTTTCCAGGTCCCCGCCAGTACCACTGAAGCCCCAAGAGAGGCTCCTGCAGTCAAGGCCAAGCCTACAATCCCTGTTCGTCCGGGTGGAAGCAAGATCGCAGCCATGAAGGCGGGCTTCCTCTCTGATCTGAACTCACGTCTGCAGCTGGGTCCCCAGCAGGTCAAGCCTCAGGAAAAGGAGGCCGAGGCACCGGTCGAGAAGCAGCCTCTGAGCGATGCTCGCAAGGGAAGAGCCCGCGGACCAGCACGACGAAAGCCAGCTGTTGAGAAAACCACTTCCAGACTCCCCACTATTCCAGAGATTAAGATCACAGAATCTTTGAATATCTGGCAAGTCGGCCAGGATGGGAACCTGGTTGTTGGGACAGGTAATGAGGAGAAGCCTTCTCCTGCAGTGAAAGAACCATTTGTGCCTGCCGAACACCCAATGGCCCCTCCACTCGCCAAGAACACCGCTGGCGAATCTGTAGACCCAGCACCTGAATCCCCCGTTGTGGAGGACGCGACCTCGCCCAGAACCACAACAGCGGATGTGCAGCCTCTACAGACCCCAGAAGAGACCTCGAAATCGGCCGAATCGCCTCCGGTAGCAGCCGAATCCCCAGAGAAGGAGGATGCGAAGGACGACGTGGGCATGACAAAGTCATCTGAACCTACAGCTGTTGCCGCGGCGACTGCTGAATCCGTGGCGACTCCAGCTAAGCTGGATGACGCCCTGGAAGATATGACTGCGTCAGCTGATGGCAAGAAGGGGTCTGATGGTAGCATTCACCCTGAAGAGTAGTTGGGTGTGTGTGGATTGATTACCCCTCGCTTTTCGATGATGTCGCCTATGTCCCACCCCTGCTCACCAGGTCGCCAGATCACACCTTAGGTATTCCTTTCTGCTTTCTTAATGAATTATTTGTTTCTTGATTCGAGTTCCAGTCTCTTCTTTATTCTCCTATGTAAAAAGCCGTAGTATTCCGTAGTTGGCCAAATTGAAATATGAACGTTCATATTCCCGATCAACTACATACATACATGGCTTGTCCTTGTCAACAAGGGGACAGATACATGTGTATTAAGACTACAACATGCCTTTAGAGTCCAGTTTAGCGCCCAGCTAGATAGGTCTATTTGTAAATCAGGCCGGGGAAAACACCACTACCACAGCCTTAAACCGCTGGACAACTATGGACACAGGACGAGAAAGCAGCTGTCCTAACATTGGAATGAAGAGAGATAAGACGACAAAAAGCATGGTTGAACTATGCTTATACTGCCCAGATGGACCACGGACTTCCTGTATCTATACATAGGCACCAAGATCGAAGAAAGGCCTGATCTCTTAGGCATAAGTGCACTGGAGATGTCGGACGATCATTTACCATCTCCGGATTGAGCTCAGGTTGAGCTCAATGGCCAATGTGACGTGATTGCCTCCACGTGACCACCTTTGACAGCCGCGGCTTATAGCCGAACTTAGAAACTCCAACCTCCACTTTGCGGAATGGAGCTCCTCTCTTCTTGCGCTGTGGGGGAAAATTCGAGACATTTATTTGCTTCGTCAGCTTTCATATGGTTCATCTTTCTTTCTATTCAGAAGATGCTGAATCCTATCCTTTGTATCTTATCGAGCCCGATTTAGATCATTATCGCACTATCTCTACATTTCTCATCGGCCCTGACTTGCATACCTTGTCTCCACTACGATGGCGTCCGTCCCTGGATACTCTGCAGCAGGCAGAACCAGACCACTCGATGACACCACATCCGCCAACTCTGATGAAAACATCATCTCCCAAGAGAGCATCTCACCTCAGGATGAGTCGATGGAGGACGCCGAAACCGTTTTCTTGAATAAGAGCGTATCGACCACGAGCCACGGATCGGATACTTCCAGCAAATCACTCAGTCCATCATCAAAACCCTCCCATGTCTCGGATGAAGACGAGCCGCGCAAATGCTGGATTTGCTATACAGATGAAACGGAGGATTCGCCACTGAATCTGGAATGGCGGTCGCCTTGTCCTTGTGCCTTAACAGCTCACGAGGCATGTCTGCTCGACTGGCTTGCCGACATGGAAAATCCCCGGTCGCGCAAAAGCAACGCCGGTGGCGTAACAATGGTGTGTCCTCAGTGCAAGACGGAAATTGTGGTCACTCGCCCGCGGAGCTATATGGTCGATATGCTTCGACTGGTTGAGCGCGTAGCAGGCCGATTAGTTCTTCCTGGCATGATGTTTACCGTGGCCGGCACTGTGTGGGCCGGGTGCTGCGCACATGGAGTTTATTCAATGTACCTCGTTTTCGGAACTGAGGAAGCCAAGCAGATCATGGAGGAGACCATGGAGGGTGCATGGAATCCCGGAATGAATATCGGATTACCGCTTATTCCGCTCGTTTTAATATTCTCACGCACTCGATATGCCGAAGGCCTCCTTCCCGCCATTCCGGTTCTTTTCTTCGCTGCACATAACCCGGGGCAGGAACCCGACTTCGACTTGTGGCCACCCACACCGGCTATGACGTTTGCCGCCCTACCATACGTCAAAAGCTTTTACGGAGCGCTTTACGAACGGCTATTCGGTGGGCTGGAACGGAAATGGATTGCCGAGGTACAGCCCCGCGCGGCGGAAGAAATCTTGGATGATGCGCAGCAACAAGATCAAGCGGAGGGTCTCAATCGGTTCGGTGATAATGGGAACGGCCAGATTCTGATGGAGATCGATCTTGAGCTGCAAATGGGAATGGGCGATGGAGACGAGCCGGAGCTTGAGGCCCTTCCCGGCCAAGACGAAGATGCCGATGGCGGTCCCAACGGAGCACAAGGTGCTGGGCAAAATAACAACCCACTAGGACTTGGGCGGCGACAAAACGAGATCATCGCCGATACTAGCAATCTTGCTGATATCGTACTCGGAGCACTCGTTTTCCCAGCAGTCTCAGCGTCAATGGGTGGCCTGCTGAAGTATCTTCTGCCTAAGTCATGGACATCCCCGGTCGTGGACCGTGGCCGCTTGGGACTACTTCAGACCCGCTGGGGTCGTAGTGTTGTTGGTGGATGCATGTTTGTCCTGTTGAAGGATGCACTGGTCCTCTATTGTCGGTGGAAGCTAGCCCAAACACACCGTCGCCGCAAGGTCTTGAACTACGATCGAACAAAGAAAAACAATGCTGCAAAGCGGTCTACCCGATAGCTTTGAACAGCCTATTTCTTGTTTCGATCGACTTGAGTCACTACTTTCCTCTGCTTATCTTCGGCGCGTCAACTGCATTCTACGGCGTTTGTGGCATTCTCTTTGACGGCTTTGGTGGGACATTTCACATATGGTGCTTTTGATGACTTTTGATACTGCTGAATACCTCTATATCTCTCTATTCGACAAAAATATCAAGTCATGATCTCTTCTCAAAAGCCATGTATCAATTTCTATCTATACCTATTATTAACCCTCGAGACTGGCTTAATTGACCGGTGATCGAACGTAGAAATTTCTTTGTTAATTAGATTGGATTCATCTAAACTCGGCCCCTCTAATATTTGAATTAATCGTCATTTAAAAAGAACATGATGCAGCGGTAATGTTAATCTCATCAAGCGCGCGGCTAAACAAGCGGACAAGATTCTGCCGTCAAGGAATTATTCCCGTGGAACTCAATCACATCGAGCCCTTCCCACTCCTACCACCCAACAAACAACCATCACAATGAAGTCGTTATCACCAGCCCTCGCGTCTCTCGCGAATATCTTCAAGATCCCCATGTCAATGGCGCCAGTCCGCCCAGCAATTTCCCGGGCGTGCCACGAGACCCTGAACCGCCAAACACAACAGCCCGGCCTGGTCACAGCAGCCCTGCAATCAGCGCAATTTTCCACGACAAGCGCAATGGCCGCGAGAAAGGGCAACGCCCCTGCAGTTGACAAGCGCATTAGTACGTACCATAGCCCTGCGCCGAGCTCTCCTCACCCGAGTCCCGAGTCCCGAGCCCACCCCCCCAAAGCCAAACCAAACTAAATAGGTCCCATGACCAAAGCCAAGGAAAGAAAAAGACCCAAAGACTAACAATAAATTTCCAACCCTTTAGCTCTGATCCGCTACTTCCTCCACCACCCCCTCACTCCCCGTCCCCTCCGCTTCTCCCGCAACCGTTACCTCCGCCATTGGACCATCCACCGCGCCTGGCAATTGTTCCAGGCCCAGCAGCGCCGCAAGCACGAACTCGAGATGATGCGCCAGTACCAGAGCATGCAGGATGCTTGTGAGGAGCTGCGCACTGGCGCGGGCGACGGAGGAAAGCTGTTCCGTGTCTCGATGAACAAGAAGGGTATCTTTACTGATATGTTCCCTATCGAGTATGCTCGTATGCAGACTGATTCTCCTCCTTCTGATGGATGGAACTATGACTGGAAGAAGCCTGGGCAGAAATAGAGGACTTGAGGGATAGGTTGTCTGGTTGAATTTGTTGTTGGTTTAAAGATTGATTGGACTGGAGGGCCCAGGATATGTATCATTTTGGCGCTTTGTAACATATGCATTTGTCTTTTTTTTTTTATCTTGATATACTAGTTTGCATTTCAAGCTCCATAACATTTTGTTTGGGTTGCACTTATACTTTTCCTGTGCGGTATACTCTGACTCTATATATATAGGGGTACAAGGAGAGGTCTACAATGTATGAGGTGCCGAAAAGGAGAAGATAATTTGATTATATGATACCCTGAGGGGGTGGTGAGCACAATGTATGAGAAATGAGCGCTGAAAACAAAGGCACCAGAATTACTACATGAAAAGAAAAGAACACAATGAGTGAGATCGCAATGTACTTCGGGGAATTGAGTGATAAGAAGGAGGGGAATCCGGAGTTGCACGGGCATAAGCATCAGACAAAGACGCAATCGAAAAAAGGAAAGACGTAAGAAAATACCTGCAAGGGAAAAGGCACGGCTGAAAATAACCGGAAAGCAGACATCGTACCCAGATCAATCGACCGGGTTAGCACAAGAACCTCCCAAACACCAGTGATGCATGATACAACGGAGCGTCGATTGATATCTTCATGGTTGTCTCCACGTTGTATCAATCAACTTCCAAATCAACAGAAAAACCGAGCGCTGGCAGAGAAAGAGTTGGCATTTTGCACATCCCAAATTGCATCATCAGATAACCACGCAGCAAGACGATTTCCGTTTGTCAAACGTGAGCAATGCAGCACGGGTAGCCGCCTCGAATACATCGTCAACACCCTCGCCCGTCAGAGACGAGCATTCTAGATATTTGCGGGCACCAATCGACGCTGCGATATCACTGCCTTCTTTTGTTGTGACGAACTTGAGTGACTTCTTGCGCATTTCTTCAATCGCCAATGGGTCTTCACGAAGGTCTTTTTTCAATCCAACCAAAAGGATCGGCACATTGGGGCATCGCTCGTTTGCTTCATCGATCCACTATACTGCAGATCAGTACCACTGCCGATTCACTGCCGGCACTTCAATATAGTTGAAACGAACCTTGTGTTTCACATTCTCCAATGAATCCGGAGTATCCATAGCGAACCCAATCAGGAGGACATGGGCTTTCGAGTAGGCCAATGGTCGCAAACGCTCATAGTCTTCTTGTCCTGCTGTATCCCATAGAGCCAATTGGACTGAGCGGCCATCGACACGGCAATCCGTCACGTAGTTTTCAAATACCGTCGGTACCTAACGGATGGGGAAGATGTCAGAGATGTGATTGGGACGGGTTGTATCGAAGTCAAGAGTACTAACATAATGCTGCGATATAAGAACATGTTAGCCACTCACTCTGCTTCTAGGGGCCTCTTCTAGGGGCTGTTTAAGGACTCAACTCACAGTTGGGAAGTACCCGAGGGTAAAGACACTGAGCAAACTGGTTTTTCCACATGCACCATCACCAATGATCACAAGCTTCCTATTAGGAGTTTCAAGTTAGTATATGTGAACCGCATTCTGCCTTCAATCCCATCGGCAATGGTATCGGAGGTGCTAGGCTGCCATTTCCAATCTTGCATAATCTCCTTGCCATACAGCGGGGGATGTGTAAGACACCATATCAAAAAATGGGCTGCACATACCTTCGCATCACATTATCATCCTGCTGTTGCGACATTATGAAGGTTGCAAAACGCTTTCGTGATACGCAAGAGTAATGGGAGAGGAGAGTATTGTGGATCAGCACTCAAGATGACGCGGAGTTCGGAGTCAGATTTCAGCTGATTACGGAGAATTGGAGAACACGAATAGTAAGGAAAGGCCAGGCCTGGGCAGATAGTGCCCAAAATGATTACAGAGAAGATGAATGGGTGGCCTGAAGATGCACCTAAACAGTGACGTGACGGAGTTGTTGGGGAGGGGGAAAAGGTCGCGCTGCGGCTGAGGCTAATGATTGGGAGGGGGGGAAAGGGTTAACGTTGACACAAGAATCCTTAGGCAGTCTTAAAATGATAGGGGGGGGATTAATGACAGAGGGAAAGGGTAGAAACCGAGTGAGTGGAAGTTTGTAAAAAAGAAAAGGAAAAAAAAGAGGCTGAAGCTGAAGCTGAAGAGTAAGATAAGATGAAGGGGAAGATTCACAATTAATTACTCCAAGCGGAGATTTATTAAGGCTCACGCCAAGTACGAAGGAGACTAAATATTAATAGAAAGATGGGTATCTTCTCTGTATGATCATCCTATGGGGACTCTATTTTTCTCCCCTCTTGTTTTATCACCTTGGGTAGTGCTCTCTCCGTGTCTCACTAGCTTGGATCAGTGCGCTCATACTCCCCGTACGGAGTACGGAGGATCCGTACTTGTTTCCCCTTGCCTGACCCATTTACTGTTTCACCGCCTAGTGGGAGATATATGGCCGGCAGATTAAAGGCGGACATAGGGATGATCATGTGACTCAACACAATCATGGTGATCAACATGAAGTAGTTAAGATGTAGTCTGTTTAGTCTTATAACCAAGGAAGAATAATCTGGCTAGAGAGTTAAAATAGTTAATATTTAAACTTTACTACAATAAAAAGCTTGAATTATCTTCCTACAATCAAGATACTATTATTAAAAGCATACAATTCGAGATTGAAACCTGACAATTCAGGCATCAGCTCGCTTGCAGCGGCTATCCCGTTGCGGCGGCACGACAACCAGCCAGAAGGCTGGAAAGCCCATCACTCCATCCATTCATTGGCGTTCGATCTGTCGTACCTCTTTGCCCCGGCGCTCACTCAGCCTTGATATCTTCCAAGGTTGTTACTCCTGGCTTTAACTCACTGTGTGTTTTCCTCCGCTGGTTTGCCAGCGCTCTAGGAGCTAATCCAAAGCGTAGACACGCCGTGACCCGCCGGGATCATTGTCTTTCAACAACCCACCCCCTCCTCCCGTGTCCTTATCCTATCTCACCCCTCACGTTTACCACTACGGAAGTGTCTTCTAAGTAAACAACAAGGAACGCGATTGACTCTTTGTGCGTGAATACGCCAAGGGGAAATAATTCCGGTAAGTCAGCACCAGATCGTGGAATCATCGGAGCTTTGTTGGTAGGGCTCTTTAGCGCTTCCGTTCTCCGCTTTTCCTCCTCATTCTACCACCCACCCTCTCTGACATTGCTCTTCTAACTCAAAACTTGCTCTGACGGTATTAGTATGCTGCTGAGGCAGTCCCTGTAGCTTATTTCACCTCCACCATGGCGACCCATATGTCAGCAACTCCGCTTCCAGCAACCAACGGCGATGCCCATGCGCGGGGTCCTCAAGGCACCACATCGACCGGATCAACAGCGACATCCGCGCCTTCTGTGAATCGCAAGAAGCAGAAACGCCGACAGAAACAAGCTGCTCGCTTAGCTGCGGAACATCCCAATGCTTACGCCCCCGGAGATGCGGACTTGCTAGCAACAGATGAGCGGCGCACCTACAACGAAGACCACGAATACGACCTCAATAATCAGCCCCCTACGGCAAGCGGTGGCCATTACGGATATGCGTCACCAGAACATCCCCGCGGACCACCCACGATGAACGGACCCGATGACCACCACGCTGCCTCGGGCGAGACATCGAAAAGGAAGAAAAATAAGAAAGCCCGACCCGACTCCCAGAATCATGCTGATCGCAGCTCGACTCCGCTTTCAACCCCGTCCGCCACCTTTTCCTACCCTCCTCGGCCTCCTCAATCCTTGCCATACATCAATCGATTCACTGGAAAACCTATGAAAAGCAGCAGCATCTGGAACCAGTCAACTTTAGAAGAACGCGAAAACATCAGGACCTTCTGGTTTGAGCTTGGCGAAGAAGAACGACGTCAGCTTGTCAAGGTGGAAAAGGATGCTGTTCTAAAGAAAATGAAAGAACAACAAAAGCACTCTTGCAGTTGTACAGTTTGTGGACGAAAACGAACCGCGATTGAAGAAGAGCTAGAGGTCCTCTACGACGCATACTACGAGGAGCTGGAACAATATGCGAATAACAATCAAGGCGCCTTCGACGAAGGAGCTCCCATTATTCCTCCTCCTCGACTCTATCAACCACCTCTTCGATCCCCAGGGCAGCATACTAGGACGCATGGTCAGTTTCATCCGTCGCGGAGCCGGGTCCAGGAGCTACCTGAAGACAACGATGAGGATTTAGAAGAGGATTACGACGAAGAAGAGGAAGAGGATGACGAAGAAGAAGACGAAGATGATGATGAAGAGGATGACGAGGAGCTGTACAGCGATGAGGACCTTGAAGATGATGAAGCTCGAGCAGCCCGGGCTGATTTCTTTGCATTTGGTAACAGTTTAACTGTAAAAGGTATGCGGCAAGATCACCTGAGCGATATTATAAGGGTTTGACGACTAATTTCTCCCAGATGGAATTCTTACAGTTGCAGATGACCTCCTGAAGAATGATGGAAAGCACTTCATCGATATGATGGAGCAATTAGCTGAACGGAGAATGCAAAGAGAGGAAGATACCCAATACGGAATAGCTGCTGCTCATCAATCCTTCCATGGGCATAATCATGGTCCTTTAGATGATGATGATTACGATGATGAAGAGGATGATGAGGACTATGATAGTCAAGAGGAGGAAGAGTTCGATGAGGACGAAATGGTATGCGTCTACGTTGTCATATTGTTCAGGCTAAGTTGCTAATAGAGGTAACCAGGATGCCATGACCGAAGAGCAACGCATGCAGGAAGGGCGACGGATGTTCCAAATTTTTGCGGCCCGAATGTTTGAGCAACGAGTTATGACGGCATATCGAGAGAAGGTCGCCGAACAACGTCAGAAACAGCTAATTGACGAGCTTCTCCAAGAGGAGACGTTGAACGAGCAGCGCAATGCCAAAAAGGCCCGAGAAGCGCAAAAGAAGAAGGATAAGAAGCGATTGCAAAAGCAAGCAAAAGAAGAGGAGAAAGCCCGCCGGGATGCCGAGAAGGCAGCTGAAGAAGCGGCTGCGAAGGCTGCACAAGAGAAGAAACTCGAAGAACAGCGATTGAAGCGCGAAGAGCAACGGAAGAAACGTGATGCCGAAAGAAAGGCGCAAGAGGAAGAGCGTGCTCGCAAAGAAGCCGAGAAGCAGCGACGACTCAAAGAAGAACGGGAACGTCAAGCTGAAGCTGAGCGTAGGCAACGAGAACAAAAGGAGGAAAAGAAGAGGCGGGAGGATGCCAAACGCAAAGAAAAGGAAGAGCGTGAGGCCTTCGAAAAGAGAACCAGAGAGGAGCGTGAGCGCAAAACGCGTGAAGATCAGGCGAGAAAGGACCGAGACGCAGCACGAGAGCAGGAAATTCGAGATCGTGGTGGAAAGCGTGAGCAAGTCAGAACATCACCACCACACACTCTGCCTGGCGTCATCCCATACAATCTCCAGTCCCAGGCCCCTCCTGGTTTCCTACAGTCTCCGCATTATCCCATGGCGACACCTATTGTTCCCAAGGTCTCGACCCCGGGACGCCCTCGCCAACAATCTCATCATGGCTCTTCTACATCCTCCCCTCACTCTCAACCTAACAGTGCTGATTCCTCTCACCACCCCTCTATCTCCCCACGTTCCATGGGTCATCCGCAGTCAGGAGCGACTTTCGGCACCAGGCAAGCTTATCAACAGCCTCCTTTGCACCATCCTCAGCCTTCTGCTCCTCTGTCCCCTCTAGGGCGCACAAATCCTTCGGCATTCGCTGGCCTCGGTGGTCTACCGTTCAACCCCCCGGGCATACCAGGAATGGCTCCACGATCGACTCACCCTCCAGAATCGATGTATTCGTCGAATGCTGCAATGATGAACCCTTTGCGATCATTCAATGGATCTGGTGGGATTCCTGTACCGCCTGGGATGAACGGTGTACGCCCCATGCCGCCAAGTCGAGCGTTCCCACCCGACTCCGGACACGGCCTTCCCTTTGCTGGCAACCATGGAGTGCCTGGGGCATTCCCTCTGCAGCAAGCCGGTCTGTCAAAAGCCCATTCCAGGCAGCCGTCTCTTTCATTTGACCGGTCCCCGTTAGAGTCTGGGACCCAGCCATTCCCCATCACACGGCCAAGCCCTATCAAACGCCCTTCCAGCTCGGCGCAGGACCGGCAGAACAATGGCAATGCTACAGTGCAGCGAGAAGTGGATGGCTTGAGTGCTCATCTAGGTAGCAGTGCGCTCCTTGACGACACTGATGCTACGTATCCATCAAACTTATCTCAATCATTGCCTGTTGCTCCCGCACCCGGGGCGTTCCCGGGGCCAACGCGAGCGAGCTTCCAAGGATCGTCCTTGTTCTCGGATCCTCTGGGATTCCCACAGCATAACTTCGCGGTTGGTTCTCCAATGGGCAACACTACATGGGGTACGACGCCATTTGGAGGCCCCTTCCCTTCCACATGGGGAGCCACCCCTACCGGAACTGGCTGGCCTCCCAATAATGCCTTCGCAGCGGGCGGTCATCATCGCCCCCACACTTCTCGGCCTGTTACAATTCGCCTGTTGGTCATTCAAGCATGCAAGCAGCTAAACTCGATGACCAGCCCGCAGAAGGGTGCTGGAAGCTTCCACGATGTGAACCTTGTTCTCGGTCAGGTGGAGCAACTGCGCAGCTCAGGTCAAGCACCCATCTCTTTGGATGAAATGCTTGATATCTGCGATACAGAAGGCAGTACACAGAATGGCGGTGGATCGTTCTCTATCAAGGAAAGTCCAAGTGGCAAGTCCGTCCGATTCGAGCCTGATCCCAACAGCGCGGGTTCCGGTCATCGGGGTAGCATTGTGCCTGGCGATATCGGCAGCCCGATACCTAGTAACAGCCACCCAGCCCCCTTCGGCGGGTTTGGTGGGCCCTCCGTGCTGCGGCAGTATTCTTCGCCTCCGACTGGCTTATTCGGCGGGACTTCTCTATCCTGATCATGATTTGATGCCAACCCAGCCTTGGGATGAATCGTTCTTCTTGGCCTTCTTTCCACACTCTTGCTGGAACGACTTTGAAATGCCCTCTCATCTATTCCTTTTTCATTTCCTTTTTTTCCCCGTCCTCTTTTCTTGAAGCGTCATGGATTAACGTCATATTCACACATCTGTCTACATCTTTCTACTCGAGAGATTCACTGCTATCGATATGGTTTCTTTATTTGCTTGGTTTTTTTTCCAATGTGGTTGAATGCTTTACTTAAGTATGTCATCCGGATTTGTTTTATGTATGGTATGAGTAGTCTCTGGCCTTTCTACATTATGCAGCGATATCCGTGGAGATAGGGTTAATCTCCCACTCCGTCATCGTCCTTGATCAATTGCATGATCGAAGGTTCCTTCGGCTTTGTTTTGTTGGTTTTTCTTTGCGTAGAGCCTAATAACGTAGAGCTACATATTGGATTATCACATGCTACGCGCATAGAGTTATATATATAATCAATCTACAAGGAATTTCCAATGGTTCCCCTTGATGGATGTGATCATATTTTCTATGATTAACCAACACATCGGGACTGCCCAGGTGCTTGCTTGCTTGTTCTACAAAAGGGAAAAAAAAGAAGTTGTCCATGGCTGATACAAATCACGTTAAAAGGGTATGGTGTTATCCAGACAATGATACACTTGTATATACTAGGAATGAAAGAAAACCGAGGAGTAGCAAGAGACAAAGAGGCAGGCTTCGATGATAGCGAGAAAGACAAAGGAGACCAAGGAAATGGAGTAGAGCAGAAAAAGCAAGTCCTGCTTGGAGGATCAAAGCAGGAATCCTACATGGTACATCACATACAGTCCTCCTGGAAGATCACCAGAAGGTGTGTCCCTGGCAATTACTTCGGTGGGTCTGTCACAATGCCTTCGTATTCGCGAGAGCGAATATACTCCAGGGTGCGTTGGAAGTGCCGCTTCGGGCCATCGAGATTAGCATTTGCCTCATCTTCGTTGGTCTGCAGATTGGAGTGGATGAGTTCGATGAGTCCGTTGAGGTACTTAGTAGTGACAGTCTCGTTCTGCTGGTCGAAATAGTAGACATAGCGGTTGAGGATTTCCACAAAGAGCTCGACGGAGACAGCGGTGTCCATGCAGGCGTCAGCCACACGGAGGGCACGCTGGAGGCACTCGAGGACTCGTTTGCCGTCGCGATAGAGCTGCAAAGTTGATGTCAGCTGAAAGATATCAAGACATTAGAATTAGAGATAAAAGTTACATCTTTAGGATCCTCCTCTTCACGTTGAGGGTTCTCAACTACCCACCAGAGGTGACTTGCGAGATACACCGCGCGGCATTGATCGGGCTTCTTGAGGAGTTTGCTTCCGTGCAGCGCAGCTTTGGTAATGAGTGTGTCATAGTTCTCCTTGGAGAATCCACGGCTTCCATGTAGGGCGCCTGAAATAATGCAGACAGCCTGGAATTGGGCGCGCGAGTCACTGATGGCATCTTCATAGATGGTGAATGCCTGCGCGAAGAACTCGTAGCTGACTTCCTCGAATCCTGTTTGATCGGCAACCTCGCCACACATGACAAACAGTCGCAGTGCGAGATCGGCGCAGCCTGGATTTACGCGCTGGTACAAATTGTTGATGCTCTGGTGCATGAATCGGTATAGAGCTGACGACTGCGATTGCCAATTGTCGTCATAATGCTCGCGCGACTTCAGTTTGCGGGCCAATCGGATCGACGCCGTTATGATTGCAGGAGTGGTATAGCGGATTCGTTCGTTACCATCGGCCAACGCCTTGCGCGTTGCTTGGAGAAGCTATTACAGACTGTTAGTTATAGGTA
This sequence comes from Penicillium sclerotigenum, assembly GCA_928213465.1. Lineage (NCBI taxonomy): Eukaryota > Fungi > Ascomycota > Eurotiomycetes > Eurotiales > Aspergillaceae > Penicillium > Penicillium sclerotigenum. The sequence continues at coordinate 268,118 of CAKMRK010000233.1, read as the reverse complement.
TAAAACATCGGGCAAGCGATCCTACCTTTAGCTGGGTGTCATTATCCGATGCCTGAATCAGGTGCACGAGTCTCGCAAGCCACCCTTGCTCTTCTACCGTCTCATCGGTTTCTCCTCCCCGCCGTTGGGACTGTGATCCGGGATATCCAGCAGACTGCTGCATGCCTTCCTTGATCAATACTCTTGCTGCCTGGAGCACACGATCGAGGTTCTCCGTTGTGGATACCAAGATCTTGTTCTTCAAAAGACTGCGAATGACCTCGCCCGCAACAGCCCTCCTTGTGGGGTATGATTGCGAGGTCAGTAGGGGCAGGTAATGTGGCAATGCCAAGGCTGTGAAGATCGAGATGTAGGATTTGAGAGGAGCATTGAGAAGGTGGAGGATGTGTTGCTGGGTTGGCGCCGAATGCAAATCGGCATGATCAGTGTATTCGGCAGTTTTTTGCGTCGCAAAGTCCAGGACCTGGTCCACATACTCTAACCGATCTGGATAGGTATTCAATGCCAGATTGACAAGGGATACCAATAGGGCCATGGTATCTTGAATCGGCAATGCACGGTTTCTGATCAAATTGATCACTTGGTCGTAGAAGATATCGTACAGCTTGATTTCTGCTGGGATACCAGGCTTAGCGTCGTCCCCATTCTCAACCTGTTTTTCTTCCGTTGGCGGTTTAGTAGGCTCAGGGCTTTCTTTGGGTGTTTCTAATTCGCCATTCTCGGTACCATTTTCCTTGGAACTGTCATCGGTGCTGGTATCCTTTGGCTCTTCTGCTTTGGTTTCTTTGGCAAGCTCGAGCTTTTGCAATAGCTTGGTGACAGCTTCTTCCTCGCTTTTTTTCCGTGCTTCTGGCTCTACTGTTGAGTCTGCTTCCCTTGCCGCATAAGAAGACAAACGGTCCATAAGGCCAATGACGATTTTCTTCATATCCACGTGCGGGTTAAGTCTGGCAATGGCAGATAATAGAAGGTCCAGGGTGTGCAGGTGGAACTCATCTGGGAAGACCTTCGTGATAACTGTTGATCGGATTAGAAAATGAATCAATCAAGATGTACTTTCTGAGAGGCAAAAAAAAGCCAAGAGAGCTGTACCTTCCAGGAGATATTCTTGCGCGAGGACATCCCGGCATTGTACAACCTGTTCTAGAAGCGCTTGCAAAATACCGGATTTGTACCCTTCAAGATCGACCAACTGGCTGAGTCGAACAATATTGCTACCGACAAGCAGCTCCAATTCGCGTCGTTCTTGTATGCGCCTATCCCGCTCTCGTGAGGGGCCCTGGTGCTGAAGCCGAACCCAGAGCTTGTTCATTTCCACGAAATTTGTCAAAACAAAGTTGATCGAATCCTGCATATTACCCTCTGGGCCATCACCGGTTCCCGAGGGCAAATAGTCCCTTGCTTGGCCCGAGAGGTAGTATCGCAAGAACAGGCCACGGATCGGGTGCTGAACCCCTCGGCTCATCTCCATCATATCCTTCATGATCTCCTTGACCGGCGCATCTTCAACGGACATATAGACCGTACCCACGGTAATCATCAAGTACAAGCGGGGGACGATATTGCCGGCATACTGAACGAGCTCGTATAGGTCGGCAAGGTGGTTGACGGGGTGGTTCTCCTTTAGGTAGACGGAAAGGTGTCGCAGCGCATCAAAGACGGCCATATACAATTCGTAATACTGCTTCGGGCCGAGACTTGGGGTTCGTAGTTCGGAGACAAGAGTCGATCTGTGGAGGTAATTTCAAGCTGTTAGCATACAAACCCATTGCGCACGTTCCGAGATCGCTGCCTTGGGAGTTTCATGGGGGAGCTCACCCGCATTTCAGCGCATCCATGAGCTTTCCAGGAGTCTCTAGGCATTTGCGCATCAGAGTCGACTGCTGCCTCACCACCCCCAATGCCTCCTCAAGGAGGCGGTTCTGGTCCTCAGTGACGGGTGGTGGGCTAGCCATCATGAAATGGGTGAGGGGCGGAAGCTAGGGGGAGAGCAGGATGAACACATGCAATGCAAAGATAATGAACTAGCAAGATATTATGTGAATCAATTCATGTAACAAGAATCAAGGTGGGAATACTGGGGGAGGGGAAGAGCGGAAGGAAGTTGAGTGGAGGATAAGCTTGGGCGTGACACCTTGAGACTCCCCGAGACGTCACCCCGTGGACTTACGGCAGAGAACATTCCACCTCTTATATTGCCACTGCTTTCGCCTCTAAAGCTCCAGATGTTTTTTTATTTATATCTTTGCAATTTTTAAAGGCCATCTAGGTAAAAAAAATTGAACGTGTCCTTATTACTTGCCATACGGCAGCAAATTGGGTTGCCTAATCACAAAGTATGAGCGCAAAGAGCACAAGAATCAACCACCTCTCCCCTAAAGATTCAATCTTTCCCTATCCTGATCCCAGTCCACTGCCAGTCTAACCCCCTCTGCCAACTGAGAATCCTCGCCTCCCACCGGGGAATCGCACTCGGGACAGCGACTCGTCTCCCTGGCTAACCCACAGTCCCCAATGGTAAATGGATGCCCGTTGCGACAGTAGTACCAATGCCCGGTTCCTCTGAACTCTTGACCCATCGCCGAAAGAACTGCCATGCGTTCCTCATTGGTGATAATTGTGTAGAATGTGCCTCCGCGCAACATCTTCTCGACGCTGTGAACTTCATCTGCCAATCCTCGTGTCTGGCCAGGGTGTGCATCGCAGAGACCTTTAGCTTTCCGAATGGCAGTCTGGCCATGCCACAAGATATCGTTTCTCTTCTCTGGTGTCAAGCAATGTGCTCGTTCGAGGGCATAAAGCTGTGCTAAGAAAATATGACCTTCTGTCTGCTGCAGAAGTCGCTGGTGAGTGACCGCCTGCTGGATGAGGGTCTGGCAATCATCCTTGATCTTCTGTAGATCGAGCTCGAATCGAGGTGTCACCTCAGTTGGTCTTCCTTGGGAAACGAGACTCAAAAGGTCAACGAGCAAAGCAATGTCCAGACGGATTAAGAGGGCGGTGCCCTGTAGGAAACCTTTGGTCTCTAGCGCATTACCGACATGATCAGCGTTCATTTTTATTTTTTGATGTTGTCGAGCATTTTCAATCATTCTCCGAACTCTTTCAAATGGTTGCTCCTCGGGTTTCACACGGTGCCGATAGAGATCGACGCGCTTTCGTAGGCCAAGGATTGAATTCCATCGATCTGGATTTGTTTTCTGGATGAGTTCTCCCATGATCTGAATCTGACGGCTTCGCGGGCCAGATATCTCAATTATCGCTGGCCATGGATACTTTCTTTGGCCTTTGGATTCATGTAATTCACGAACAAGCAGGGGAAGTTCCTGTGCAAGCGGGACGTATTCCTGGTTGAGCAAGATGATCAATTTTTTCGTCGACTCATCAAGGATAGCTCGGCGAACCAGCCGGCCATATCGGGAAATATCTCTCAAGGGGCCACGGCAGGTAGCGCATGTTTTGATGTCTTGAATAGAGAACGGGGTCAAGGATACTGAGATAGAAACGGGCTTGCCACTGGCGTCGACCTCGTAGTAGCTAGCCATGTCCATTTGCGCATCCATGCTTTCAATCGTCAAGAAATGCCCACATTTGGGGAATACACATGGAATTTCGTCCAGGTTGACCTCTTTGTACGTTTGACCTAGGATGAAATCAACTTGATGATTTCCGATGTCCTCACTTCCACAGCTTTGACAGAAAGAGGATGAAGGGCATTGTTCTCCACAGACCGATGGGCACTGATGCCCACAACCCAACTTCTTCTCGCATCGCTTGGAACATGGAATATGATCACAGGGGGCTGCACATGGCATTGAGCAGACGCTGTGAGAGCACGCTGAAAGACATTTTTCTTCTGCGCAGGGGGTACATGGCTCGTAGCATTTCCGTGGGCACTTTGAATGGCCACATCGTACTTCACAAGGAGCGTTGCAAGGAGGACAGGGATTTTCGCCGTGACAGGGAACCTTGCAGGTATGAGCGCACGTAGATTGATTCCGGTCACACCGTTGCTCGCAATTTCCATGATTGTCTGGACGGATCTCGGATCCTCTAGTGAAGCACAGATAGCACATCTTCTTACACATGTGTCCACAAGGCAGGGGGCTGCGACATTGAGATACACAGCGATAGTCTTTTGATTCCACGTCGATGTGGCATGGCAGTGAGACGGTATGATTGCAGCCCGGGATCGTCTTGTCCACACGCACCAGACAGCGAACTTTTGAGATATCTTGAGCCTGCCAACAAGGAAGGTTTGGCATCAGATGACCGCATGGGAGTGTTCTGTCATTCTGATATACGTTGACCATGCACCTTTCCGGACAAGAGTCCCCGCATCGCTTAGGGCACGAATGATTACAGCCACTAAACGGTCGAGGGCAACGCGCTAGGCAAAAGACCGCGTTGTGAAGAAGGGCCGAATGGCATTTTTGGGCGCAGGCATGTCCACAGCCCAGCCGGTTTACACAGCGCAGGTTGCAACCTCCTTCGGGAGAGAACTTTGGAAAATCTTCTGGCGTCGAAACCGCAATCGGTGTATCTGGATGGCGGGGGCATTGTAGCTCTAGGACCTTTCCGATATTCTGATCCTGCTTTAAAATCTTTATGACTTGAGCCCACATGGGAACATGGATTGAGGTCTCTGAATTGCCGATAATGTACATGCCGTGTTGTGCTCGCGACAACAGAACATTGATCCGATTGGAAGTGCGCAGAAAGCCGCATTGGTTCGTTTCATTGCTTCGGACTAGAGATATGACGACAACCTTAGCTTCTTCGCCTTGAAAATTGTCTACTGTGGCCACTCGAAGAGTCTGTGACAAGGCTGCTTTGATCTTTGGCTTGACCTTGGCTTCATAATCCTCATAGCCCGCATGCTTGAGATCCTCTCGATCACGATCCCCTACTACAATGGCAAAGAGTTCATCGAGCCTTTTTCGTAGTCGATGGAGCTGGCCCAAATACGGAGTCAACACTGCAATGTCTCCGTGTTTGTATTCACCTTGTTGAATAAGATGGTTGACCAGCGAAACGGTCATATCAATCTCATGACTGTTCCAGTGAGAGGTTGACATGGGATCGGCATCAGATCCTCCCTCTCGCTTTCGGTGATCAAACCAGAATAACCTTTTCCGCATCCCTATTATCTCCGGATACTCCAAAACAGATGGAGCATCCTTCAACTTTGGATATAGGGTTTCACGGACCAGCCGAGCGATAGATGGATGCATTCGCCGCTGTGTTTCCAATGTGCTGAAAGGAGCTCCACAGTCCATGGGGCTTTTGTTTGAGCTCACCAGTCTTTCAAATAAGGAGATATCGAGTGAGTATTGCGCACCACCTCGAGGATTTTCGCTAGAAAGATCATAGTTTTGGACCTGCGGGCGAAGCTGTTGCTGATCACCGATGAGGATTGCATGCTCAACAGAAGGTATAAATGCCGTGAGGAGATGTGATTCAAGTACTTCACCAGCTTCTTCGCATAACATGAACTTGCATGGAAGCCTTCGAAACATATCCAGTCTGCGAGCAAGTCCCGCTGTAGTGGCGCCAATCACATCTGCTTGGGCCAGGCAGCGAAGGTGCATCTCATCCTGGACGCTATCGTACCCTTGTTTGGCAACCTTGTGAGATGAAACTATTTGCCTAACTCTTTCGTGCACTTCTGCCCGGTAATCACGACACCAGCTGTTGTAAAGATGCTGTCGTTCTTTTCCAGACATCTCGAAAACGTCAATGTCCTCGAGTTGGTCTACAGGCCGTACACGAGCACTACCTTTGGCTCCTGAATCAAGCCAGGAGGTGACCACGGTCTGGGGGCTGTTGACTTTTACCCCTAGGAAGCCATCTTCTCGGACCAGTGAGAACAGCTGATCGTGGTGGCGGGGATCTATTCGCTGGATATAGGACTTGAGACGAGCAATGGGGACTTCCTTTTTCATGTCAAGGGTGCGAAAGTCATCCTCACACATTGAGAGTCTCTCGGCTGTGCTCCATCTTTCCTTTTTCTCCATCTTTGTTCTTGTTGTATCTTTAGCAACATTCTGCAGGTTGAATCTTTCCAATCTCTCTGACTTCGACTGGGATCCAATACGAACAATTTGTGATGTCACATTGTTGTCCAGTAAAGCCTCAAGCAGCTGGTCAAGAGCATGATTGGTATATGTGACACATAATATAGGCCCTAATTTTCCTCTAGTGGCCTCTTTGTTTGCCAGTAAGACTTTAACAAGAGCCACACCGGTGTAGCTCTTGCCGGTACCAGGTGGGCCTTGGATCAAACCGAGCTTTCGCTTCAAACAACTGATCAATGCATGCGCCTGTGCACCATCCAGTGTTGAATGATCCTGTACGTATTTCATGTCAGATGGTTGATTAACGCGGACGTAGAAATTAGTATCATCCTTCATGAGGCAGCGGAGATTAAATGCAAAGCCAGGCTGCGAAGCATACAATGGAGGAGCCATATCGGATATGTTGAAATCGTCAAAGGCCCACGGAACAAACAGCTCTGAGAACGGCAGGTTTTGAGCCGCCTTCATCGATTGAAGTGCTTGGAGCGCCGGTTCAAATGCCGGAAGAATGACTCCTGGAAACTCCACCAGAGAGATAGTGGGCTTCTTAGGACTAAAAAGGTCTAGAACAACTTTAGTATTGGTGTACCGGGAATCAACCAGCATCAATGTAACCGAGCCTCTCGTGGAGCTCTTCCACAGCGTTCTTGCCTCTGCTCTGTTCTGCGGAGGAACGTGATCCTGTGCGAGGACATTATCCCTTTTACGCCTGGGTGACATGTCACGATGTGTCACAGTGCAAAACAACACCACATCTTTTTGAATAATGAGGCATACAAGCGCGCCGGGCTGTAGACGTTTTGAGTTCTGCCACCACATCTCTCGAGCAAGGGGTGTGTAGTTTGTTACTCCAGCAGGCTGAGGGAAGTCGACTTCAAAGTAAAGACCCGAAAGCCAATTGAAGTCGAGATTGACCACCAAGGACTTTGGATATACGAACTTGCGCAATTGTGATTGCTGGGCACTTGGACTCAGTTCGTGGTGGATTGCATCTCGAAGTTGACCGACGGTGTCTTCTCGCAACAACCGAAAGTTCCGATCTAGCAATCCGTCGATACCATCGATATGCCATTGAAATGGGTTATTGACGGGCAGGTACTCCCCTCTAAGGCTGCGAATTTCCTCAAAGCTAGGCATGATCTTAATCTGGCAGATGTCGTCAAAGTCATTGTTATGCCTGCCTCCAGGAGTCTCGTGGTTGGCGACGAACCCGACGTTGCTTTCCTTCTTGACTTCCTTCTCTGGCGTACCAGTTGGGAGCGACTTTCCAGTCTCCATGCGCTGAAGAAGACGGTCAAGATACAGCCGAGATTGATAAAGTCTGCTGCTCATGCCATTCTTGTTATTCATCGAGGTGAACACCGCTTCAAATCTCTGTGCCACGTCGTGGAGGCAGTTCTGGATAGGAGCTGCAGAATTCAGGTCCGCAATGCGAGAAAACGTGTGTAAAGATGCCTCCAGTAACATGGCACTGCCTTCGTTCGTAGTGTCGACTTCGAGAACGCCACAGATGAAATTGAGCCAACGCGCTGCTCTGGATCCGTCGATCCCAAACAAGACATTGTAGATTGTGCCCACTGCCTGCTCCAATACCAGAGAGGAGATAACCTCGGGATTTGAGACTGTCTCTAGAAACGGTAGCACCTGAGTCTTGAAAATTAAGTCCCTCGTTGCGTTATCCATGTCTTCGAAATTCTCCTGGACAAGGTCCAAGACAAGGCGCAAGCCATCCTCACTCGCCAATGTCCGGATAACTTCTTGTCGTATACCAGCATCAGATTCAATCAGTTCCCTTGCTTTCCGGAAAATAGTCGTTTTCTTGCCAGAGGAGGGACGAATGACCGTCGTTCGTAGAGGAATGCTGCCTTGCCATGCTCGAAATGCTTTCTCTGCATTTGGCAAGACACGATCTCGTCGGGGCAGGGGCTGAGGGCGTTGGAACTGACTGGTTGGGACTTTTGGACAACGGCTTTGGCCATTGCTCACATGAGCATATTTGCAGTTTTTCCATTGACAATTGCCCCTGGCGAAGTCACGGCACATCCTTTCATAGGTTAAATCGATTAGCGTATTCCACAAATTACTTAAAGGGGTTTCGAAATATTCAGATATCTCTCACGTCGATTGGCATTCTTGCAAAAGTAAGTGAGATCAAAAACGTACCTTTGGGAGTCCATGATCCGGTATCATTTTCTGGTCAAGCGCTTAGTAGAAAGAAGATGCTGGAGAGGAAGATCCCTGACTAGGTTATATCACAAGAAGATGTGATCTGTGAAGGTCAAAGAGGTCGAAAGCAATGTAACGTGTTGTTTTGTGAAAAGTTGTTTGCTGTGGGAGATGAAAACCCTAAAGCGTCCGAAAGAACATGATTGAAAGCAAGTGTAAAGGGGAAGGAGAAAAAAGATATGATCATATCATATTCAAAGTTGTAAGGTGCCAAGGTGTAGTCGTGTATTTACATAAGTTTGCTGGAGCATCTAAGTAAGCCTCTTGCCATCCTTTAGTCATATTCAGCATGGGCTCTTTGTTTTTTGACTGCTTATTTGGTTGATATACTCTATAGGAACTATAGGAACTATCAATGGCGATAAAGCATGCAAATCACTTTACTTCCTATCCAAAAGTGGCTAACTAACCATTTGCTTTCTAGCGACTTACCTCTTTATGTAGGTGATTTCATATTTGGAGTATGAAAGAACACAAGTCAGCCCCAATGCCTCCAGCGCTATGCACATTGTTAGTAAACAAAGACACAAACCATCTGAGATTATAAACATGCGAGCAAGTGCTTATGAACGTGTAATGAAACAAGAGATAAATGCTTTCAATGACTAACTGCCCCGATTTAATGGAACTCGAACGTATCAATTTCCCAGGTCCCATCGACGAACCTGAGACGTCAATGATTATATACAAGAGGAACAACCTGGCAAGAGAAAGGGCCAACATTGATCAAAGGCCATGGTGGAGCACATGTTTCATGCAATTCCCCATGCTTGTTTCAAGGATATAGCGAAGGGCAAGCCCTAATAGGCCTTTAGAGCCCACGAGTACCAAACTTCTCTGCCAAAGAGACCTCCAAGGGCAATCTAGTCAACGAATTTGTTGTTTGTCTTTAGACAGATATTGCCCCAATTGCTTTTGGTGAACCAGCCAAGAAACGCCATGGATATCAAAGTACAGAAATATGATTGTCGAGGTGACATTGGCTAGTCACCTACTCTTTCCGGACCTGGAAGTCCACATTACGCTCGCGCATGAGCTCCTTGCGCTCCAAATCCTTGGCTATAATAAATGAGTTAATGTTGTTTCAAGTAAATCACTAGCCGGGGGTTTGCATACCTTCATCGTAGACCAAGAACTCGTGCAGACCGCGACCAGAAGGCACCATGGGAAGAACAGGCACCTTGCGATCAGTGATGACCTCCAGGAGGGCAGGGCCATCGTGCTCAATCAGCCACTTCAGCTTCTCCTCAAGTTCGGAGGGCTTGAAGCACTTATCGGCCGCGACGCGCATAGCCTTAGCAAGGGGAACAAAGTCGGGGTTCTGCTGGTGAGTGTGGGAGTAACGATCCTCGTAGAACAGGTTTTGCCTGAAACGAAAAAAAGTAAGTCAAATATACTGGGAAGAAATCCGACATGACAGCTTACCATTGAGTGACCATACCCTGCTCCTCGTTGTTAATCAGGAGGACCTTGACACCAATGTTGAACTGAGCGGCGGTAGAAAGCTCAGTGAGAGTCATGTTGAAAGAAGCATCACCATCGATGTCAATGACGAGGCAGTCCGGACGGGCCACCTTGGCTCCAAGAGCGGCGGGGAGACCGAAACCCATAGTACCGAGACCACCGGAGGTGATCATGGTACGAGGGTGACGCCAGCGGAAGTGCTGGGCAGTCCACATCTGGTGCTGTCCGACGCCAGTGGTGATGATGGTCTTTTCCTTCCGGTCGGCGGTCAGTTCGCTAAGCTTCTCGATAACAGCCTGGGGCTTGATAGGACCGTCCTCGGTCTGGCGGTCGTAGAGCGACAGGGGGAAGCGCTGCTTCCAGTCGTTGATCTGCTCGAACCACTCGGGACGCTCGGAAACGGCCTTGACGTGGGGCAAAAGAAGACGGAGGTTGTCGGCACAGTCACCCTCCACGGCCTCGTTGGCCTGAACAACCTTGTTGATGTTCTTGGGCATGATCTCGAAATGCACAATACCACCGCGGCCTTCACTAGCGGCCAGCTTGGCTTGAGGAGCAAACTTGGGGATGCTGAGAGTCACACGGTCATCGAAACGGGCACCAACGGCAATGATCAGATCGGCCTCCTGCATAGCCATGTTGGCGTAAGCAGATCCGTGCATACCCAGCATGTGAAGAGCCTTAGGATCCAACTCGTCAAATCCACCAAGACCCTGCAGGGTGGTAGTGACCGGGATGCATGCCTTATCGGCAAACTCCTTGAGAATTTCGGGGCCATCGGGGCGAGCAAGGAGACCCTGTCCGACGTAGAGGATGGGCTTCTTGGCAACGTTGACGAGGCTAGCAACACGGTTGATGGTGCCCTCGAGCTGCTTCCGGCTCATTTCACGAGCTGCCACGGTAGCAGCGCTAGGGAGCGAAGGGACAGTGCGGTGCATGGGAATGGGGTTACGGAGAATGCCAGCAGTGACATCCTTCGGCAGGTCAACCAGGACGGGACCGGGACGACCACTGGTGGCGATCTCGAAAGCTTCCTGGATGCGGCGAGGCAGCTCACCAACGGACTTGACCATCACGTTCCACTTGGTGCAAGCACGGGAGATACCGATCACATCGGCTTCCTGGAAGGAATCGGTTCCAATAGCGCTGGTAGGGACCTGACCACAGAAAACAACCATGGGGGTACCATCAGACATAGCATCCTGCATGGGAGTGATAACGTTGGTAGCACCAGGGCCAGAAGTAACGAGAACGACACCGGGCTTGCCAGAGGCACGGGCATAACCCTCAGCCATGTGACCAGCACCTTGTTCATGCTTGGGGAGGAGGAAATCGAAGTGCTTAGAGTTGTAGATAGCATCAAAAACGGGGAGAATGGCACCACCGGGGTAACCGACTGCATATCAAGCATTAGAATTGGGCAATTGTGCAATACCAAGCATGAAATACTTACAGATGTGCTTCACACCCTGGCGAAGCATCATCTCGTGGAAGATCTCTCCACCACTCATTCCAACCATTCTTTATACCAGTTAATCAGTTTCGGTGTGTCCAAGCCGTCATCAGGGAAACATACGAATCATCGAGCTCGGGGAGCTGGCGGTGCTGCAATGGAGAAATCTCATTGCGATGGGGCTCCTGGTTGAATGCCGGACTGGGCACGGGTCTGGACTCGCTGGCAATTAAACTAATTAGAACCAGACTGCAATTGTTGTGATCATAGGAAAAGAAACTAACGGATTTGAAGCCGCAGCTGTGCTCTGGGTACGTTTTTGGACAGAGGAGCGGTGGGGCGAAGCGGCCGAAGTCACAAACGAGGTCGAAAAAGATCGACGTCCAGCAAGCTGCTTCTGGAGGTGGAATGCACGAAGGGCGCTTTTTGAGGGTCTTAAAGGCATCATTGTGAATGACGGCCAGGCCAGGAGACTGAGGGGAGAGTGGTTTAAAAAGTAGGGAAAAATGAGTGCCAATTGACCGCTGAAGATTGCCAGTGACTCGTCTCTGGGGTTTCCGAGAAAACGCTTAACCCAAAATGTCCGACCGCTCTGAGTCAGGAAATTTGGGGCTTTTGATTGGCTCATTGTGCCACTGCGCCCTCCGAACTCGGCCGATGCTCGGTCACCTGATTTGGCATTTTTGTACGTCCTCGGCAAAAATATGACCTACGTGACCTATGTGGACCTACGTTGTATACATATGTTGTGTTATCTGCTGTACTAACAAACGATTGACAAATCAGACATCTACGTGGAATTATCATTCTATCAGAGACTGGAACTTCAAATTCATATCAAACATCTCTCTACTATCTCTACTACACAGAACTCACTGGAGGCTTGTCCGATTTTAGATACCAGTGGGTCTAGATCCGGCCCAAGCATCTGGGCCAAGCTAACTACTGTACGGAGTACAAGGTACATTGTAAGGATATTATGCCTGCTGCGCCCTTTGTAGATGCAATGTTGCTGATCCCTTACTTCATGGTCTGCGAATGCCCAACCGAGATTTTTTTGCTCGGCTAAACTCCCGGTCTTTTTCCTGATCATTTGCGGAGTACACACCTCGCATGCACATCATCTTTTCATGATTTCGGAATCTTCGATCTTCTATGCTGGTACTATGCACCTTTGGTTTGGATTATTTCCTCGGGGTACATTAAAATCCTTGGAATAGCTGGTCGGTATATATAATTAGATTGAGTAAGAATTGAGGGGACAGAAGATAAATAAGCAGTGCTTGTATAGATCAGATTGGGTTGGAGACTGTGTCAGATATTAACCTACATTTGTTTATCCGCACATCGCTATCGATCTCACTATGTACAAGCGACGAGGTGTGCTACCGGGCCTATTGCTACCGGCAACAGATTACCTAGGTACTATTTAACCCGGTTTCATAGCTAGGGACTCGTGTGTCAGGGAGCCCGGGCACAGGGGGTGAACTCTACCTGCCTAGGTTTTGGATATTTTCTACCGACATTGTTTCTTTTATCCTCAAAGTTATTGAAGTATGCTGCGACAATCGGCAGCACAACTAAAAGACCAAGTATCTTTGTTATCGATGATCTCTCCTTCGACGATATCTCTCTCTATGAAAGAGAGATTGAGACCTCTTCACTTGCAAAACTGGCGAATGAGGGCATCCGAATGCACTTCCACACTGCTTCCCAGTGGCTTTATCGGAGATCTTACAAGATACAGGATATCATACGATTATCTTTTTGCAAAATTCGAACACTCTAACCGCAAATCCTAGTTTCACATATATTAACTCACATTGACTGATAAGCGAACGATGGTACTTTAAAATCACGGATCTCACACTTTGTTCCGGAGGCTCATAGAAGAACCCTTTGCTTCTATAGGCTGGAAATAGTTCCATTTATGAGCCTTGATTGAAAGATGACGGGTTCCAAACACCTTGTTTGAACTCAGATAGATCTCGGATGGAAGGAGACAAATGCCTAAATCAGCCAGTAGATATTTCTAAGTATTTCTATTCAACTCGGATGTTTATGACCAGATAATCGGATTCCTCCAAAGCTTCACGGCGGAATCGCAGAAGCATTTTTTGCTTACTTGCCATCTACTATCCCTCTGGCCCTCTACAGATACCCCGGGAGTTGGTGGATAAATATGGTTCATATTTTTTAGAATTCGTTTTATACACTTAATAACTCAGTAGATTCGGCTGGGATGTATGATGACTGACCTGATTCTTAGACACAGAAGCGCCTTCACCGTTTTAACGAGCTCAGATTGGTGGATAAAGATGTACAACATGCCCTCCCCCCCCACATTGGTGTCCTTAGGATCGACTCGGATTAGATCTCACCAGAAGGACCAAAATTCTCCGCTCGGAAGATGCATCTGACATGCATCGCAACCGCTCTATAGCAAGGTTCGAAGGGCTAGGTGGCAGCAAGCGGGATTGTGTGAGACGCTATCCGCGTTTCAAGACCAATTCAGAAGTTTCAGAAGTTATTACGGACTGCAAGTACATATCGAAAGATGCCATACAGTAGACTTGCCCCTATGGAAAAATCGGCTATGTATATATATGTAGCTATTGCATTTTCCATATTTTGCCGGTTGTATCGGGTTGTATGTGGCACAATGCCGATATTCAGGCCCACTCTCGGGCCCTCAATCCGATACTCTCGGCTCGAAACCCCACCGGCCAGGAACACACCTACACTGTACCATTTTGTAAATATAATGGAATAACTACAGGACTGGAAACAAATAGAATGGAATGTAACAAGAAAAAGAGAAAAAAAGAGAAAGAATATATAATGGAAATTATATATAGTTAACTAGTTATGTTGTAACAACTAACAACTAGTTAACTAGTTAACGTTAACTAGTTATATAGCTTGGGGGAATATTTCGTCATAGCCAAATCCGGTAGAAAACCCCCGCGAGAGCAAAGCCAACCAACCAATTAAAAAGCATGAATTTAGTGATGAATGGAGACTTCGGAGATACCCACGTCGTCCCATACCACCTCCCCCACAAAGTGGCTAGAGTGTCTTCACATTGTCACCCAAAAAAGGCAAAAACGGCCCTGTTGTAACCCCACGTGCCTAACCATTTTACCCGGGGAATCGGGGGATATACATCTGTTTGAGAAAATACACCACAAATTTTCACTCTAGCTCGTCTACTTCTTCTATTTATTTGACCCCTTCTGTTCCTTTCCCCTTTTCCTATTCTCACTTCCCTTTCCTCACTTCCCTCACCTTCACCCTTCTCCTACCCCGCCATGTCGCCCCAACAAGAGCTCGTGCCGCAAACAGAATCCATCGCGGAAGTCTACGCAACAGATGACGCCTCGCTGACTTCGGTTGCACCAGAGCACCAGCAGCGATGGACCAATCTCATTACCCAGTTCAACAAGATCTATAACCACCGTCCAGACTTTGTGGCGCGCAGTCCTGGCCGCGTAAACATCATTGGCGAGCACATCGACTACTCACTGTACGATGTTCTGCCGACCGCCGTCAGCGTTGACGTGATTATGGCTGTCAAGGTGGTCCCCGTTAGCGCGGAGGGTACCACCATCACAATCGCCAACGTCTCGCCGGAGAAGTTCCCCACACGTGAGTTCAGCGTGCCCCACGACAAGGACGTCGAGATCGACCCCAAGAAACACGAATGGGTGAACTATTTTCGTGCCGGTCTATCGGGTGCGCTCAAGTTCCTGCGTAAGGAGAAGCCGGCTGGCTCGCTTGTTCCTGCCAGCATGCAGATCTTGGTCGACGGCAACGTGCCACCCGGTGGTGGTATCTCCAGCAGTGCTGCCTTTGTGTGCGCCAGTGCCCTGGCTGTCATGAAGGCCAATAACCACAACGTCTCCAAGCAAGATCTATTGGATTTGGCTGTTGTCTCAGAGCGGGCTGTCGGCGTCTATTCCGGCGGGTGAGTTACTTCCCCCGTCAACAGGCGACAGAGAACTGAACAAAATGCTAACATAATTGCATAACCGTAGCATGGACCAAGCAGCATCCATCTTCTCCAAGCGTGGCTACCTCCTCTATACCCAATTCTTCCCTAAATTCAACGCCCACCACGTCCCCATCCCCACATCCTCCTCCGAAATCACCTTCCTAATGGCCCAGAGCTTCGTAACCTCCAACAAGGCCGACACCGCGCCGCGCCACTACAACCTGCGCGTAGCAGAGTGCACCCTCGCCGCTGTGATTCTCGCCAAGCACCACGACGTGACACTTCCCAAGGACAACAGCTCCCTGGGCTACAGCTTGCGCAATTTCCACAACGAGCTAATGACCAAAGAAGGCCGTCTCCAAGATCCACTGGAGTACCAAATCGACTCTGTGATCCAAGCGACGATGGACCTGTTCACACAAGAAGAGGGGTACACACGCGAGGAGATGGCACAGTTGCTGAGCATCACTGTAGCCGAGCTAGAGTCGACCTTCCTCTCCGCATTCCCCGTGCAAGCGGAGCGGTTCAAGCTCCGCCAGCGCGCGCTGCACTGCTTCAAGGAGGCGCGTCGCGTGCTTGATTTCAAGGCCTGTCTTAGCAAGGCTTCTCAGCTGGACGAGAAACGCATTCACTATCTCGGTCAGTTGCTTAATGAGTCGCAGGAATCGTGTGCGACGGCGTATGACTGCAGTGCGCCGGAGGTCGATGAGATCTGTGCTATTGCGCGTCGTGCAGGTACTTGGGGTAGTCGTTTGACTGGTGCTGGGTGGGGTGGTTGCACTGTTCACATGTTGTCCCAGGATAAGGTGGAGGCTGTTACTGCTGCGCTGAGGGACGAATACTATCTCAAGAAGTTCCCGGATATCAGTAAGGAGAAGTTGGAGCAGGCTATGGTTATTAGCAAGCCGTCTAATGGGTCGTTCTTGTATGTTGTTCCCTTTCCTCACCCCTTTGATCGCCGGAATACACTGGATGGTGGCTAACCTTGTGGTTATAGGGTTACGGGGGCTGCTATTGACCAGATCCCTCTTTAAATATTGCATAGCAGGTTGAAGCAAAGCCTACTCCAATAGGGCTATCGATTAATTCAAAAGTATAAAATTACATGCATTTTTCAGGGATTATTCAATAAATGGTATACATTGAAGCTGCACAGAGATGCGTCGGATTGGAGAAAGATGCACCGGATCTCCTGTGTACCGGTGTCTTTCAGAGAGCCACTGTGATATGTGCCTTCTGAGCAATCGCGTAGAGCCGTTGGGATCGTGAAACGAGGCGAGCTTCTCAACTCGACCTCTCTTGCGCTGGCAGTGCCTTTGGTGGCTCTGTCTGACAGGAGGCTCTGGCCTCCAGATCTATAGACAGTATCTTTCAACCATGGAACTTGCCTGTTGGATTCCTCCGAAGCCAGACAATAAATTACCCGCATAACATACGGCTATGTTATAGTTCAGTCGGTTGTGTCCTAAAGAACCTCAAGTCTTCTTCTTGGGCGCAGCCTTGGCGAAGAAAGCGCTCATCTTCTGCATCCCGCTAGTGTTGACCTTCTTGAGATTCCTAACAGCTTGGGATTGCGCAGCCTTGGACTTTTTCTCCTCCTCTTCCTTTCGGCGTTTCTTCTCGACCCGTATATCCTCTTCTTCATCATCAAGGGCTCTTTTCAGGCTGAAGTTGGACATGTCGCGTGAAGCGAGAGCTTGAGCACGAAGGTCCGCAATCTCCTTCAGACGGTCTTTCAGCGGCTGGAAATCGATCGGGCTCTCCGCGGAAGCGAGAAGCTCATCTAGTCTCGAGGCCATGGCGGCGGGCAGATATGACTCCTTCATGAAGGACAGTGCAGTGGAAATTTGGAGGAGGCGAGTAATGTGATCCGTAGCTGGCGATTCTTCGCTCGGTAGCCGTGGCACGGGTGTTGATTCCCCGGCAGGTGTCGCAATTGACGGGGTTGCAGTTGTATCTACAGTCGAGGGTGAATCCTGCCTCTCCTCTGATTTCGAGGCTGACTCCTGGCTCTGAGTTGATGGCACCTGGCTAGTCGCAACATCTTCTCGTTTGACCGACATCAAGGGTGTGGCTAGCACTTGACGAACAAAGCGTTCCTCCAGACTCACAGGAAGCCCCCGATCCGCCATGCGTTCTGCCTTTGTGACCAACTCCTGAACAAGCTTTGTCTCATTGAACCGGAACATTTTCTCATCGCCAGCCTCGACCACTTCACAAATAGCTTCCGCCCGCGCTAGGAGGGAGCTCCGGAATTTATCATCATAAAGGACTTGCCGCAGATGCTTGGGCATATCATCTTGGGAGTCGATTATATCGTCGAACGGCTGGAAAAGAGAACGACCAGATTTCGGAGAAGGCGCTAACAATGGAACCATAAAAAATAGCGCATCAATTGGGGTTGCCACCAAAAGCTCTGCCTTCTTCGTGATTGAGCCCTGTGCGGAGGGCTCCTCGGGGTCCTTTTTCTCTTCGTCCAACAGACTCGGGGTTTCGCGCGCGCGAGGGGCGAACAAAACACTGCGCGCCATATGCGCTGGCGGTGCGATAACAGTAAATTCGTATATACCGCGATCCGGGCAGAAGAAGTAGCGTGTTAGCTCCCCCGATTGGGGATTTGGCAGGGAGAGGAGTCGCGCATTGTCGCTGGTAGAGGATGGGAGGATGAACGTTTTGCTCGGTTTCTCTGCCGCAACGAGGGTTTTTGTCTTAGTCTCTTCTTCAGGCTTCTTCGATTTTGACACTGGGGCTGATCGAGTCTTCATTGTGGCTGTTATATGTTGGAAGTGAAGGCGAAGACCAGAAGATCGGAAACGGAAGGGGCTAAAATGGCAAGGGCAACCGCGACGCGAACGCGCCTTCCCGACCCAATCGGCCCTGTGCGCGATCCGTCACTTTCCCTTTGCATTAGCGAGTTTCAGCCCTTGTTATTGTATCCCTGTGCTTGCTCTCTGTGGTCATCTTGACTATCCCTTCCACATACTCTACATTCTTACATTCTGTACTCTGCACTCCGCGCGCAAACGGCGTGGGCTGCAAATGACGCTCTATGGTATATTCGGTCTCTGATTACGTCTGAATCCTCTCATTAATCGCCAGTAAGGTCCCCCAATCGCTTATGCTGATCAATGGCTAATTATTTCCCCCCCATAAAAGTGGTTGAACCTGTGTGGCCGCCCCAATCGCCCCACGCGGCTCTCTTGAGTTCGCCGGCTGGACGACGAAAGTACCAAGACATGCAACGCACTCGAGAGAATATGACGTCGCCACTGAAGCGCTCGAGTACCACTCCCAATCTCCGATCAAAAGCGAGTCAAATTTTAGACGAAGATGATGGGGAAGAGGAGGACGAAGAAACCCTGCAGCTTCAGCTAGCCGAGATCAAAGCGCGCTTGAAGTTGAAGAAACTCCAGCAAAAGAATCGCGGAAGGTCTAGTTCGAACCTCGACGACGATGATGTTCGACCAAATTCCGCCATCAGTGCTCTACGAACAGAAGACCGCGGTGCGACACCAAGAATCGCCAATGGAGGAAAGCAAAGAACGAGCAGCGAGGGAATCCAGGTTCCAGCATCACCTACCAGAAGAGAAGTTCCTCCCGCCGACTCAATCTCGCCTCGGAGGTATGTCATGGGGATTGATAAAGGCAGGAAGGCCAATGATGTATCCTTGAAACGACCTCCAAGTTCGAGACCTGGTCCTCGACCAAGTAGTCATATGGGATTTCGAGATGGTGCTACGCCGCGCTCTAATGATATATTTGGGTCGCGGCCCCAGACTTCTCCTTCGACAACGGGAGGGATCAGCCGAATAAAAAGTTTCAGCGAGAGAATGGCGGAAGGCAGAGCGGCTGAGAAATCTCGGCTGGAGAGGGCAGAAAGGGTCCAGGCTAACCGCAGTTCAGCTTTTCAAGTCGATAAGTCGGAGATCGAGGCCTTCAAAGCTGCAGCCTCGGATACAAGGCCTTCACCCCCACCGTCGTTATCACGAGAGCGGCCTGTGGAGAGCTTCAGCCGTGAGGATATTCTTCGATCTATGGGACAATGCCGCCCCTCAGGTCTACAACGCAGTAATACAACTCCGAACGTTCGACGAACCGAGGGCAGTGGGCACAATGAGAGACAATCTCATCTACACAGACGAACGCATACGGTAGAAGAAGAACCAAGTTCCTCTCACAAACTAGACAAAACAGATGATGCCTTGGTGAAGGCCCCGGATTCTTCAAAATTCGAGTCCTACTCGTCGCTACATCTATCAAGTCGAGTCCTTCCGCATTCTTTCTTGAGCCGCACGCTCGCAGAAAAGAGGGTTCTGCGCATTCCTGATCTCCTCAAAACCGTAAAGGCACCAGCATTCGAGCTCCCAGAGGACATCGATGGGGACTTTGTGGTATTTGGCATTGTTGCATCTAAGTCTGACCCTAGGGACAAGAAAGCTTCGGGAAACGCGTCAGCTAAGGAAAAAGACCCTTATGATGATGGACTTAACAACACAAACAGATATATGGCCATTACCCTGACCGATCTGAAATGGACTATTGACCTCTTCCTTTTTGACACTGCTTTCCCCCGTTATTATAAAATCTCGGAAGGGACTCTTGTCGCAATTCTGAACCCCACAATCATGCCTCCACCAAAGCACAAGCTGGACACAAACAGATTCAGCCTGTCCTTGTCCTCATCAGATGACAAAGTCCTCGAAATTGGCAAGGCACGCGATATCGGGTTCTGCAAGGCTGTGAGAAAAGACGGAAAGACTTGCCAATCCTGGATAGATGGCCGAAAGACCGAGTTCTGTGACTTCCACGTTGATATCCAGATCCGCCGCACTCAGGGCCAACGCTCAGGAGTCAATGCTGACACGGGTATGCTTGGTCCTGGTGGTAAATCCGGCTCGCGCACCGGATTGTTTGGGGAAGGAGTGAAGCGGGGAAGTGCCTTCAAGCAAGGCATGAGGCACGATGGTCCTCAGTATGACATGGGATCTCAATCAATCTACTACGTGGCGCCCTCCAGAAACCGCGGCGCTGGCCGTTCATCCTACAACCCCATGGGAGGCTCGGCGGCGAACCTAATTGATGCGCATGACGATCCATTCATCGCATCAGGTATGATGGGCCGCGGCATGGATAGCAAAGAGGAACGGATGCGCAGGCGTCTCGCTACCCAACAGCGAGAGCGTGACATCACCCAAAAGCTAGTTTCTGGCCGTGTCGGTGGTGTGGGTGCTGAGTACCTTCGTACAAGGACCAGCAACGAGAGTTCAAACAAGGAAAAAGCGCCAGGCACCCCGTTGCCAAAGAGCCCCACGACAACCAATGGAATGGATATGACCACGTTCGGCAAAGCTAAAAACGTCCGGTTAAGCCCAATGAAGCGCGCCCATGACAAGCCCCACGGTAGCGGGGTCAAGAAGACGCGGTTCATCACTTCAAGGGGCATCAGGGAGGCTGGTCGGGAGAGCCTGGGTGCGTTAGCTGAGACCACACCTAGTGGGAAACAGGTACTATTGGACGATGACGACGACGATGATTTGGAGTTCATTTGACGCATCCAAATGCCCATATCCATTGTCACCACCTCAACCATTGACTCCCTGTTGAGGATAGGAATACTCATAACGCTGTAACGAATACAAAGCATGTCCCGGTTGCATTGAGCGAATTTCCTTTTTGTTGGATTTGCCGAGGAGTAGAGCTAAATACGACCCATGTCATGAATCAATGTGATGATTGATGTATTCGTCTATTATAAGGCTCATAGAAGGCTTTCCGCTCCTTGCGTAAATTTACTAGTAGTGGACTAGTATCGGTAATTAGCCCGGCTCCTGCCGAAAGCTTGTTTTGACTACACGAACTAACAGCGCGGATACAAATATATGTTGTACGTACTCAGCAGAGTAACGAGCTTTTGTACAGACTTTAATACCAGCTACAAGAGAATTTTTCCGAGTACCCTGAATTTCCATTGACCTGTTCCGCTTTGCCATGATTCCTCCTGTGATACTCGCTTCCTCCGATGAATAAAACAACAAAAGAGCGCTGGTAAAGAAACAAAAAAAACCGAAAGAAAGAAAGAAAGAAAGAAAGAAAGAAAGAAAGAAAGAAAGAAAGAAAGAAAGAAAGAAAGAAGACTTAAATTGGAAGGCAAGAGAGAACGCCGCTATTCCAGCCGAATATGTTTCCATGAGGTATCCTTAGTATTTGCGATTCCCAAACCCACGCGCGCCATTGGAATAAACGCAAGAAGAAAAAAGAAATCAGAAACACCAGCGGCCTGCGCAATTACAAGACGGCCGTATTGGGAAGAAAGAAGGGCATTAGGGGAACATTTAAAAGAAGAATACACCAACAGAAAGGATGCGCCCGAGCGCAACAAATAAAAGATTGAAACCCTCAGCGCCAGGTCCAGCACAACGCGCAAATGAAAGCAAGGCGAAAATTCCCAAAGCGCTTGAATAATGCAAAGGCGAGGAGAGAAAATGGGATACCTGAGTGAGACTAGGAATCGGATGTAGATAGTTCTGCAGTTGAAGCCTCTCCAGAAGCTTCCGCGAGCAGGGGTTTTCGGGTGCGTGGGGCAGGACTACCGCGGGCCTCGCGGAGTCGTTTCATGCGGTCAGCGCGAGTCTCAACCTCCCGCGTCTTCCTGCTGACAGACGGCCAATACTTCAGGAGGCTGCTGCCACTGCTGACAGAGAGACCCCGGGACCGAGTCTGATCCTCGGTGGAAGCGCCGAAACCAAGGTCCTCAGAAGAAGGAGCGGGCTGGAAAGGTGACACGTAACGGAGGCCAGTACGTCCAACGGGAGAAGAGCGAACGACAGATGAGCCCTCAGATTCAAAGGAGGGGGTAGCCGTATCCGGCAAGATGGAAGGAGTCGGACGTGCCCGGTCTTCATAAGCCGGAGTTGGAGACATGGGCTCGTGATCCTCGACATCGGTGACATCTTCCTCGTCACCATGGGTAGGTTGAACGGGGGCAGAAAAGAGGAGACGAGGTTTGATATCGCGACGTCTCAAAGGCTTCACGCTCTTGAGAATATCAGGGTTCTTGGCTAGGAGATCGGGGCGGTTGGCGAAAAGGCCAAGGTCATCTTCATCCTCGGCCTCATCTTCCATGTCATCAAAGCGCTTGAATACTTTTTTTCCACGGCTAAGATAGAAATTAGAATATGTGACTATGATGGTTAAGTGAGGGTTGACTTACTGGACATAATACACTCCATCTTCGTGGTGGGTGGTTGAGCGAGTTGCAGGTCGTCCGACCGCTCTTCCAGCCTTGGAAGTGAACAAATCAGTCGAGAGTGGACCGACCACAGGGATGCGATCACGTGAGTCCTCATGAATGGAGATCCCCAATTCTTGCTCTGCAGCGTCAATAGTGCACCCTATTAAAGGCTCATCGACGAAGATTGTTGGGGGTTCTTTGGCAGGATGTTTGGGGGTATCCATTTTTCTGCGTTTAGGGGTAGAAGTGGAAGGAAACAGAGAACGAGATGTAGAAGAATTAGAATCGATTACCTTCTTTCTTGAAGGGGTTTTAGCTGGGGTAGGTAAAGCTTGTTCTGCAGAGGATCGGGAGATGTGGTGTGCAGAAGTGCGGGGAAGTGCAAGCTCTGAATCAAAGGGAGAAATTTGGGAGGAAGCATTTCTGTGAGAGCGTGCGGCCTTTTTGGGCGAGGGTTTAGTGGTGCCAGGTGAAGAAGGCGAAAGAGTTCTTTTAGATGCTCTAGGTTTGGCAGATGCGCTTGGGTGACTTGGGGGTGGCGTGGTTTGGCCAACCCTTGACGCTCGTTGACCTGCAAGCCTTGCGGAGTAGCGTGTAGGGTAAGGTTCATAGTTGTCGTGCTTTGCCCCATGTCGCGGCGCTCTGGGTACCCGAAGCTCAGATGGTGATGGCGGCGGTGGTGTTGACGCCATGCTGACTTGGATCACGATTGAACAGCCGGTCAATGGTTTGCGATCTTCCGAGTAGAAATATAAATAATATATTAGTCACGGTTTATTGCTGGGCGTTTTCCGAATTTCGCGATCTTAATGAAGTGTCGAGGAGGAGTGTTGGTTCAATCAAGGGCGTACCACGTCCGACTTGTCAGATGTCCGGCCAAAATCAGGGAAGCACTCTGAGAGATAAAAGTCCAGAAAAAAGGTATTAAAGCGAGCTTGCAAATGTTAAATTGTCCGAGGCGACGAGAACAAAATAACGATAAGTTGGGGATGAAGGAAGGGCGAAGTTGTTGTGAAAGGCGATAGTCGCCCAGCCACCGGGTATCCTCACCGCCCGATAATTGCGGTGGCTGAAAACCCCGCGTCAACAATGTGGATTTCCTATTTCGATCTACCTGAATTGCCTATCTGACTATCTTACGAGCGTCGATCTTGCCGCTGGTCAGCTGTCAATTGACTTTTAAGCACTTCATTCGTCCATAATCTCGGACTAAGCCCATTTGGGAGTTCAGTCTATCAAGATTTCTTGTAATACTTCAGCTCCTACTCTGTGCAAATTCAACATCATGACTTTCCGCACCACAGCAGAAGAAATGGAGAGGCTTCAGCTGTCCGATGATGACACGGAGGACCTCTGGAACTCCCCGTCTAAGAGAGTAACCCACAAAAAGATCAACTCAAGAACCTCCGACGAGAAAACAACACCAGAACCTCGAGCTTCCCATGATGGCGAGGATCCTCTCTTTGATCAGCAGGAGGCCCGAGAGGCTGCTCTCCGAACGGAATTACAAGGTGTGCGGAATATCAACGAAGTGATAGAAGGACTTCTAGGAAGTTTGGACTCCGCTAAAGGAAACATGGAGGTAATATGTCTTTCTCATAATGCATGGTCAATACTTTGGCTAATCATCTGCGTAGACTGTCTCACAAACCGTTACCTCGGCCTCGACACTCCTCAACACATGGACTCGCATTCTCTCTCAAACTGAGCATAATCAGCGATTGATCCTCAACCCCAACTGGCAGGGAGCTACTCAGGATGTGGTCGATATCGAGAACCAAGCGATTCAAAGACAGCAAGCGGCAGAAAGACGTGAACGGGAGCTTCAGCAACAAAGAGAAGCAGCAGCGCGAAAAGCCGAAGAAATTGAAAAGCGACCCGCACAGGTTACTCGGGGTACTCGAGGCATCCGCGGAACTACGAGGGGCACAGTTCGAACCACTGGCTTAGGAAGAACGCCCAGTGTCAACACAACCCGCACGGCCACAAGGGGGTCCACGACAGCAACCCAACGGCCAGCCAGCGGGATAGCACGAGGGAGTGGAATTGCTCGCGGTCGGGGGAAGTTCTAGTGGACTAAGCTAGTTTATGTACCATTAAATCTTTGAGCATGAAGATAAAGCATAATGATATGATACCCTTACTGTGATATATTGTCGCCTGAGGCATCATATGGGCAGTTAGTTACACGCGTCTCGATCTGATAACGATAAGGAGATTACCCCAAATTATTCCCCTGATCCACGAAGATCATTCCGTCATTCGCCTTTCCAGGTACCACAACATGATGAACTTCGCACCTTATCAAGATCAATCACCGGAGATTGAGCGCGCCTTCTCCCCTCCCCACCCAGATGGTCACCGAATATCCCCAATCCTCCGCTCACCGCGAGCCTCGGCCGACCTACCCTCCCCCAGTCACTTTGCTAGCGGCGGACATGGCAACACCAGATTTGGACGAGACGTCGAGGGTGGCCATGTGAGTTTAGGCGCTTTTGAAACAAGTCTTCCCATTCGCATGGATATCGAAGCAGCGCTAGCATATCTGCTTCTGCCCCCCGCGGGGGGTGTATTTCTGCTACTAGCTGAACACAAGAGCGACTATGTGCGGTATGAGATGGGTTTAGGGTTACTTCTAAGCCCAGCGTACTAATTATTTACTATAGATTTCATGCTTGGCAATCGAGCATGTTATTTGCTACCATGTTTGTGAGTATTTCATCTTTCCTAATATCGCCTACGCTCACATGCCAAATATAGATCATCCACCTGCTGTTCTGTTGGTCGAGCTTTCTCTCCTGGACATTGTTTATAATCGATATTGCTTTAATCGGCTTCCTCAGCATGCATGCTTACCAAGATGGTGAGTCTTCCCAGATTTCTCCATGGGAGCTGCCAATACGGCTGGGCTATTCGATGACGCGAAAGATAAATCCGATACTGACACCTCATCTCTAGTTGATACTTTAGATCACTTTGAGGTCCCATTTTTTGGCCATCTGGCTAACTCCTTCGTGGATGATGAATGAACATGAACCTTGTCTTTCTTTGGGAATTGTACGTACTTGAATTATTACCGCGAGGAAGCATGTCTTTTCTTCGTATACCCCTGTCTGTCAATACCTACTAGCTTCATTCTTTCATTGCTCGACAGGTTATGCGTGGATGAATAATTCCCTTTGTGTTTAGCTTGTGCCAGATTTGTAACTAGATTTAGAAATTTCCAATGACTAATCATGGTCTTCAGCCGAAGCCAATATTTGCCAAATTCCAAAGGTAGCGAACTAAATTCTTCGTGAATATAGCAATGACACTACTCATGCGTAATTACTTCAAAGCAATCCATCATCTCCAAAGATATGGTGGACCAGTTGTCCTGATTCCGATAGCCAAAGCCGCTGCTTCTGAGATTTGTGTGCCAAAATCAATGTCTATTGAATATAAGGAGGAGCAAGGATTGGAGTTGGAGTTGTAGTTGCATGAGCCAAATTAGGGGGAGGGATGATGTTCTGCAGCCTCACATCGGAAGCATCGTGTGGGTCTGTATGATAACGGCGTGTCAGTTTTAGCATCACAACATCCTGTTCATTTCAAGAGTTGGCATAGGTCTCACCATAACCCTCTGTTCTGGCAATTTTTGAGCTCATTTTGTCGGAAAATGATTTTGCTTTCAATCTCGTTGTGTTGAGAGCCGCTTTTACTCCGGTGTAGCAGTTCTTTATCCAATAGCTGACTTGACCAGAAACACCGCTTCTAGCAGAATTATAGTAGTTTTAGCGTCAGGCTCTCCATCAATTTTGCTTTCTTATAAGGACATCATGTTCAGGCTTGTCTTTCGGTAGTCATACATACCGGTGCAAGATGGCGCATATAAGCATGATCAACAATATAGCACAGAGTGCTAGTATAGTTAATCCTACATATCCGGCAGCCACATCAGCTGGCGATTCTTGTTTTGAATCAGACTTGTTATCAGGAACAGGGGCCATTCTTGGCAAATATAAAGATGTCAGTGAAAGTGAGGTATGAGGTAGAAAGTGGACGGTTTGCTAAGGTTAAATGTATACACTCAACGCCAGGCTTACGTCGGTATGACCCGTCGACCTATGTACATTGGATCCCATTAAAAAAGGACTAGCATCGTCGATAGGGCCGTTCGTTCTAGCAATCTTTTTCTATTCAAGTGATAAGCAATAGTGTGACCTATTAACATTTTAGTCTTCTAGATTAGTCTTCACTCTTATGATGATTTCGTTCATTAGCCTTATAATATCCCAATAATGCTCTATAATTATCTCGTTCTAGTCAAGGGACCAGCATGGTCATCGATAGCATCCCCGCTAGTGATCCCCGTAAAAGGCACGCATCCATGGGTAGGCTTAAGCCCAACACCTATACGTTCCGTTGAGAAAAGAAGTCAAAATTCAGAAAAAGGTCGTAGCTTGTAACTTACACTCACAGCAAGAGGCAGGAACTCGGATAATTCCGCTCAGGCCACCCCCAATCGTGATATCTATATGTTCTCCCGCAACAAGTGCTCCGCCGCCAGATGTACTTCCACCAGACGAGTAGCCCTTGGCCCATGGATTTTCCACGGTATCCTGAGCACTAGTAAAGAACGAAAGGGAATTGCAGTAGTTCTCGCGCGTTGACATTCCATGGATATCTGCACTGGCGTCCAACAGCCGCGTCACAACTGTCGCATCCGTCGCTGAAGTCCAAGACGGTACAATATCGCCAATCAGTTAGAAGACACCTGCTACAGCGATCACATATTCGAGACTTACAGGCTTGCCGACTTGGGTGCCTTCTGGGCTTCCACATATCAGGAACAGATGCGCCCATGCTTGTCCGAACACTTGCTCTTCTGGGTCCGGACGACGCACATCCTCGCGCGGATATCTGTTCTGGTCGGAAGTTGGCTGGTATTTTGGAAGAGAATCAGCGTGCTTTGCACAATCATGCACAGCAGCCAGGAGTGTGTGGATTCCACTATTGTACCTCCTGCCTATGTAAGAGGAGGACAGCCAAACACTCCGGCTAGGAAGTGAAAAACAAGCTGTGCACCATTGTTAGGGGCGAGCGAGGAGACCGTGACAAAGCCCATGAATAAACTGAGGGAGACTGTGTAGATAATATTGCGGCCAAAAGTTTCTTACCAAGGAGAGCCTGCTGAAAGAGAGCCAGCAGCGAATCCGAGGAGATAAATTCCTATAAAAATCAGTATCCCTCAAGGCGCAGAGATTTTCTTTTTTTAGAACAAGATGAAGAGTCTTCGCATACCAGTTACCAAAGCCCCAAAAAACTCACTGGCTCTGAATTCTTCGCTATTCTGGGGCAGGACCCCTGAGTTGATTGACGAAGCAGTTTCTACAACGAACCCTAGCGCAGACACGAGCAAAGTAGCGAGAAGGCAGCAGGAGAAGCTGAAACTCTTTGTATTAAGTAGATCGTTCTGTTTTTGCGATAGGACCCCGCTTTCTTCAGATGTCCATCCTACTTACGTATGTAGCTCTCATCAGTTTCAGAAACACGCTAGGCTACATAAACTTTGCGTACATGTGTAATTGGTGTACGGAGTAGTTTATTAGGGTTTCTCACGTGATGGCTACTTTAGGCTTCGGATTGGGTACCACAGTTCCCGCAGCCGCTCCCGAGGGGCCAAAACTTAAAAAGAGGGCGGGGATTGGCCCACTCCCTGTTGTTTCCCGATGTTGGCACAACTCGGCCCAGCTATGGTGACACAGTGGGCTATCCCGCTAGACCACTTCTAAAGCCCGACAAGGCTTTCGGTGGCCAGTCTTATTCTAGGGGTTTTCCCGGATTTGATTCCAAGGGGCCAATCAAAGTCGGAAACAATCCGGGAAAAAACATGGCCAGAACAAAATCTAATAAATTAGTGTGGAAGTCAAATCCCGACACGTAGTAGGTTTAATCGTGTACATAATAAACCAGGTTACTCCAACTAATCGGGTAATTAACCATTCTAGCCTAGTACCTCCCTTCTATTTTGACCTGTACGCCACTTATACTTCCTACCACGCGCTCCTACCGGAATAAATCATACTTAAAATGAAGCAGAATTATACGAGCTTCTATCGCTTAAGCTTATTGTCAAGGGAAATAGTGGGCATCTTATGGAAATAATTGCACGGTATAAGACTTCGTGGCTCTCAGGTAACGGGGTTAACTATAAGCTGTTAAAGACTCAGCTACCAAAGACTTGCCGATAAGCACCCCACAGTACGAACGGACTAAAACTGGTCCCGTGATCCCAGGATATAAACCTTTAAATTTAACTAAATTCGTATTTCTTATCCGGCTGTTAACTCGGCCTTAGATTTTCCACAAAATAATTCAAACCAAACAATTCTAAGGCCCTGTTTACCTACATATATGGAGGTACTGCTCAAGTCCTATCAAAAGCGGTGTCCAATAGTTCTTTTTTTTGCCTCCCTAACTCCCTCACACCGCTTCGCCCTGCCCCAGTTCCCCAACTTGTTCAAGTCTCCAGTTCGAACCGCATACCTCCTTTATCTTCGCTCTCTTACGCGTTTGTTCTTCAACCCCCAGAGTTCACAAGGCTAAAAGCTCTTTCTTTCTACAACCCCGTTGCGGAAGAGCATGGTGTTCCCCCAAGATATCCAACCAGCCTCGGTGATCGCCTGTTGTGCAAATCCTTTACCTGAGAACATCGTTAGCCAATATGGAAATGGTGTTATCAAGATCTCCGATCATCTAGTGGTAAAGTGGGGCCCAGGTGTAACGAAAGAAGAAGCCGAAAATCAACGCATAGCCTATGAACTTGTGGATAGTCGCATAGTTCGTATTCCACGTGTCTATGCTTTCTTTTCTGATGAGCAGGGCCGCGGCTATATTGTAATGGAGTTTATAGAAGGGAAAGTCGTTGATCCATTAGAGGAAACAGCCGCTATCAAAAAGGTTGCAGGTGTGCTTAATTACTTCACCACACTACGGCACACCTCCCCTGGCCCCCTAAGTGGAGGGGCTTGCCGCGGTCTCCTTTTCCCCGAAACAGAAGACCTAGTATTTAATAGTTCTTATGAGATGGACAAGTGGTTCAACAGCCGACTATTCCCCCACAATCCGAAACTGATTCTCCAGGGCTGCGAGCTCGTGCTCTGCCATTTAGATATAGCTCCTCGAAATATCTTATGGCAGGAAGATGGGTCACTTTGCCTCCTCGATTGGGCGTCTGCCGGCTACTATCCCAGATTGTTCGAGTTCTGTATGCAGTGGATTATTGAAGGAAAAGACGGTCGCTTTAATTCTGTTATCCTGGAATTCATGGATCCTTTGTCAAGCCATGAAATGGCGCAGAAAGAGTCTATTCTGTGTGCTTGGCGAAATATTCAAAAGTATCCATTGTAAGTGAAAGAGAATTCAGCTACTTATTGATCAAAACTCACCTCCTTCCAGCCAATCCAAGAGATTAAAATGCCGCAGATTACCAGGAGACTTGAAACCTGTTCCACCACCTCCAATGCCAGAATACCCACCAGAGTGGTATGAACAAGTCCAGCGCGAATGCCTCACTGCAACAACACCTACTTCTGTCGTTCCTCCGAACCTAAATTAGTAGCTGAACAACAAAATTCAGTCTACGATCTCCTTGTGCGCTATTTACACCATTTCCGCACGATATTTCGTCCAGCTGGATCTGCTTAGCATCGGAGCTGCTGTAATTGGACATTTAAGAAACCGAACGCTACATTATTTCATCGCATGTACCTTTGAGGAGTTGGTGGTGCTACTACAAAATGCAGTCAATAATCTTGTACAATACTTGTGGAAACTGTTGTCACCACCCACAAACCCTAATACCAGATAGGTACTGTTACGGAGCTACTGTCTATAGTTTCACCACATTTATTTTCTAGTTGAAGACCACAAGAATATTCGGCCGCATATGTGGCCTTATAACATCTTTTAGTGGTCTTTTGTTTAGATATGTCCCCCTTCTCATTTTCATAAACAGACGGCAAATAGACGGCAAAAAGGCTTAGCTTACTTTGTGAAAGAGACTTTCCTCTGTATAAATAGGGGATTATAAGTAGGGATTACTAGTATATACTTAACACCGTATTCGAAAGTAGACTAGATGATTTAGCTTTCTGCTGTATATGAGCTTTCATAGTTGTAGAGCTATCACAGTAGTATCACGTTCGGTATAACATCAAGATAGAAAAGCCAAGTCAAGCAATATAAAAACGCTATACCATTGTGCGTGGCCGGTTCCTATTCCTATACTTTTTTCCAGACAAAAGCACAATTCTCTTATGGTTTGTAGACAGGCAAGGGCTCCTCGGGAGGCCGGTAGTATTCATAGTCAGACGGACGTTCTGGGCTAACAGGTCTCATAGATTCCATCTCGATAGACTCTGAAAGAAAAGGCAATACTATTAGTGACTTGAAAGTAGCTATGTTGGATGAGTTTCCTTTACCAGGAATGGTTTGCTGTTCGTTGGATATGACTTGAGGCGCTGCTTTTCGACCAGAAGCCAAGCGATATAACTCTTTGAACCCGCTTTTCATTCGACACACAATCCAATAAATATTACTAGATGTCAGGGCCTGGTTAGCGTCTCTGTTCGACAGGGACCGGTGGATTCGATGCCGATAGAGAGAAGTTATCATCATCTCTCACGACTTACCTAGCGAGTTTCTTGTAAAGATGCCAACAGGTGCGTATAAACTCCATAATAAGACAGAATACACACAAAATGACAAGAGCGGCTAACGGGGACAAAATAATACCTATTAGTATCCAAAACCATAGCTCAACATCATTTGGGGATTCATCTGAGCGAGCGCGCAACGCAGCGCCCTGCATAAATATGTGAGAGAGAAGGGACATTCTTAACAGACTCTGCTTTAGAAGTTTGATGGAAATAGTTGGAAAATATGTACTGCATCTGTGACAGTAGTAGTCGTAATTATCTTTGGTCTCCGTCACCCGAAAGGGTTCGGAGGTACATAGTACATATTTTAGAAATAAACCTTTCAAGTTCATGTCATTCAAGAACGCAATTTTTACTTCTCGGTATTAAAGAAAACAACTTGTACAGTGATGTCGTCCCGTATGTGTCGAGAGAAAGGAGGGTCAAACGCAAGCCGGCCGGCTATCAACTCGTGGTGATTTCCACCAAGGGAATTTCGCATCAGATGTACTGCCGCATTATCATCTTGATTTATTGTTCTCTCCTCCTTGGACTTCCAGTTCATATCTTCCCAGAATCTGCCGAAGTCAAATTCTCGATATGTTGGCTCGGGTATGCTCTTTTTCTCCCCAGTCAGTTGTAGTTCCAACCAGTTACCTACCAATTCGACACCCTGCTCATTGGAGAGATAATTCCATAGCCCATCCGTTGCCATAATCAGAAAAGAGGGTTTGGTAGGATCGATCTTAATACTTGTCACGACCGGTTCAGCAGTCAAGTATGGGGGTGTGCGAACATCATACCGTGGCGTGAGGGGTGCTGGACCATTGAACTTCTGCTTCATTTCCTTCTGAAAATCCACAGGCCACTTCCACCGACAGTCACCAAATGCTCGCGAGACCATGAGCCCAAGCACTCGTCCACCTTTGGCTATGTTTTCCTCGTCAGGGTGCTCCTTAGAAATGCGGGTGGTCTCTTCTTCGTTGCTTCCAGTTTGATCTACCGACAAGGGAATTGCTTCCCACTTGCCGTCTGATCCCTTTTGTCCTAAAACCGCTCTTGAGTCCCCAGTACACGCAATATGCAGTGTACTTGTGGTAGGATCGTACAGAGACAACAGGGCACATGAACCAGCGTAAGCAGGGGCCAGTTTCTTAACCTTGTCTTGGAATGATTGTTCGCTCTTTGATGTGTCCGGTGCCGTCTTGATAATGGAGTCGTCAAGCTCCACGAATCCTTTCATGATAGCGCGCTGGATTGACTCATTTGGTACTGGTCCGTCGTTTGAAGGTGAGTTAGCTTCAATCAATCTGCGCCACACAAAAGGGAGGAGTTGCTTCGTCAACAGGTCTGCTGTCTGCCAGCCTGAGTGTCCATCAAAAACAGCCCAGGACATCCATTGATCATCCCCATTCCAGGGGGAGGAAAGTTTGCCATGGATAAAACGGTCCTCGCACGGGCTATTGGACGCCAATTGAGCGCCGTCATATCTGTTGACGCCTGCAATATTGTTGACCCGGAAAGAGTATGCTTCTTTCGATAGGATATGGGTGACATCCTCTTTGGAGGGGCCCGGCTCAGGGGCCAAGTGTTCCACTAGTGGAATCTCGAGGCGGGGCACATCACCCCTTGAAGCGGTCGACCACCACAGGCCAGGCATGCTGATCAAACCGGCAGTCACAATGTAAATTCTCGAATTTGAAGACAAGCTCTTGACTGAGAAGGAACGTTTGGCATGAGTCCGTACGATGAAGGTGGTCACGCGCCCTAGGCTTGGTCGGGTGAGACATGATAACATTGTGACTCGTAGCTGGGACAAACTAAAGAGCAGTGAAGTCAATTCAAGATTGCTCTCGGTTTTATCAAGGCGGTCAGGGCTCCTTGCACTTGGACTCAGACAACCTTGGAAAGGAGGTGAACCACTCCAGAACTGGGCAGCCCTATATGAAATAATTAGTCAAAAGCCCATAAATATTCATCTATTTATCTGGGAAAGAGTATGAAGTGTTCTAATATTTTCTATAAGAAATTAAATGATATACCCCTGTTGAACATAGTGCTGGACTTGAGGATATATCAACAAAGGACTAGATTAGTACTCGAGTAATTCCTTTGTAAAACATCTAACATATGGGATCAGTCTCATATTTCTTTCTGTCTTTCTCACTGCACAACAACATAAGGCGATGTAGCTATGGGGTTCACTTAAAACAACAGCAATCTACCTTCAGTAGGTGTTTAATGCTAGAACTTACAACACACCCTAACTCGACAGTTCAGAATAGCTTTGTTTTCATACACGACCGAAATATCTACGAGAGAGCAGAAACCCAACTTATTATTGGCATACCTGCAGTATAGATATTTCCTCGGTTTAGTTCGACAATCTTAATTCAATTCAAACTACTACTATCGTGATGTGTCTACTGCTTACACATATCATGGAAAATACATCGTAGAAACGAAGGCATCAATTAAAACAAATCATGTCGTATCCACCATACTGAACAGCGTCCAAAGATAGACCAAATCAAATGACAGAGAACAGAGCAAAGAAGGGGGAATAAGAAAATGCAAGACCATAAAACAGCAAGATCTTCATAGCCCGAGATTGCTCATCATACAATTTCGTTCGAACAGACCTCTGTCAAGCGGAGAAAGAGAAAAAATAGAATTCAACAAATTCACACGAAGCACATAGTTAAAGGATTTCCATAACACACACGCTAAAGTTTCCAAAAAGAAAATTCCGCAAGAAACAGAATAATAATAGTAAATAGGCTGTTCAGTGATGTCAAGATGGGACTGTAGCAGCATGTTGAAAATGGAAAAAAAGAAGAACGAAAAAAAAAAAATAGAAGTAGGGTCAAAAAGAAATCGTCGATGTGCAAAGAAAGTTGACGAAAGGCATGGTATCTACGTGAGAACATGAGGAAGAGCATCACCGTCAGAACGAAGATTCTGAGGGTCGTGGCGGTCGTGAGATCAATGGGGTATTAGATGATTTGCAAATAGTTGCTTGGCACAAGACCAGGGTGGCCACGGGCATTGGTGACTTCGGCTTCCCACCATCCGTCATCCTGCAAGCGGATAACGGAGAGGCAATCCCCCTTGCCAAAACTGAGCTCTTCAGGAATGGCGGCATTGTAGGTGTACATGGCACGAGCTATGAGATTAAAATCAAGTTAGATACTAACAACGTATTTTCGAGAAAAGAGATAAATGCTTACCGAAGTGCAAGATGGGACGGCCATCACGGCTGAATTTGCGTCCAGGCTCTGCAACAGCCATAGTACGGCTCCGGGACCGGCCAATAGGCGGACCGTCACCATAGGTGGATGAGGGGCGGCTGCTTCCCCGAACTGAGCCAGCATATCCGGGGTTGCTGGAACCGTACATATCGTGGGTTCCAGACAACTGCAGCTCCATGCCACCAGCACTTGAAGGACGAGCTTGCTGTCTGAATTGGGGCTGCGGGGATACAGCACGGTGGCTCATAGCGGGCGAGGCCCTCCGAACAAAATCGCTTGGAGAGTAGGGTGGATCCTCAGAACGACGGGGAGTGGGCGATTGGCTATATTGACTCCGCATGCTGTTAGACTGGTAACTACTCGGACTTGGGCTCGGGCCCCTGCCACTATTCTGGCTCATCCGAGTATCCACACGGGGAGGAGCAACCTGAGGGCTGACGCTCCGTCTCGGGGCGGGTGCTGGCGATCTAGCTCGGGGGGCTTCTTGAGTTTGGACGCTATGTCTAGACCCAATGCTGTTGTTTTGTCCTCGAAGCATGCTCTGAGTTTGACCAGTATACTTTTGAGTTGTCTTGTGCATTTGCTTTGCCGTAAAGGCCGGTTGAGGTGCGCCAAGTCGCTTGACTGCGGGATCATTGTATGCTGGTGGTGGAGCAGCGACGCTAGCATTGCTACCACCATAGGTGGAAGATTGTGCCGACGAAGTGGGTGTGGAGATGCCATGATACCTATCTGCTGACATCCGGTTGGCTGACTGCTTCCCGCTTGTCTTGAGGTCTGCTAGTGCCTGCGCGATAGGGTCCAAGTCATCTTCAGATGCCTGTTTTGGCTGCGATCCTTTCTGGGGTGAGCTCTTTTCTGGGGATGCGACGTCAAACACATTATTCCCGACATTGAGCTGGAAGTTGGCCCGAGGATCAACAGGTTCCGGGCTGCCAGAGGCACGACCCGGTAGGCCTGCTGATGGCCTGACTGGGCTGACTTGTTTGGTTGGGCTGGCTTGTTGCATTGAGCTAGCCTGTTTAGGCGGGCTCACTTGCTTGGGCGGGCTCACTTTCGTGGGTGGGCTCACTTTCGTGGGTGGGCTCACTTTCGTGGGTGGGCTCACTTGCGTGGGCGGGCTGACTTGCTTGGGCGGGCTGACTTGCGTCGGCAGGCTCACTTGCTTGGGCGGGCTGACTTGCTTGGGCGGGCTCACTTGCTTGGGCGGGCTGACTTGCTTGGGCGGGCTGACTTGCTTAGGTAGGCTCACCTGCTTAGGTAGGCTCACCTGCTCCGGTGGGCTCACCTGCTCCGGCGGGCTCACTTGCTCCGACGGACTCACCTGCTCCGGCGGGCTGATGACCGGTTTGGTCGGGCTGATGGCTTGCTTAGGCGGGCTCACTTGCTTTGGAAGGTTGATGGCTTGTTTTGGCGGGCTCACTTGCTTCGTCGGGCTTATTTGCTTTGTCGGGGACTCCCAACCACTTCGAGATGCGGGATGGGGCGAAACGACCGGCTGTGGAGAGACGACTTGTTGTGAAGCAATAACCGGCCTTTCTTTGTCATGGCGGCTTTTGCGACGGAAGGGACTGTTGCTAAAGAAAGTGCTCTTCTTTTTCGGTGATTTTTCATCCGCAGATATTGGCATTGGTGCACTATTTGCTGGCTGTACTACGGTATTCTTGGTAGGAGTTTCCTCGACACTGGAGATAGAGGTTGAATTCGAAACTTCGCTCTGGGAGTCACGGCTAGATGGGCGATACGCGCTCGTCGCTGAGCTTCGCTCCGAGGGTGGCCCAGTACGACAGAACATGGTCATACCATCTGTGGGGTATGCATTGTGTGGAACGGGCCCAATCTCTCCATGTTGCTCGGGATCATAGTTCGGAGGTGGTGCGCCTCCACGGCGGAAGTCTAGAGGCGCGGGTTGCTGGGGCTCGACCTGTAGCGGCGGCTGCTGTTTCAGGAGAGGCTGCTGTTGCATCAGAGGCTGGGATTGGGTGGGAGGCTGCTGTTGGATGCGAGATTGATGTTGCATCAGAGGCTGCTGTTGGATGCGAGGTTGATGTTGCGTCACAGGCTGCTGTTGGATTGGGAGCTGCTGGTGCATTAGCGGCTGTTGTTGCATAAACTGCTGCCGCTGCTGTATGGGTGGCTGTTGCATGAACTGCTGCTGCTGGTGCTGTACAGGTGGCTGATGCTGTACAGGTGGCTGATACTGTGCGGGTGGCCGGTGCTGTACAGGTGGCTGATGCTGTACAGCTGGCTGGTGCTGTACAGGTGGCTGATACTGTGCGGGTGGCCGGTGCTGTACAGGTGACTGATGCTGTACGGCTGGCTGATGCTGTCCGGCTGGCTGGTGCTGTACAGGTGGCTGGTGTTGTACAGGTGGCTGATAATGTACGGCCGGCTGGTGCTGTACGGGTTGCGGTTGTTGCTGAGGTGGTGGCGGATTGCTAATGGCAGGAGGAGCAGGATGTCCCATTTGAGCCGCCAGGTCTGACTGTGGATCATGGTGTGAATCGAATGTTGAGGGTTGAGGAGAAGATGTGCGGAATGCAGGGTTCATGGTACGTTGGAACTGGGCTACTGAGTAGCCATCAGCTTCATCAATATCAGAGCTCGAGTCGTCATCTTTGCAGAAGTTGATGAATCGGGGTGGATCTGGGATCTCTTGGCCAGTTCCTTGGTTCTTGATGAAGAAAATAATGTCCTTCTCGACTTCACAGTTCTCCAAAGAGAGACGGACTTTCTCGCATGACTATATCCCCAATTAGTATTGAACATTAAGCCCAGAAAGAATAAACATACAGCATCATCGCTAACACAAACAGTTGAAGCAATGTTCGCATAGGTCCACAGACTACTCTTTGTGAAGTCCAGACGCTCCTCTTCCAAATCTTGAAATTTGTCGCATGCTGACTTCCATTCCTTATTCCAGCGTCCAGTTGTCTCCTCAAGTTGCTTGACGGCCGCTTCATACTCTTGGCTATTTGATGCCATCTGGATCTGGGTCTTCTCCAGCTTAGCTTTGTTCTTGCGCTCTTCCTGGCCCATGACCATGTGGCCCTGCGCGAGGTATCCCTTGATGCGGAGACAGTCCTGCTCGTAACGATCACGCGTCTATAGAATTAGTACATTATCTCTCATCACCCCACAGAATTACTTACTTTGTTGACAAGCTGTGTCTGTTGCATTTTAGTCTTGTGTAAACGCTCAATAGTCTGTTGAATAATCTTTCGTCGCTCCTTAATACCGCTAGCAAAAGCGGTAAGCGGTTCCTCCAATTCAGTCTTCATTTGTCCCGCAATGGCAGCGTGTGCCTTAGCGATGGCTTCAGTCTCGCCGCGAACCACGTCGAGTGAGGCTCGGAGCGAGCCTATCTCGCATGATCCCAACGTCTTACGACACAGAGCTTGGAGTTTCCGCGCGTATTCATCTTCGATAGATGCTCGAACTATAAAGGTGTCAGAATTCGACGTCACCACATCCGCATGCAAGTCACGTACTGCTGTAGAAAACCCTCAGTTCGTCGTTCGTGATCTTTGAACCATGCACGCGGTCCAACATTGGTTGAAGTCCTGCATCATCTTTGCCCCAAAAATTGTTGGCAACTAGAATAATTATTAGCGCGTGCAGGGATATATTAGGGTGATACTACATACAAGACATGGAGACCGTAGGTCCGTCTGCCACTGTCCCCGGCATTGTTATCGATGTTGAACCTCGGCCAGCTTTGCGCATGCAATCGAAGTG
Organism: Penicillium sclerotigenum; assembly: GCA_928213465.1. Taxonomy (NCBI): domain Eukaryota; kingdom Fungi; phylum Ascomycota; class Eurotiomycetes; order Eurotiales; family Aspergillaceae; genus Penicillium; species Penicillium sclerotigenum. Next base: position 230,003 of record CAKMRK010000233.1, on the reverse strand, counting down.
TGTTGAAACCACAGATACAAAGAGAAAAAAGAACGAATAATAACACTTATGAATAATAAAAAATTGTGACAACACAAAAGACCCTTGGAGGTCACAAGGTGTCTTGAGGTTCCAAAGTGGAAGAGTGGAGGGATGATGTGCTGTTTACGGCCGCGTCTCTCGGGGCAACCACCGCGCAGCCGCCTTGAACCGCGTTACATAAGCTCCTTATCTGGCCCTAGCCTTCCACGTTGTGGATAATATATTTTTCTAGAATGCTTCATCAGAGAATTAAGAATTATTTATGATATCGAAGATATTGTCATAAAAAATAATTCATTTCATTTTGTTTTCGATGCATCGTGCAACCATTCTATGTAATTTCGGCGCCCATCAAGTATTCAAATCCAGTCTATGTAGGCCAAGCCCAACGCAAAAACAAGCCAACCTCATATCCACAACAAGTAGAAGACACATGAAGAATGGTAGTCATTTCAAAATCACTTTCCGGTAAAACGCCAGTCAAATATGTATCCCCAAGGCCATCATGGGGATAAATCAAGTCATTCACAATCTTTTTCATTTTCGTTGTTGCAATCATATCGTGCCATAAATCAAGGATTTCATTAGTTCATGGAAAGCCTTGTTCGAACTTCTTTGGAAGAAGCTAAATCATTTGTCTGATCCTGTGTGCCTTAGTAGACCACAGGAGTAGCAGATGCAGCGAAGGTGCTGGAGACAGGCGAAGAGATACTGGAAGAGCCCCAGCTGCGGACACCACGGGCCACAAGAGCAGGAGGGGCAGAAGGTGTGGCAACAGAAGAAGCACTGGGGACGAGAGTGTACCAGCCATAGGGGCCACGGACAGCCAGAGGAGCTGCTGAAGCAGGGACGCTCGAGCCGGAGGGAGTACCAGAAGGAGAAGCATACAAGCCACGGGCAACGAGGGGAGTAGGAGAGAGAGGGGCGTTTATGCTAGAGTAAGAAGGAGAAGTTGAGGACTGGTCATCAAACCCGCGAGCCACACGAGCCACAAGGGGAGTCACCGACGCAGAGGGGGTAGTAGCAGAATAGTGCCGGCCACCCGCAACGACGGAAGCACTCAGGCCAGTAGAAGGCGAAACGAAAGCGGAAAAGTACAGATCATCGTTGCCACGAGCCACGAGGGAACTAGGCGAAGCGGTAGGGGTGGCAACATAAGGAGTGGCAGAAGTAGCAGAATACCAGCCACGAGCATAGAGCGACTCGGCGACAGAGGCAATGGGATACTCGCTCGCGTGCACCAAAGCAGAAGAGGAGCTAGAGTACTCGCGAGCAAAGATAGCAGGCTGACCAGCGGCTCTCAGGCCCCGGCGGAAGAAAGAGGAAGAGCCAGCGGTTGGAAGAACATTGGGGGTCTCCCAGCACAGAGTAGAGCTGGCCACAGGAGTCGAGGACTGGGCTCCGCTTGAAGGGGTGGCAGTCACAGTCACGGTAATGGGGACTGGGTTGGCACCAGGAACAGTGACTGTGGAGGTTTCGAAGACAGTGTCGACTTCACGTGAAACTGAGCTGGAAGAGTCTTCATCGGCATTGACCACAGAGTAGGTTGCGCGGCGAGCGAGATCTTCGTTCTCGGGACTGGCGAAAGGCGCCGCGTAAGTCACAGCGATAGAGCAAAGTGCGAGAAGTGCAGCAGAAGAGAAATGCATGATAACGGGGAGCAATTGAAGCTTGCAATAATAATTGAAGGAAAGACACTTAAAATTGAAAACCGAAATGTAAACAAGGTATGAGTGATATCGGGAGAAAGGTTTGGATAGAGGATCGAGAATTGATAATGAAAGAGAAAGACTCGATTCTGTGTTTAAAAGTTATACGAAAAAGATCTACTATCACGGTGAAGTGCACTTCTATTGGGCCAAAAATAGGCGGCTGGGATCTACGGTGGCTGGGTCGGCAGCAATCCAGCCATGGCTTTTGTGTTTTTAACTTATTTTTTTAATTTTTTTAATTGGCTTGTATTCATTTTGATTGGGTGGAGTAGATCTAATGAACCCACATGGCGCATCTGCCAACCACGATGTTGTGGTGGGGTTTCCACAGCGACATTAAGTAAGCAATTGGTGGCTGGGGGCTCCACTGTGACACAACGGACATAGTATATTTGGGTTCACTGTCGCCTAGTTTCTTTTCATAGATCAACCATAATGTCCTCATGACCCTGATCAACAGGAAACTCTAGGCAGATATCCTGTTTCATAAACTCAGCCGTCCTGATTGCCGGCCGTAGCACTAGATGGCAAGATCTTCCACTCTCACCAATCCACACCCCAGCGCAGCGCTGGCCCATGCTGCACAAGGGCGGTTGGGGTTCCACCCGAGGGCTGTGACGTGGGTGTTTTCTTCGAAGATCGTCGAGGTCCCCATCCCATGGATGGGGTTGGTCTCGAACAGCTTGTACTTTGCCAGCTTCTGGTTCTCTGCCCGGTATCCCTCATGAAACCGACTGGTGCCCACAGTGTCCGTCTTGGAGGTTGGAATCCATTCATGTGTGAACCATATCTGTTGCCAGATTTGCTCTTTGTTGTAAATAACTCGTCGGAAGGGATTTGTTCCTACGACTTCACCTGCGGTACTGCCAAACAGGGCACAGGGGTGATGAGTACTGCATTGCGCCATGGCTGAGATTGTGCTGCTGAGCCGCGCAATGGTGCTGGTGGTAAAAAAACGTCGAATTGGAATTATGCGAGCGAATTCGTTTTCATCCCCGGCAATAACGGACTGGCAGATGGGAGAATAGCTGATATATGGAGAGGCTCCTCGCATGCGGCCCGTCGAGGTCATTTCACTGGTGGGATCGAGGACCGACCACATCCTTGTTTCGCCATCCATAGCAATAGTGATGATTAGTTGGGGATGGGCTGGATATGCTGATGTGATATTCAGTATGTAGGTGGCGTGGAGTGGCCGATAGAAATAAGGTGTCGGTTCAGGCACAGAGGAAGGTTCGATGTTCCAGATAGCCACAAAACCATTACCGCAGCCCACTGCAAGATCACTAGGGGATAGCCAAGTGACACATGTGCAGACCGTTGATGGCGGTCTTGCCTCAAATGCAGGCGATATGATTTTGACTATATCATGCACATTAGTAGGACTCGTGAAAAATCTCTCAAAGGGGACACTCACGGAATTCGGTTTGTTGTGACCCTCTACCTGTTTTTATATCCAAGACTCTGACATATCCGTCTCCCCAAACTGTTGCGAGTAAACCAATGGACGCTTGTTCTTCTTCTTCGTCCTCCACTCGTGCGGTCCGGGGCAAATTACACCACACCATGCGTCTCAGGTCCCCCCAGTCAGCACACAAGACTTGTTGAAGCCGGGGTTTGGAGTCCATATCGAGTGTCATCGTAGGAGTCTCACTCGGTTTAGCTTTGAACTCCCAAATCTGCAGAGCGCTAGGGAAAGGCTCAGAGGGTTGAAACGATGAGATAGGCTCACTTTCTTCGGATTTGTACTGGTTTTTCTGACCTTCTGTAATCGGCACCGCCACGGCGAGATACTGGGTGAGACCATTCTGGTTTGGAGCCCAAGTCATGCAATGTGCCTTGTGACCAATGTTTAACATCCAACCTTCCCGAATCCTTTTGGTCCCAGTTCCTGATTCCTTTGCCTTGGGACCTGGTTTCTCCCAGGCTTTTCCAAAGTCGAAAGACTCATGATATCCTAGCTCGAAGAGTTGTTGGTTATCATGCGGTCCTAGTAACATGCAATGTTTTCGCGTATCTGGTTGAGGCAGGTAATTTTGGAACGCCATTGACTCTTCGATCATCTCAATGCGCTGTCTCTTGCGGAATCTCTCTCCAGTGTCCTGGTTATAGTACCAGTCCCATCCACGGGTGCTTTCTTTCATAACATCATCTGGATGAACGCCAAATGTGGGCCCGTACAGATATGCAGGCTTCTTTTCCGTCTCCTCCAAGGTGAAGCGAGAGGGAAAGACCGAATCTATACCTTTGTTCCATCGCATTCGAAAATGAACGGCTGGCATCAGATCGCGATCGTCCGAACCAAAAGTGAGAGTGTAATAGGCGCCTTTGGATAAGTGATCTCTGGGTTCGATGATGCCACGAATGTGTGTCTCCTCGGCGGATGGCACAACTGTTCCATCTGCTCTTCGCTTCTTGACGCTCACATCATGTTGGTATGATATCGAACGATCTTTCCTAGGAGTATTCTCGATGCTATCGATCTCCATTCCTTCGGGGTCAGAGGCATCGGCTTCTGATCCAAATTCCTCTTCTAATTCTTCTTCCGGCTCATCCTCTTCAATTCCCTCATCTTCGCCTGAGACAGCAACAAATTCATTGTCTGAGGCTGAATCTTCTGTCGTGGCGCGCTTCTTTTTCCCCTTGCCAGAACTTTCCTCTTTTGTGGAGTCCTCATCATCACTGATCCCAGCTACCTTAAATGGATCGTCAATGTAAACCGCCCTAGGGCCTTTGAAACGGCCAGACCTGCGGCCGGAAGGCATCTTGCTTAAATAGGTCGCGTCGTTAACAGCAGCCAATGACAACAGTAGTGTGCATACACAAAGCGTGGCAGATTGTCCAAAGCTCAGTGATATTTGTTTCACCAAGCAATACAGCTGCGATCTTGTGTATTGAGACGTCCACTGTTTGATGTGGAAAATAAAGAAGCTTCAGCAATACACGAAAGTGAAAGGCGGTGACGCTAGTCCTAACATGGCTAGTTTTATCTCCTTAGGTTTCAGGCGCCAAAAGATTCAACCCTCATCTCGACGAACTACATCCCTCATTTTAGTAATAAAATAATAAAATGAATTAATATTGCAATTCTGAATGACACCAGATCTATCTATCCAGATATTTCAGCTGTTGGTCACGAGGTCGCCCAAGATCAAAACTCACCTAACAATCCCTTTCCTGGTGTGACATCAGTCCCTAAAGTAGTAGTTACCTTATATCATGATCTTTTACACTTCTATATCTAGATCACTCGAGGTTACGTATCGAACTACGCACATAATAACCTTCCTAACCTAGGAACTTGATGACCTCGTATGCTACACGCTAGCCTTGGAAGTTTTATGGCTCTTGCATCTTAGTGGAAACGGAGTTTTATACTAACGTCTAACAACGGTAACCCAGTTCAGCAACTGATATTTCTACGTTTAAATGACAGGGAAATGGGTATCACCGTGCGATCGCCAGCATCATACGTCACTCCATCATTGCAACGGTGACTGTGTACAAAATGAGCACAGTAGACCTCCGCAAAGCCCATAAATGGGCCCGGACCCTAGGCACACGGCCCAACCCATTGTGGGTTATGGGCTCAACCTTCAAAGCCCAACCCAACCCACAGCCCACTGTGGGTTGGGCCGTGGGCCCCTATAAAAACCCATGCAGGCGCTGACAAAGCGAACTCTGTAATCGTTGTATTACGACCTTCCACTGATCGTATAAAGTTCAAATTTAAAATTCAAAATAAAGGGAATACTATAAGTATATATATCAATTTTAAACAAAATCTGATCCGTGGGGGTTAAGATATAACCGAAAAGGTGAATATTGATATTTTAATATTAGATATATATTTAGGTTTTATAGGGAAGCACTACCACTTTCTAGTGAACCTCTATAATTTTGAAAACCTTTTAATTAACGCATTTTCTTATATCCTTTTACGCGGTATAGAGAGAACACTAGTAACTGATCCTAGAACATTAAATTTAATATAATATTACCTTAGGGATCAGGGCAAGAAACGGACATAAAACAGAGGTAATTTAATTAATCCCCAAAGGGGGGTTCAACTTTTATATTTATTTTGTTTGGGCCCAAAGCCCACCGCTGGGCCTAGGGACTGGGCCCAAAGCCCAGCCCATTTGCGGGTTGGGTTGGGCTGGGCTTTGGGCTTTATGGGCTTTGCGGAGGTCTAGAGCACAGCTTGTACAATATGACTTCAAAAGATCCAGTAGAACCCCCCTAGGAACCACAACACCCAAAAATAAATGGAACCTTCGACTTGCATAACACTTTTAACGGAGAGCAGCAATTTAAAATGAATCTGATGCTCACTAACTGCAACAATGCTGACCTTTCATAACTCCCATTTCTCCGGACGAGAACGCCAGTCTGTCTCGTCGAGTGGCCTAGCCAGCATGATAACGGGTGTCTGACCATTGGAGTTTATCACGGATTGACCATCCCCTTCGGAACCCCAAAATGCGACTGAACTCATTAGTAAATATCCCCAATATATGTAGAATCCTTGACGTACACATTGCCAGTTGACTGATCATAGATGATCTTCGAGATTCTAGATTCCTGTGGTTTTACACCGCAGCACAGCATATCTCTGTTAATTATATTAGCATTTTTTCTGTCTTCATCTTGGGGTTGCGTAAACTGACTCAAAAGGCAACGCGAAACTTGGCACGGATATCCTCTCGTACAAGAGGGTCCAAGCTTCAGAAAGGATCCTCTGTAAGAGGCACCCCAGGCACCTTTTCCCATACGAGGTACTTGATATAGCCACCAGGAACAAGATCATGTTCCCCTTACGTTTTTCGCAGTAACCAAGGGAACGTGGAACAGAGCTACAACCTTGACTCATCAATAGCCTAAACACCTCTAGTTCACCACACACCTCAAAAGGTTGGATTTGTTGGGCTAGTGTAGCCAGATCAGCATCCTCCGTCCCAGTGATAGGAATCTGATAATATATTCGCATGAACGCTATCTGCGCCGGGTCCTCCTCTAGGTGGCACAGAAATTTGCCAACTGTCATAGGAGACCCAACTCTCATGTCGATATCTTCCTGTGTGAGGTGAATAGTCCTTTCCGAGAGCTTTTTCGTGATGATCCACGAGCGAGGCCGGAGGGGGCGAGGCCGCAGGAGGGGAGACCCTAGGAGGGCGGGCCGTAGAGGGAGAGATGGCAGGCGTGGAGGGAGAGATGGCAGGCGTGGAGGGAGAGACGGCAGACGCGGAGGAAGATACAGCAGATAGCCGTTGCAGAGGGTCGAAGTCAGAAAAAGGTAGTAACCTTAGTTCCTACCAGGCGGCAGAGGAATCGGGCATTGAGGTCACTCGGTCTGGAAGGAAGTGTCATGATGATTCTTGCGAGCAGGTACCTCTAGTGATATTTGGACGAAGGTAGAACAGGGCAGCTTGAAATTATGGGCAGTTTCAGTCAACGAGTTCAACTTGGGTGGGAGGATGCGGAAGGGAAATGAAAGAGCAACGAATGACTATATAGACTATATACATACCAATTTCACGCGAGCGGAGCGCTAAGCTTTATAAAGTGGGATGATTTACCAGGGCTAGTCCAGATTAGGTATAGAAACGCTTTTCAACCCACAACCCCACAAACTGGCTTAGGGAGATACTATCACAGCAAGCTACCTATAACAGTATTGGCTAGTCAGGTTAGACCTGGCAGTGACCTGCGGGTGACCCTCACGACCCTCGTCCCGCACCGCCACTAGGGCGGTTCGAGGTTCCAACCTTCCGACCCCAAGGGTCGTCAAACAAGACAAATAGGCAAATCCTATAATTTATATAATTTATATAGATTTGCGGCACCAAGTACCTCAAAGCTAGTTACAAACCGGTTTTGAACTAGTTTTAAGTATAGTACGAGTCTGTATAAGGCCTTCAAGGGTTGCGTATATGGTAGTGATATAAGATCGCGAGAAATTTTGAGTGACCATACTTGGGTGAGCTGAGGTCCCTGTCATGTGACCCTCAGGGTTAAGAAGGGTGAGCCGGCCTGTACACTCGATTTTACGCGTTGGGCCTACTGGTGTATGTACACGTATGAATGGAAGTCACAGTAAGCCTAATTTGACTATCGCTGTGGTGTTCGAAGCGCTAGGTGAAAAGACCACGATTCTCCCTCCAACAGCCACGCACAATCGTGGCCTTTTCATCGCTTCGTAAGGCAAACTTGGCCGTGGGGACCCCGCCTGTACGATAACGTCAACTGCCGGTCTCCCCACCTTTGTTGAGTCTCACCTCGTCAACAACTACCGCGTTCCTTGTTATGTCCTCACACGCTAGCCGCGGGGCGTCGCATAGTGGCGTCCTCCACGAATATGTATATACTACGTTCTTCATTCTCCGTGCCAGGCTAACACCCGCAGGCTCCCAAACTTGTGGCCTTTGAGTTCACCCCACCAACAGAGGGGATCAACAAAATAAACAGCCTTATCTTCGTGGGCGGACTGACAGATGGGTTCTGTACTGTTCCCTATGTCTCTAAGCTAGCCAAAGCTCTGGAAAATACCGAATGGTCGGTCTTCTCTATCCTACTCTCGTCCTCATATGCCGGATGGGGAGTCGGAAGCCTTGATCGCGATGTAGAAGAAATCGGGCAATGTGTGCGGTTCATTCGCGATCTCAAGGCATCACGTCAACCTGCCGCGCCTACAAAAGCTGGAAAGATTGCGGTCATGGGACATTCGACCGGAAGCCAGGACGTGCTCCACTACCTTTATTCACCAAACCCCGTGCCACACAAGGAGTTTGATTTTGGCCTTCAGCACATGGTCCGTCCTGAGCTTGATGGTGCGATCATGCAAGCACCTGCCTCTGATAGGGAGGGTCTACAGGCTATTATCGATTCCTCTCCGGAGCCCGACGAGCTTAGGAAGGTCTACGATCAGCTTGTGAACTTTTCCAAGGAGCAACCATACACAGCAGAGAAAAACGACACAATTCTCCCCTTAAACTTGACCGCAAAGCTTTCCTATCCTCCCGATACGCCTCTCAGTGCCCGGAGATTTTTGAGTCTGGTCAGCCCTGAGAGTCCCGAAAACCCATCTGAGGATGATCTCTTCAGCTCCGACTTGAGTAATAAGCGTTTGCAAGAGACCTTTGGGATGGTGGGCACCCAGGGCATTATCAAATCAAAGTTATTGGTCTTGTATTCTGGTGAAGATGAGTATTGCCCGCATTGGGTGGACAAGGAAAAGCTGTTGCAAAGATGGCAGCAGGCCACCGAAGCGGGAGGCGCCAAGTGGGATGCGGAAAACAGTGGGGTCGTTCCTGGAGCCAGCCACAATGTTCGTGACGAAGGCCAGCAGGACCTCATCGAACGAGTTCTACGATACCTCCAGGCCCTCTGAGCACTGGAGGTTGATGATATTGAAGCATAGAAATGTGAAATCCAGAAGACAAGAGAACATTGGATTGATATCGACAATAAACAGGTCATTCAAACACCACCCAGAAGTGCACGGATTCAGAATAACGGAGGTCAGAAAGGGGTATATCACAGCGTGGGCAGTAGGCAAGTCCAGTCATGATGTCATGTTGGACTTGAAGCGAAGATGAATCGAAGTATTGGGGCACCAAGTCCCTGTGGCAAGGCCCGATTTAGACCTTGACCCACAGAGTCAACACACCCTTAAGGTACTCGACAATCTCGGATCCACCCAGCTTGCTCTCGCCGTACAGACGGTCAACGAAGGTAATCGGACACTCGGACACCTTGTAACCCATTGCCTTGGCACGGACCATCATCTCCATCTGGAAAGTGTAGCCCTTGCTCTCAGTCTTGAGGATAACCTTCTCCAACACGGACTTCTTGTACAGCCGGAAGCTACCAGTCAAGTCGCTCACACCGGGCATCAACATGACGTCCGCGATGAGGTTGGCAGTGCGCGAAGTGAACTTGCGGAACAAGTCCCAGCCGTAGACACCACCCTTGATATCTCCACGGTTCGCATATCTGGTTCCGGTTACAATGTCGGCTTCGGTCTCTTTTTGAATTCGGATCATCTCAGGGATGAACTTGGGGTGATGGCTGAAGTCAGCGTCCATGATGATAACAAAGTTGCCGGTGGTATATTTCAAGCCGTGAACGTAAGCTGTACCCAGGCCGAGCTTGCCCTGACGGGGCTTAAGGATGATGTGTTCGGGGCCATAGAGTTTCTGGAGCTGCTTCGCGATCTCGAGGGTTCCGTCAGGGGATCCGTCGTCGACGATAATGACCTCCCAATCCAGCTTCCTATAATTAAAAATACCAATGTTAGCCCCAGAACTCTTGACTTATATTAGCAGAAGCGCATACTCCTCGTTGAAGGTCCTCTGGATCAGCCAGGTAATGATAGGGAGGTTCCTCCGCTCATTGTAGGTGGGAAGAATGACCGAGTACTTGTTCTTAGCAGCAGCCATTTTAAAACCCCGCAAGTCAATTAATAAATTAAGGAGCGGTAAAAGATCCGAGTAAAGATCAATGAAAAAAAGAGAGAAAAGAAAAGAGTAGGGAACGTATGGCTGACAGCTTGTTGCATTTGGCAACGCCAGATCGCGGCCAAGTCGCCAGATCCGGAGTCTACCGCCCTGGCAGAATCCGATAGCTTATCGGGTATTTCGCTTTGGCTTCCCAGGTTCAATAGAATACTTACTCTACTTTTCATTCCAGTTGATATCGGAAACGCATTAAAGGCTGTGGAGATGGCTTCAGTACCAGAAAAGCATATTCGGAATATCTCCAGGTGTAAGCGCTCACTTCATTCCCACCAAACTTCGGACCGTCCCTTACTGATTGACTATGCAGCTTCTCGGCCCCGCAGCTCGACAAGAGGTCCTTTAGATGCATCTGATGAGTGAGCATGGTACCTTGGCTTCCCCCGCTATATCTTTTCTCTTACATGATCCAGCCCTCTCGCCCTCCCCGAAACACCCATCTCGCCTATCAAACACAAATCAATGCTTGCTGCCAACGACACCTTTTCTGGGTCATCCTTCTATGAATTAGATCCGCTTGCGCCAGATGATCTACCGGAAACTCTAGAGAAAGACCTCTCGTTTCTAATCCGGCATAGCAACTTCCATACACTCTCTTATCTTGACATTCCTCCGCCACTACGATCCGAATTCCTTATCCTCAACCCAGGGCAGCCTCTATCAACTTCTCTAGGCACCCTAGAAAAGCTATTAGCTGAAGGTCGATTCCTCCTTGCAGCGCATTTCTCTGCTTTGATATTGACATCGTCTTTGATATCTCCGACGGATATAAAGATCATCTTCTCCCTTTTCTACACTCGCTTAGCCAGCTTGGATCTGTCGGGCAATACAGTTCTCGCAGCACAGGAATCGAAAGCCCTGGAGGACTTGAGTTCAGCATTCTATTACATTGATCCCAAGCCTGAATCTCCTGCAATCGATAATGATAAAGATTCAGAACATGAAGAAGATCGCCGTCATATTGTTCCATGGCCGCTTCGCGTACTGGCCGTGAGGCTCCAAAGTATAGGCTTTGGCGATTCTCGCCGAAGCATTGGTGGTTTGTACGAGATTGGCCTGGAAGCGCGCCGAGAGATCATGAGAAGCGAAGCTACTGAAAATGAGCGAGAATTATGGAAACAACGATTGGCGGATCTTGGGGTTAGGAGCGTGAATGCGCTCATAGAGATGGGCGATTTCGATTCAGCCAGGAGATCACTTGATAACCTCCGGGTATCTGGACCAGAGTCAAACATCATAAAGTTGAGGAAAGCACTTTTGCTTTTGCGGATTGGTGATCTGGACGCAGCAAGCCAGGTGGTTAGTGACGCTAACGAGACGAAAGAGGCTGCTTTATTGAAGCCTCTGATAAGTATGTCAGATGGTCGCTTCACCGATGCAGTGGCTGAGTGGCGCGTTCTCGGGGAGGATAGGACAAGGACGGATGCGGCTCTGGTAGCTCAAAATCTGGCTGTGTGTCTTCTCTACACCGGACAACTGGATGAGGTATCTCATCCCTATCTCGCATACACCTATTTGAAGGGTGGTCTGAACCAATTGGCTGATTATTTGTTCCTAGTCTCGTCAGCTCCTTGAGACCCAAGTCTCATCCAACCATTCCTTTGGTAGTTTGATATTCAATCTGTCGACGGTCTACGAACTTTGTACCGACAGAGCAACTCACATGAAGGGACAGCTGGCGGATACGATATCAAAGCAACCTGTCATCGGACAGACGAATTTAGATCGGCCCAACTCAGACCTGAAGTTGTAATGCTTTAAAATTGAAAATCACTTCGCCCCGGGGGCCATCGAATTCAATCTGTCTGCACACGATCTAAATAATAATTAATACACCATGAATGATATCCGTCTGTTAATGATATGACGTTTTCCCAACCAACGCCATGCAATGAAACGAACGCCACTGAATGCTCTTGTCCAAAGAAAGTCTAGCCCAACATGTACTCATGCACTCGACGCGCTTGGCTCTGGCTTGGGAGGGACTCTCTGCTTCAGTCGTTTGATGATAATCCTATCACCTTCCCGCTCCCAGCGAAGCTTCTCTTGTTCAACCAATTTCTCCCATGTCCAACTCTGTTCATCTCCTGTACAGCCGCCCAAAATCCAGCTGATGTGCACGCTGAGATATGCACTGCCCACGGCCTTGAGTGCGTGTCTGCGAACTCGGTCCGCGGCCCAATTCATCACTGCGCGGATATGAGAATCCACACTGTTGTGTAATTGCCAGAACACCACCCAATTATCGTGCATTAAGGCTGCCAAAACCTTATCCACTGTATGTGACTGATAGGAATGTTCTTTCCGCGCCCGGGCACGCAATTCAAATGCCGCAATCATATCTCCTTGTCGGCAGGCATAATCGAGAATCAAGTATGTGACCAGTTCCGTAGCTTCAGCGCCAGGTAGTGGGTGAGATGTGGAGTGCAGTTTATCCAAAACGTATCGTAGAGAGGGGAAGTATGATGGTGGGTGATGCGCGAGAATAGACAAGCGAATGGAGAATACATGAACCCGCTGTGAGAACTCTGCCGGTGTAGTTGTAGCTGTTGCGAGAATGGCTTCGCGCAGCTTCCGAAGGGAGAGAAGGAGTGTGGATAGTTCTGTTGATGGTGGCGGGACACCCTTCTGTGCGGGGTGTAATTTCAAGGGCGACCGGGAAGCGGGCGGATTGGAAGTTGCATCGTTCGAGGGACTTGTTGGAAGAGAGGCCAATGCTGCATCGAGGTCTTTCGAGTGCTGGGCACAAAATCGCATGTATCGATCGACTATGTTGTCGAAGTACTGCGTCTGAATCTTATGGTCCAACAGTCTGCGAATGTTAGCCTGTTAGTGTCTTGGCTCGGAAGAGGTGCGCATCTCGAACGCACTTCTTATCCCCCTTTGAAACAAATCCAACATTTTCCAGAGAGTCAGATACTGGGCGTAAGCGACTCATCTTTCCATGTGTTGACATGTGTTGACATGATGTATGATCAACCGTCATTGAAGTTGATATAATGTTTGTCTTGTTTGCTTCCTCACACGCCGAGGCTTTCCCAACACGGCCATTTCCCTACGTTGAACTGCCCAACAGCTGGAATTTCTCTCGTTCTTTTCTCATTTTTGTCTTTTTTTATATATTTAGCTCTACTTTCCCACTGTATTTGTTTTTTTCTAAGGATTTTATCTGCTGCCTTGTCTTACTTGTTCTATTATTGGTCAACTTCAAAACATTCTTGTACCTCATTGCATACTTGCATATTACATGTGATCATGCCTCACCAGCGTCGCCACATTGAGTACCAGAAAGCGTCGGTAGATAGTCAGCCTGCAGATATGGCAACTGTCAGGGAGGAGGCTCAGAAGTTGGTAAAGCGACTTCTTCATTGGGACGATCTACCTCACTGGCAACGCGACAACCATCACATTCATACTGGATATCGGCCCGCCTCGTCCTCATTTTTAGGTTCATTTCAATCGCTGGGTTACGTTCACAATGAGACGGTTAACATCTACACCCACCTCTTGCCAGCAGTGATGGCTGCCCCCGCTGCATACTGGCTCTACCACTTGCTTTCTCCGCGGTACCGGGATGCAGCCGATTCTGATATCCTCGCTTTTTCCTGTTTCTTCGCGGGGGCTGCCTTCTGTCTTGGCATGTCCGCAACCTATCACACCATCTCAAACCATTCACCTGTGGTTGCACGCATTGGCAACGCACTCGACTATATCGGTATCGTGGGACTCATTGTGGGAAGCTTTGTACCTAGTATCTTCTATGGATTTTACTGTATCCCCGATCTCCAGCACAGGTATTGGGCCATGATCTGTACCATTGGGCTAGGCTGCGTGATTGTATCCGCTTCTCCCCGGTTCCGCACACCACGCTGGCGTCCGTTCCGCGCTACCATGTTTGTTGGGATGGGCTTGTCTGCCGTCTTCCCCGTCCTTCATGGGGTTTCTATCTTCGGACTTGATCGCATGCAACAGCAGATCGGTCTAAACTGGCTCGTTTTCCAGGGCTTCTTGTATATACTTGGAGCCGGGATCTATGCGGCCCGAGTACCTGAGCGACTCATGCCCGGGAAATTCGACATCGTGGGGAGTTCGCATCAAATCTTCCACGTGCTGGTGGTCTGCGCAGCAGTAGCTCACCTGACAGGGTTGTTGAAGGCATTCGATTATCGGCACGGCGGGGTTGCCGAGACCTGTCAGATTCCACGCGGCTGAGTCGGGGTCTGGCGCAACACAAGAGGTTGGACAACATGCTCATGGCAATTTTTTTAAGAGGTAGCATGGAATGAAATGTTCAGGTTATAGCGTACGTGGCGCGGCTTATGTTCAAGAATCTCTCAAGGGTCAAAGGTCCCCCTGCTGACAATGACTCGAATTAGTATGTGCAACAATGACACAATGACGAAGAAAATAATGAAGCGGTGAGAGCATAATTTACTTACAGGGACTAGACCCGGTCAGCCGATAAACAAAGATACCTTTCTTTTGGCTTCTATTTCACATGGTGCCCAGCGTTGTCCATTCGAGGCCATTGTACTTGTGTTCCATTGGCGAGAGAGCAGGCCCCAACGGGAGAAGACACCAACAGCCCTTGTTAGTAAAAGGTTCATCTGGCTCTCCAATAACCCAGAAACTTAACCCCGAAATTGGCGTTTACGATGTTGCATCAGGGTGTGACGACTACCAACAAAAGGACCCCTAGCTGGTTTCTCTTGGGGGACCCTGCTTTCTCATATCACGAGCAGTATTCAAAAATAGAGAACGCTGTCAACCAAAGCAATTTTTCTTTTGCCAGATCAGGTTGGATCAGATATAAGAAGGAACTTTGAGGGAAGATGCTTCTTTTTAACCTCGGAATACCGGTGCCAGTTGGCGTCCCATGCGTGGTTGATCAGATGGAAGCATATGGGGTTTCACAGCGGCTGACCTCTGTATGCGGCTGCCATCGGTACTGAATTTGAATGCCAGAGTGACATTTCTTCTCTCTGAAGCTTGAGCTTGTTTATATATATACAGGGAGTGGGTGTAGAAGGGGGGGGGGAGGATTGTGAACCATCTACCTCATTGGACGAGTGCAGTATCATTGTATTGATCCTGGATTTCTATTTCTAATTTCCCTTTTTCTTTTCTTTTTTCCCCTTTTTCTTTCCATCTATATCCATATATCACCGAACCCCGGGCTATTGGTACTGTCGTTGGTATCGTATTGGGAGAGCCTACTAGCTTCTTTCGCGTTTCCCACATCCAACTCCCCGTCTATAACCAGCACCAACCAGATAATGCTTGCAGAGCCCAATGGTAGCCCATATGCCGGCGGAGATACACCTAAACTCCGAACTGCGTGTGAGAACTGCAGGCAATCCAAAGTGAAATGCAACCTGTCGGGCAAGAGTGTCTGTACTCGTTGCCTACGTCACGGCCTACAGTGCCAATACGGATTTGCAAATCGATCTGGTAAACCAAAGGGTAGCAAAAATAGAGCTACCCTCCGCAAGCTGGGTCAGTTGCAAGAAGAGAAGCCCGCTATGCGTGGCTTTCGCGGTAGTCGGCTTGTCGCCCCTGTGGCCGACATGGAACCGCTAGTTGGAAATAGTTATGGCAGTCATGTTCCTGACCCTGCAATTGACAACGATGTAAGTTTTTTCTTCTTGCATGCTTATTCGGCATATTTGCATATATCTAATAATCCGCCATCCTATAGGTCTGCTTGATATCAAATCAGCCGGGTTTCTGGGAAAGTCCCCGAAGCTTCGGCAACACAGCAACCCTAGAGTCATCCGTCTGTCCCGGGCAGTTGACGACAGTTGAGAGCTCTCCTTTTACAGATCTCGTGGATCCAGGTCCTGCTCTCCCAGCTGGTCTGGGATATCCACATACGCCCGTGACGCCGACATTTCTGTCCGGGGAACTGGCCGACGGGATGGCCAGTCCATCTCTAGCCGGTTCTGCGGCCTCGCCGTACCCGATTTCGCCATGCGAATGTGTGGATATGCAGCTCTTCCACATGAACCGGCTGAACCACCTCCTCGCTGGATCAATGCCCCTGAGGCTCGATCACAGCCTGCAGACAATCAAATGCACATTCTGCGCCTGCCAGATGTTCCTGCAGTGTACCAAATGCGCAAAAGACAGCACAAACCTGTTGCTAACCATCTCAGTACTCAATCTCATCCTCCAGCTATTTGAGTACTGGGTTTCGCGGGAGACGTCTCGCGCACCGCGGCCAGAACACGGGGTCGATATTCGCTACGGCTACTATGAGATCTGCCATGAGGAAAACAGGCAGATACGTAACTTCCTACTCCGAGGCCTGCTGTTGCAGTGTCGGGATATATTGCTGGCGCTGAAAAGCACCGCCAGTGCTGCTGACGTTCAGATTCCCAAGTTGGGCGACCGCGAAGGTCCGTCAGAACCGAAACTATCAGACGAGCACACCAGTCAGAACTGGCCCCCTTCGGAGAATGTCGGTTTGCTTCCCGACTTGGATATCGATATTCCGAGCGGTACGCCCAGAAGCGAAGGGCTGCTTCCCATCATCGCAGGCTATGAAGCTACTGTGTCGGCGTTCTTACAGTCGACTTCATGGGGGGAGTGTATCTGTGGATCTGGACGAGTGATGCATGACGAGTCTCTTTGAATTATACCCACATACGGGAGGTCAACTGTTTTCTGTCGCTACTGTACGCTAGTGGGGGGGAAGAATGTAGAGAAAATGGGGAAGCCAGAGTTGGATTCACAAGCTGGACAGTAAACGCAGATCGGCTATATTAACAGAAAATTGAATAGCATATCGCCTATGTACACAATACAAAGAATAGTAAGGAAAGTAAGTTCAATGTATATTCAATTAAATTGTGAGTATAAAATCCCATCTCCTCCACTATGTATACCCCACAATCTCGGTCCGCGTTGAGCCTCGGTGACCCCACAGCCGAGAAGTTGTATACGACATTCCCCTCTTACGAGCTCAACGCTCACCTTTGATTTACCCCATCATTGCAAAAATGGCTCCCTCCGACCGTCTCAATCAGGTTAATGAGCACCTCAACTACCCGGCTGGTCTACTGGCAGGCCAAGTAGCCATCATCACCGGCGCAGGGCAAGGCATCGGCGCTGAAGCCGCTCGACTATTCGCCAACGAAGGCGCGAAGGTCATAGTCGCGGATATCGATGCGAGTATGAGACCCATAATTACACATTGACATCCGCGTCCATTTCCGGTGCCCACATATCTAACAAACAAAACAGAGAAAGCCAACGCCGTCGCCGACGCGATTAACTCCGTAAAGGCCGGCCGTGCCCTGGCCGTCGTTGGCGATGTCCTTGATAGCAACTACATCACCGAGCTGGTAAAGAAAACCGCAGAGTTCGGCAACGGCAAAATCCACATTATCATCAATAACGCGGGGTTCACGTGGGATGGTGTTATTCACAAGGTGAGACTATCTCAGCGTTTAACACACATGTATACAACATATACAACATATACTACCAGCACTATCATTCCACTAAGCATGCAAGTTCCCCACACAGATGACAGATAAGCAATGGGACACCATGCTAGCCGTGCATAACACGGCGCCCTTCCAGCTCGTGCGCGCCGCAGCACCCTACTTCCGAGTGAAAGACCAAGAGCCGCGAGTCGTGATCAACATCAGCAGTACAAGCGGCATCCACGGCAATGCGTAAGTACCCGAACTCCTCCCAGCCCGCGATCTCCACTCTCTTGCTTTTGTGTTTTTTTTTTTTTTTTTTTTCTCTTCCAGCCCCCAACCCCCGAATACCTAAAAGACTAACCCGAGTGAAAAAAAAAAAACAGAGGCCAGGCTAATTATGCAGTTGCGAAAGCCGGCGTTGTCGGCCTGACCCGCACAATCGCCAAAGAATGGGGCCCATCCTTCGGTGTGCGGTCGAACACCATTGCCTTCGGGTTTGTGACGACGCGTCTCACCGCTGCCAAGGAAGAAGGCGCTTTCATCACCACCCCTGACGGCACGAAGGTTGCCCTGGGCATTCCGGCGAAGCAGCTTGCGGCTAAGAAGGGTTCCGGAGACCAGGAGAAGAAAGAGGCTGTGGCTCCTGCTTACCCTGATATTCCGCTAGGTAGGCCTGCGACACCCGTTGAGGCTGCGAGGGCAATTCTGGGTGTTGCGTCGCCGTTGTTCTCTTATGTTAATGGGGAGACAATTCGGGTTACTGGTGGGCGGAATATGTAGATTCTGTATGTAATAGCGGGGGAATGTGTATATTCGGATTCAAGTGTTTGATATATGTATGCGAAATGAGTTTATTGAATGGGTATATATCTGCTATATCTGGTTTATTAAAAGTCGGTATATATATATATATATATACACATCATTGTTAAGAGGTTGCGATGTACCATGTCACCATGCTGCACATATGAGGTTCATGAACCACGAGCTATACAGGGTTGGTACTGTAAAACCTGATCCAACTCACCAGAGACCCATCGACCGTCAACTCGGAATGGATCTGTCCCGTCTTGCATGCCACTTGGGCAGCTAGCGGTTTCACGGTAGTGCAAGCCCATCACACACGACGAAACACAAAACATCATCCGCCCATGCCCAATCGAGTCTCGGCCGTTGTCGGACAGCGCAACGTTGCACGACAGTTTATTGTGAAGAGGCTGGGGGCATATTTTGAAGACGGTTGGCTTTACAGGGGCTCTCAGGTGAGATTGAAGGTGGAAGTAGTAGAAGTAAGAGAAGTAGTAGAAGTAGTCGAATGCTGTGGTGTAGATTGTCCAGTATTTCCTGCCACACCGTGGTATCATATCGTAAGAATCAATCAAAGGGAACGAGATGTCCCGAAATGTCCCGCCAATGCGAAAAGTCTATGCACATATGAGTAGAAAAGAACTGACATCACCCTTAGGTCGTCAAAATAACAAAAGCCTCCAAAAGATAAACAGAGAATCCAAAAATCGAGAAGTGTCAACGCCAGGTTGAAATGTCCAAATACACCAATCCAAAAATAAAATAAACAAAACCCCATGTTTCATCAGCCCTCCCAGGGGCGTATCTTCAAATCATGCTTCCCAGTGTATTATCACGCCAGAAAATGGAAACGTAGAAAAAAAAATTCCTCCGGGTATGTGTGGAAATATTAAAACAATAAGAAATGAGACCCGGTCGCAAGGGAGACACAGGACTGTGGCCCAAACGGCCCATGCAAGGTCATTAAGCCAGGGAAGTTCCGTGGTCCAGGGGGAGAAAAAAGCAAATATGTCCAAAGGGAAAAGAAAAGCTGGCGGCCGACTCTAGTAGATCATGATCAACGCGATCAACTTTTTTTTTTTGTTGTTCGGCAGCTTTTCGAGTCCGCTCAATGGCGGAGATAAGAGAGACGAGCGCAATGGCACCCGAGATATGCGAACAGAGATCCCGGGGAGCATTCGATCAAGGAAGGGTAACGTGAAGGGAAGAGCATCAAGTCATGCAGCTGCAAGGCAAGGAGCAATTAGACGGGGATCTCGAGGCCCTGGAGGCTGGGGTGAATGAGGCCATAAGTAAAGGGATCCGCGGGAA
The DNA here is from genome assembly GCA_928213465.1 of Penicillium sclerotigenum. Lineage (NCBI taxonomy): Eukaryota > Fungi > Ascomycota > Eurotiomycetes > Eurotiales > Aspergillaceae > Penicillium > Penicillium sclerotigenum. The sequence goes on along the minus strand of CAKMRK010000233.1, from coordinate 210,203 downwards.
AGAAGGGCTCCGCGCAGACTGAAGGGAAGATCGACTTGCAATCGGGGACCCGCTCCGAAGCTGCGGGCGACATGGTATCGAAATCCGAGTAATCCTCGGTGATGGCCGAACCGTCGGAAGCAGCAGATTGGGAGAAGGCCGAGTATTGCGCGGAGTCCAAGGATGAGCCAGAGGCCTGGGCATACAGGGGTTCCATAGGGCCCATGAACAATGGCATCTGGGGTTGGGGGATGTAGTCGATCTGTTCCGGCACCCAGGGAGTTTGGACCATGGGATTCTCCGTGAAGCGGGGGCACTCCAGAATGAGCTGGCGCAGCTCGGGAATGGAGATCCGTTTAACTGGGTCAAGCTCGAAGACGCGGCTCAGTATACTAACCATCTCGGAAGAGAGAGGCAAAATAGACTTCAAGAAGAAGGGATCCTTGAGGTAGGCCTGGAATGTAGAATCCTCGACCGAGGCACGTTTCCATGGATTGCGACCACAGGTTAAATTAACAAGAATCACGCCCAGACTCCAGACGTCGTTGGCAGCGGACATGTAGTAGGACAAGGGTCGGGCGTTGGTTTGTTGACATTCTATAAAACAGGTCAAGTTAGCCACACAGCCATGCCAGAAAGAGGGTGGTTGGGGTGCTTACCAGGCGACATGTAGAACGTGGAACCGCATCCAAAGTCCGTCGTATAATAATCTTCCGTCGCTAGGCCAAAGTCTGCAAGCTTGACGGTCATTCCATTTTCGGCCACGAGGACATTCTCAGGCTTGAGGTCCCGGTGGTAGATCCCGAGCGAATGGCAAAACTGTACAGCATCCAGGATTTGGAGGAACACACCCTTCGCCAAGAAGTCATTACCGACAAAGTTTCCTTTATCAGTAATGTTAGAGAACAGGTCTCCTTCTGGACAATACTCCATAACGACGTAGGTACAATCCACGGAATCCATGATGCGGACTAAGGGAACCACGTTGGGGTGTTGGCTGGCCATGTGATGAAGTCTAATCTCGCGCTGTTGGAACTTGAGCTGACGGGCATCCAGACCATCCTTGCAGAGAACCTTGACGGCATAGACTTCGTTGGTGTGAATGTCCACCGCGGTGTAGACGACGCCGTAGGCTCCGACGCCCAAGACTCTAGTGAGTTCCAGCCGGTCGGCTAATACGAGTCCTAGGCGATCCTCGGGAGTATAGCGGCGGGGAGCCGGCGAGGGTGGCGGTGTTGGTAGCATGGCCGGATACATTGTCCTTAGGGTTGAGTAGACGGAATCCAATGGTCCTCTCCCGGATGAGACGAGGAAAGAGTGTGTGAGAGGGAGCGCAAGGGTAATCTGATCCAGGGAGATTATAACAGAAACCTAAATCCACGGATATTCAAAAGGCATCCATTCCAATACAATGGGGGGTGGTTTCAAGATGGTCCAATCTAGGTCCGTTTGGTCCGGTCTGGTTGTGTTTGATAGAAGTTGAGAAGGAGAGTTGTCGCACAAGTAACCAGAAGCAAGAACAACAAAATCAAACAAAATAAAAAAAAAAAGAGGAGTCGTAAATATATAAGAGACGTGAAATATACAAAGTCGCAAAGTCGAGAGAGTAAGGGAGATTATTATAGAAGAGGTATCAGGCAGATGGCCGCCTCGTGGTTCGAGAGACAATAATAAAACAAAAGGGAAAGCGCGCTAGTCGGAAAGGAAATTACATTTAAATCCCAAAAGGGGAAAGGATCGAAATCTCAAAAAGAAAAAGAAAAAAAAAAAAAAAAGAAAACCACTCCCCTCCCAAAATCTATGATGCGTATAGAGTACAAAATAGAGTGGCACTAAAAGAAAATTATTAAAAAAAGAAAAAAAAGAAAAGCAAAAAAAAAAAAGAAATAAGAATAGGCCATGTGTACGAAGCGGTGTGCATGCCCGAGTGTGGTTAGACCAATCATTATGACTCGGTCGGTCTTTCCTGCAGCCGCCACAACCGATGATTGGATGGTGGATCATAGCGATCGACTAGAACCTTGGAAACTGCAGAGTCTCCTATTTTCCCACAATTTCCCAATTTCCCAATTTCCCACAATTTTCCGCACTGCCACCTGGGCAAAGAGATTCCGTTCTAGGCCTAGTGTGGCAATGCCTTCTGTCCTTCTGTCCACGTATCCCAACCCCTGTTCTTCCCAACGGTTGTTTCTGCCTTGAAACCTCCTGACACACATTTGCCAACGCACCCGCCACCCACATTCTACCAATAAGCTCATTGCCCCCAGCCCCGCAAAGCTATGGCATCTTGAGTTAGATCTGGTCCATGCCATATTATACCATGGATCGGAATGGTTGAATGCAGCCTATCTGTCATTTCCGTGATCATTATTCCGTACACTCCGTAGTATTCCGTAGGTATCATGATTATGATTATTATGATTATGATTATGGATTATGATTATGAATGATGATTATGATGATAATTATGATTCCAATTTAGACATCATTCAGAAACATACCCTCACTCTCACCCTTCCACTTTCTACACCGTCCTTTGCACAGACACCCAACTCTATGCCGAACCCCACCTGGCCCCTCCTCTCCCTGTTCTAGGCTGACTCGGGTCTAGACAGCAACGCTAAAGAAGTGCAAGAGTGAGGCGATGATGGAGGGGCGCTATGGCCAACCATTTGCTCGAACTGTTCGTTTTTCGAGAAACTCCCCTATAAGCAGCTGAGTGGAGAGGGGGTTGGCGCTTCCCTGCTGACTAGTTCTGCACGGGCCATACACTTCATCTTTCTTCTCCTGGCGCTAATGTACCTTGACCATCTGGGACATCTACAATGAAAAAAAACCTCGTATTATTGGTGTTGCCGTGGACTTCCTATTCCTGTTGCTATCCCCTCCTTTTGGTCTTTGGTGCTTCTGTTGGTGGCTGGCCTTCTTTTTTTTTTTTTCACCCGTCAGCATGTTGGTACTTTGTACGGAGTATGGAGTAAGTTGCAAGGTATACTTCGTACAGCCTCGGAGGCAAGAATAGCCCCCCTGCAAGCATAAAGTTGCCTCGCCGAGTCTTCAATCTGACTTGACTTCTTTTTTCTTCCTTTGTCTGTATCTCCCCACTTGCGTCATATACAGGCAAGGGCCATGTACTGATCCGAGTTTGAATAAGATTCCCGCCCCCAGTCATTTCGGGCAAAGTATGTTGTCTAGCCCAGGTGAGAAGGTGTGTTAGTAAAAGTGTGTTAGTACTGACGGAGTCATCACAACTCACTCTATGGGTACCACTCTATGGGTACTATATTGCGGTGAGCAAGAAAAAAAAAAAACCTCCACCCAAAATCAATATATTACCCCCTGAAGCTCCCAAGACTCAAGCCCGCAGCCAGTCCAATCACCTGATAGAGATGGGAGGGGAAGGGTTACGATTCATCACATCCGTTGTCGGTTCTCAGGATCCGAAACCTGTCCATGCAGAAGTAGCTGTACAATAGCAACTAGTTCCATGTACAACTATGTAAGTACTCTGTACTCTGTAAGTACTCCGTAATATATGTGTCGTACAAGGTACACAATGTTATAAAATGTGCTGACTCGTGTGATATGAGATGTGCCATATGTGATGGACGCCCGTTCCCCTTTGTGTACCGTGCCTTGCCTTCAACGATTAATGTACCCCAGGATTGGCAATGCAGGCTCATCCACAGATCAATAAAAATTTCTCACTCAGAACCAGGCTGTTACTTTTCTTTTTCCTTTTTTTTTACTTTTACTTTTTTTGGTTTCTGTGACCGGATGTTGTGTTCAGTTGTGCTGTAGCTCTTTTTGTTAGCGTTTAGCTTCGGATGTCTACACCGCTAGAGGTGATCTCAGATATGTCACTAACTATAATTGTTAGATTGTATATGTTGTACTCTGTAGTATTATTTATGTGGGAATATTATCCAGAATACTCCAACTTATTAGAAACAGACTATGTATTCTAGTACTCTACCTACAACACAAGTTATGATATTCAGCGCCCACGGATGATCCATATCCTGTGCCCAATACCCACAACCCTTTACAAGCTCCTTTTTCCCGATTGTTTTATCCTCTGAACGCCCGACAATTAATGTAAATGACTCGGTGCCCTGCAGGTGGCGGGACCCACAATATAAACACATCTCGACATCATGATTACTTGGGTTACTTGGTTACTTGGTGACAAGGGCGCGAACATCCATGTCTAGTCCCGATCAATATACCAATAGATCACTTAATCCGACCAAACGGAGTCGGAGATTAAACGCCCATTTTTTTTTGCGCGGATTCTTTTGCCACGGGGCTGGATTGTCGTATACAACACCCAAATCGGCAAATGGACTCAGGCGAGATTGTGGATTTTGTAAGGCGGCTGTGGCAATGGGCTCTCCGTTGATCCTCGCCTTCTGGAATACTCCACTTCTACTCGATCCGACCACGTAATTATATGTTGGATCATTAGGGTCATTGAATTAGTATTGAATTAGAAAGTGAAATGGCTTTGATAATGATGCTAATGATGATGTCCATTGTATATATCAAGTACGTGGCCAAGTAAAACCAGTAACTATCAAATCAACACGGAACAGATATCCATCCTCATTGCTTTTTGAGAAACCGTGAAACTATAGAAACAATATCTCCCTAGTTCCAAGTAACTAGCCAGACCAAAAGCAAATCCACGACTCCAAAAAAAGAAAAGAAAAGATAAACAGAAAAAAAAAAAAGCAAAAATAGCCTTGTAGGCACCTATCGGCACCTATCCCCCCAACCCCAAAAAAAGTCAGCCTCACCATCATAGTCCATTTTTGCCAACCATTACCTCGACGACACGTCTTCTATGCAATGACCACCCAACAGCCACTAGGAAAAATACCAGCGTAATCCAGAGCTTCCGCCTCTCCCGCAAGGGGAATAGACCCGAGAAAGGAGGCAATAGTGTCTAGTCTAGTGTCTCCGAGTCCTCCATACTTAACAACATGCATTATGGCATCTATCATGTATCGTCACTCTATCACTCTACAATTTAACGCCGTATTCCCCGTAGTCGGAGTAAGATAGACTTAGACTCTTCCCCGAATCCAAGGCTCTCTTCCACACAACCCCCCCCCCACACAACCCTAAAATGAGAACCGAGGAAGATCCTCAAGGTTCCGTCCATGTAATACTAAACCACGGATACGGACTGGACTAAGACGGGGTGATCTAGAACTCCTGAAGACTTCGTATAATTAGGTTCCATGGGGTTGCTTGATTATGAATAGTAATTAGGATTAGGATCATACGATAATGTGCCAATATAAGGGTGTAGTGGAATTGGAGTTTAATTGCATAGTTCCAGATCGATATTACCAGGGGCTTGAGTGCTTGAGTAAAGGACTGAAGTAAAAGGATTTGGGGTTAAGAGCCAAGGCCGAAAGGGCCCGGGGGCTTGTGTTTGTGTTGTTTTCTTTGTTTGTGATAGTGATGAATTGGATTGATCGGGTTATCGCGCGCTACCGATGTGCTGGGTGTTGCAATTTAGGGCGCCAGGGGCTTCCTTTGTATATTTGCTTTTGGTACGGAGTAGGAGCTGGTCTTTTAGTGTCGGACTACCGGATGATGCACGGAGCACTTCATAAGGGGGTTTCTTTGTTGGCTACACACAGGTTGGACAACTTTCAAGCCACCCCCAGTTTCGGCAGGAGTCCCAAAGCCGAGGATGGACAGGGGTTAGTTTCTTTGTGGAAATGTTACATATGGACTTGCATTTGAGAAGTTACATGCTAAGTTACTCTCACAGTTTGCATATTGACAGGAAAAAAAAATCCCCCCCCCCAAACTCCTCTCCGGTGGCGCCGATCCTTCCACCCGAGCTATGCTATTCCAGGGACCAGGATTGGATATCCTCGTAAGCTCAGAGTGATCAAGATGTAATCCATGCAGTAGCCCCCTTTCAATCAGGCAACTAAGTTACACTCTAGGCGCCAGGAACGGGTGTTTCAAAGCCTCAGCTGGCGTGATCCGTCTCTCAGGGTTAAGATTCAAGCACCGGTCGAGTAAGTCCAGAAACATTGTCAGTTCTTTGACCTCCGCATCTGGCATCCCGCGTGTTCTTTGTGCCATGAGGCGCGACTTCAAGTCGCGTGTCGGTTTCTTGAAATCCACAATTTTGATGTGAAGGCGGCCGGTGATCTTGTCTTCCTCCACGCTGCGGAAGTTTAGCATTTCATCAAAGTGATGAGGCGACAGGGATCCCCGGCGAAGAAGCTTCGGCGGGAACTTGCCCCGGCACTCCATGATGGAACGAAGCATCTGGTTGTTGTTTCGGCCGGTGAAGAGAATTTTTCCTGTGTACAGCTCAAAGAGGGTACAGCCAATGGACCAGACATCGATGGCGTAGTCGTAAGTGATACCCAGGATGATTTCCGGGGCACGGTAGAAACGACTGACGAGGTAAGGTGTAATTTCATTATCAGAGGCTGGCGACGCCGAACCCAGATCACAAACTTTCAGAATGTTGCGTTGCTCATTCACAAGAAGATTATCCGGTTTGAGATCTGCATGCAGGATGTTACACCGGCGAAGGAGGGACAGCCCAAGGAAAATCTGTTGGCCATAGGCTCGAACCGCGCGCAGGTTCAAGCCAACGTCCCTACCGAACTTTTTCAGGACCTCACGGAGGTCCATGCTAAGGTTCTCAAACACCATGCACAAATGACCCTTGTGCTCGAAGTGTCGGTCGAACTTGATGATGTGCATTTTGTTTTGCGGGTCGGCTTCCTGCAGTTGCTCCAGGATGCCAATCTCCTTCATACCAGCCTTGCGCATTATGGCGTTCCGGCGAATTATCTTGACGGCCACCAGACCCCCTGTTTGGGTGTCAGTTGCACGCACGACAGACGAGAACATTCCCTTGCCAAGGTTTTGATGGACATGGTATCGTCCGTTTATCAGCTCTCCGAGTCGAACAGCGTAATAACCTTCTGAATCATCCCAGTTATCCATCATGCTGATGTCCAGTTCCTTGCCCTGCGGTACAGCGGTGGCCGAGGCATGCGGTGGCTTGGCGCCAGGAGATTCCTCCGCGAACATGTCATCATCGTCCTCTGCAAACATATCAAATGTCTTGGTCTTCGGCGGTGGCGTTAGGGGAGCATCAGGGAGGAGAACGTCCTGCTTGGCAGTCTTGGTTTCGTCGTATGCTGCAGAGGAAATGTCGTCCTTTCCTTCCTGTACATCGCCATGCTTTTGTCTTTCTTCCTTCGTATCAAGAGTTCGATCATAATCAGCAGCAGAGAGGTCATCCCTATCAGTACCGACAACAGGCCCATTAGGGTTAACCGTGTCCATATCCTTTCCAATACTACCAGAGAATGCCTCCCCAGGCTGTTCGAAGGGGGATGCTCGTGGAGAATCTATTGAGTTTGTAGGTGTTAGTTTGGTTGGTACCAAGGTAAGCGTGTCCGAGAGAAACCCCACCAGATGTTTCTTTCGCGCTAGTTGGCTCAGTGCCAGGCGTGGACGAATCTGTTTCAACCTCACCAACATTGAGTGCTTTGAGATGCAGTGGCGTCGCTTGGCTTCGGTGTTTTGCCCGAATAGCTTCACGACGTTTGCGGCGAGCTTCAAGTGCATCAGCTTCGCTAATGGGCTCAGCGAGCTCCGGCTCTTGCGCAATCTCTAGGTTAGGGGTGGTTTCTCTGGGTCGGATGTTAGGCACGTGTTCTTCCTTTTCAGTGACAGAATGAACATACTCGTCAGCCACATGGGCTTGAAGATCAGAAGAAGCCTGCACCTGGTTCTTTTGTTTTTCAGCACCAAGCTTCAAGTCTGGAGCGACGAGCGAAGCCTTTCCTCGTTCCCTCACCAACTGTTCAGTGGGCAAGCGCCTTCCGGTATCCGATGAAGATCTGGGATTAACCACGTTTGAGTCAAGTTCGTCGCCTGAATAATGCTTGGGTTTTCTCGATTCACGGTAAGGAGATCGGCTGCGGCTGCGGGTGCGTTGCCGCTTGTCATTGTGTCGGTCGTATCGGTCGTAATCATCACTGTATCGTAGTGCTTCTCCATGGGTCTCTTCGCGGTCATAGTCGTAGTATGAGTTGGGGCGCCTGTTGGGAGTGGGTCTGTCACGGCGTCTGTCGTCGTACCTGGACCTGTAGTGTCGTGGAGGCTCATAGCGGGGTCGCCGATCGTAGCCACCATCATAGGACTCGGGAAGCTCGACGTAACTGCGCTTTTGGGTCTTATTCTCTCTGTACGGGGAGCGAGAGCGGGATCTCGATAGGGACCTGGTCCGGGAACTCTGGAGTGGCGATCGAGTGGGTTTCAACGATGCGGGAGATCTGGAGGCAGAGGATGGGCTAGCTCTGGTGGGACGGTCAACGCTGGTGCCATTAAGAGGAGGTTTTGACGCAGTTGCCTTCGTCTCTGGGCCTGATTCGACGATCTCACCCTCAGAGGGGACCGATGGGGACCTCGACCTGGGATACGACATGCTTGCAATGTTCGAGGGATTCGAACAAGGCAGTAAAAAAATGCTTTTCTCTTGGATTCACTTCACTCGGCTTTTGGAGTAAGCTTCAACAACAAGGCTCAGTTAGCAAAAGCTCCAGCGACAATAAGTCTTCTCAAAGGGTTTGTGAAAGTCCAACCGACTGTAAGAGGCCTGAATTCACACCAAGGCCTTGCAAAAGTGATTATCCCTGGCGCATAGCTTGCCGAGGGAACAGGCTTGAGAGGTGGATAAAGCAAGTGCAGAGGATATCGATGACAACAAGCCATGTCGAATACTCAATGGCGCGAGATAGCGTAGAGTGTACGCTAGACCGATTGTAGTAGGCGGTGAGGTTATTTTTTTTCGCCACGTACCCTGTGGGTGTATCTCGGGGGAACCCGACTTTTTGAAACATACCACTAACTATTTTCGGACTAGCCTTACGGTATTACAAATACCAGACTCTGGAAATTACAGTGACTACGCAAGTGTTAACAGCACCTGGCCCCACACCCCTTGATTATATAATTTACTGCCGGTCTAAAACCTCCATTATACGCGCTATAGTTAGACCCCATAGCGCGTATTGTATGGCGGGTTAGGTAAGATAGGAAGGCGGTATAGAGGTGGGGCCGGGGTGTTGTTAAGACTTTTGCTGTGAGACTGTAGCCTTATTCTTGGCGTAGAGTATGATTTGAAATAATACAGTATCATATACCACTAGTAACATTTCTAGAAATAGCCTGAGACGCCCCCCAGTCTTGGTGGCCACTGAGGGTGTGGATAAGCACCCCTCATGTAGTTTTTTTTTTGTACCGACGCCGTTAACTCACTCCGCCCTATTAAGGACTCTTTCAACCCACTCCCAGTTATTTTATTTAGACAAAATGGGTGGTATCGGCAGAGAAGGTTCGTATTATCTCGCACTCGCATTCCGGTGTTCTTGATGGCCTGTTCACTAATACTATATGATCTACAGGTGGCAAGGCCAAGCCCTTGAAGGCTGCCAAGAAGGAGAAGAAGGAACTTGACGAGGATGATCTCGCTCACCAGGCTAAGCTCAGGGCTGGTATGGCCCTTTGAACCCCTTAGTTTGAGAGTTATAGCTGACAACTTTCTTCAGACGCCAAGGCCCGCAAGGATATGCAGGAGGCGGCCAAGGGCAAGAAGGGTCCCCTCAACACCGGCCAGCAAGGCATCAAGAAGTCCGGCAAGAAATGAACAGATCGCATACCACTTGACGGATAAATTACAACGAGCCTTGACACCGGGTTTCCTTGAGTCCACATTCACGACCTACACGAGCTATGTTCAATGAGACAGCGGAGGATGGGAGGCTTCGAATGTGTGATCGCGCCAGCATCACTGTACTCATAGTTCATTCCTATGGGTCTTCTGTATATCTTTAGCCACCAATACCTATTTCGCGCTTGATCGCATTTTCGCACATACGAGAGTTTCCTAGAGTGGTCAATTTCGTTAAAAGAGTAATGAGAGTAGTTGGACCAAAAATACATCAACATAAACCGCCACAGCTTGGGCAAATTCCGAATAAAGTGGGTATCAACCTGCCATGCAGGGGAATCAAACGCTCAAAACACAACCCCCATTGCCCCAATATCGGAAAAAGAACAAGCAAACTGCCCCGAAAAGAGGGAGAACAAAACAAGACGCTAACGACTCCCACAGTAGCATTAGAAATGAGATCAAGATCAGCCGCGCATAGATCAAATCACAATCCAACAGCACTCCACCCTCCACTAACTAGTGACTCGCTTGACCCAGAGATTATTGCCATCGCCAGAATTCTCCTTCTCGTCCAGGCGACGCCACGCTCGAGTGATCTTCATACCAAGATCGTGCTCTTCTTTCTTGATATCTGCAATCTCGCCTTCGATGCCCTTAATGCTCTTCTGGACTTCCGCCTTAGCAGCCCGATCATACGCAGCCGAAGTAGGCTGGATGACCTTGCTCAATTCCGCGATCAACGTCTCCAAACTGTATCTGCGCCGAGCAAGGTCTTCCCTCTTGGTCTCCATTGCTTTAATGCGGCCATGCGCATCTAGTGGCGCCTCGTGTGGAGGTGGAGGCGAATGCGACTGCGAGGGCATCTGTCCGCCGTGCTGCGTGGCCTGGGATGGAGTGGGCTTTCGGACAGGCTTGCTCGAGACGGGCTGTTTCTTCGAAGTCGGCGCGCCGGTTGGGATTGGTCGGCGTCGGGACATGATAGAGGACGTGGATACGTCGTCTGTAGACTGGGTTTCGAGCTGCATACTCTCCCGCGGGCTTGCATCTCGACTGCCGGGTTCGGTGGCTGTGTATGTAGTTGCGCTGAAACGGCTCCTGGGCTCATCGCTAGTGAGCATCATGTCGCCGAAATCGTTGTCGAACTTGAGTAGTAGCTTGTCCTCCTCTAGCAGGCGGGCTGGAGCGTGCTCTGTTGCCGGTCTCTGGGGAAGTGATACTGGACCACCGGCGGTAATAGTGGTGACAGTTGTAGGAGCGAAGCTAAAGTTATCGAGCTGGGGACTCGTCTTTAGAGCACCGTTTCCGTTGCGTTTGTTGGAATGCTCTTCCACTGGAAATCCACGTGACGCGGATCTACTTCTGGGTTCCTTTTGCGAAAGATCTTCGGTCTTTGAGAAACTGCTGATCCTGTGTCGAGCTGCATCGAGGGTCTTCTTGGGATTAAATCCCTGGCCCCAGTTTAGTCGGTTGGGCGCAGGAGCCACGGAGGGTTGGTGGAACCAGGTGTTACGGGGATCAACCTGGCTGATTCTACCAAACTCATTCAAGATTGGTTCGCCCGAAAAATTATCCCAGCGCGTCGTTTTGCCAGAGATAAATCGCCTAGAGTTCTGATCATGCTGGGGAGGTTGGACTGGTTGGACTGGTTGGACTGGTTGGACAGGCTGAACCCTGGAATGAGAGGGCGTGTCAACATAATCTACCTTGGGAATAGGAGGTGATGATGAGACCTCAGTTTCCTGTCGCGCATAATCAGGAAATTGGTCTCCATCACCGATAGGGGAGACACAAAAACTACTTTGGCTTGCCCGCCTATGAGCTTCAAGCATTGGCGAAACAGCGGGCGAGAGGTCTGAGTGTCTTTTATTAATATCAGCCCGCGGGACGGGATCGGGTTGTAACGACGAATGTAGATCACTGATTCCCATTAGATGACTCCCATTAGATATGTGATTAAACAGGCAAAAACAAGACTTACTCAGGCAGAGCGGGCAATCTTATTGTGACCATATCATGCACAGGGTCTGATGTGGTGGGTGGATTGTCGTTCAATATGGGGCCGCTGATCGAGGGCCGTTTGGGCTTGTGAAACGGTCTTTTAGACCACATATCCAGTTTTCTCACGTTCTGAACGTGACAGGCTGATTTTGGTCGGAAAAGAAAGCGTGAAGTTCACGTAAAATAAAGAATAAGTTGATGTCACAAGAAAAAGGATCAAAGGGGAATGAAAAGAGGTAAAGGAGCGCAAATATGAGAAGGGGGCGCGCGGTCTTCTCGGCGATGCGCCTAACACGGAAACCTATAGAATATACCGCAAAAAATTATATAGAAATGACTCGAACAGGTCAATAGAGAATGTAGAAGAAGAACTACCCAGTAGACAAGAAAATGATAAAAATAACTTGACATGGCATCCGCTAATATTAATAGAAGTGGGCAGATTAAAATGGGGATAGTCCAGTGGAGAGAGCTCTTGAAACATTTCAGGGACTGTCGGGGGTTTTACGTTTTTTAAATATGAAGTCCGAGAGCCTAGTCCCCAATCAATTCAAAGGCTAGAAAACAAGATAATTCCTAAATATAACCCAAAGAAGCCAAAGAATGAAAGAGAATGTCCAGATGTTGTATAAAGGTCCAATCACGTGGAGTGGGGAGAGATGACATCGACATCCCGAGCCTCCGGGCTTTCCACCTCTTTCCAAATACAAAACACAATTCATCTCAATGGGTATGTTGTCCTACATTGCTCCTAGCCTGAACGTCCACTAATCTGGAGATTGTAGATAATTCTACGCCACAAGCTGAAGTGTTTGTGTACCTCAGATCTCAATACGCTACAGAAGATGAAACACCAACCCAACTAACCGCTCGCTACCCAACAGGATGTCTATCGCTTCCCCCATCAACCTAATCTTAGTCTCCCTCTTTGGAGTCTTAGTGTACTGGCACTTCCGCCCCAAAGCGCCAATTACTCTCCCCCGTGCCCCGCCGCCAACCGTCTTCAAGACCTACACCCCCAAAACTCTTATTGAGTTTAACGGCGAGGAAGGCCGTCCCGTTTACCTGTCCGTCCGCGGCCGCGTCTTCGATGTCACCCCCGGCAGGAACTTCTATGGGCCGGTATGTGTTTGGAATTCATGAAATGCTACCGGGCAGGCGCCGTTGGAGCTGAAGCTGACGATACGCATGGAACAGGGTGGACCTTACGAGAACTTCGCTGGCCGGGATGCCTCGCGCGGCTTGGCTTTCCAGAGCTTCGATGAGGAGATGCTGACCAAGGACTTGTCCGCGCCGTTGGATGATCTGAAGGATTTGGATGCGGAGCAGCTGGAGAACCTACAGTCGTGGGAAGACCGTTTCTCGGAGAAGTATCTGGTTGTTGGAAAGTTGGTAGCGGAGGGCGATCCTGAAGCTCCTAAATAGTTAGAGACTGTGTACCAAAAGGATTGAGTGGATACATATTTTTGGAGGGAGTGTACGACAGTGGCCAATATCTAGCGTTTACAACGACAAGCATCAGTTTCCAACGCACGAGGATTGTATGATTCACTTTTCAGCATCAATTCAAAAGCGACTCAATGGAATCTCGGGTCTATTTGGAATAATATCTAAGGCTCCGAAATGTAACCCAGCGGGCCATTGTTCTGCTGCTGGCATTTACGAAACAACGAAAAGAACCGAGCTCACGCTTCACACCGAACATTCGGGTCTTGGGGAACAGCACGACCAGACAGGAAGAAGTTAAGTAGGCCTCCAACATCCGTGGAACCATCAGATGCGAGACACCCCGATGACTCCCTCAACATGTCCCATTTGTGATATTCTTGATCAATTAGATCGGCCATCCCACCAGCACTTAAAAACTCAGCGAAGCGCCAATGAAGTTCTAGGAGTTCTCTAGAGGGAAAGGGAATTTCTGTTTTGCTTTCAAAGACAACTGTTTTATTGGCGACATGAGGCATGTAGAAAGGGTCAAATAGTCTGTAAGTCTTGACTTTGTAGCTATTTGCAACATCCTATTTAGATTAAAAGGTGAGTCAATTCTAATTAAGAGTAGGATCTATCTCACCAATGGCTGTAGTGAGCATCGGAACTTCTCAAAGTTATCATACACCACTGAACATAAAGTAAGGCCATTCTCAGGTTGATCGACTCGGGAGAGTCTGATGATCGATCTTGTTGCGGGAAAAAGTGTGGTGAGGATGTTCCACCTTCGGGCCGCAGCTGAAACAGTGGTCTTCTTCCTATTAGCCAAGGCTCAAATATAGGGTAGATAGAAGGAGAGTGATCATACTTCACGGTCCGGATCGAATTTCCCGAAAGAAATAGGCACAATATGAGCTGATTGTAATGGACCCTGTAGGCCCTCGAAATTTTTATCTTTTTCAGCCGTCAACTCGTCAAACATTCTAGTCACGACGCAGTGCCAATTGTCTCGTTTGTTCACATCAGAGGGGAAAAGCTGACCCCGAGAATGGGGTTCGGGAGGCTTTTGCTCTAGGTTAGGTGCTTGGTCTTCTCGTTTTGAGATTGATGATGAGAGAGCTTGGGATCGCTGAGACTTTACTATAAAGTCATTAGCAAGCAATCATTTTGACCACAGAGTTGCCAAATCTGAACATACAAGGCAGAACCAAACAGGTCTTTACATAGAGGTAGATTTGATAAATGCATGCATTGTCACATGACTGATGCATAATCTCGACCTCCATCGGGTAACCAGTCGAGAAGGCATTTCAATGTTTCCGCTGCTCCTTTATCTTGGTCTTCGGCTTTCGGAACCCAACTATCAAGTTTTGAAATGACTTCAGCTCTGCGAGCATTCCACGAATTGGCAATCGAAGTCGATGCCTCACTGAAAGTGGATGAAGATCGTCGAATTGACCCAGTTCGCCTACTCTTGATACGAGAAGACCGGCGGGGAGATGTGTCAGGAGTTTTTCTTTTCGGCATGACGTATGAGATAATCTTGAAGTACAACCATAGGTACTTGTGGAGTGATAACTGGTGTGTGAGTTCGAAGTGATTTGATTGGATGGGAGGGTAAAATGGGACCGAGGGAGTGTCAAGTGTGGATCGCTGCAGATCATAGGGTCATGTGACCCAGTATGCCCACAAGAATCCATCGCATGCTTTTTCTATCTTGGAAATATGTTGTACATGACTATTAATAACCTTAATAATCTACAACAAAAGCCTTCCATTTCGAATGTCACAATCCAAATGTCATAATCATCGTAGCTTAAAAGATATCACAAACCCACCGTGCATCCCAACTTGGTCGCAGAAGAAAAACAAGAAAGATTTGAATATGAGAATGGTAGTTCAGAGTTCTCCACGCAGCCTCTCTGTGTGTTCGGTGACCTTCTTCTGGACCTTTTCAGCGGCTTCAGTGCCTTGGGCACGGCCGCTAGCAGCGCCAATCTTCAACTGATCTACAACCCACTGTAAAGTATCCACGATCTTGGCGTAGATGGTAGCTTGCGGGCTTGCGGTGCCGTACTTAAAGTACTGGGCGTTGCGCCGGGCCGCAGCTCGAAGCTCATTGATGCTCGAACCCTGGTAGGTAGGAACGCCATAATTGTCCAAGTATCTCTTTAGCTCGGATTGCGACCATTTGTCGAAAGTGGCATCCTTGGCAGTGCCAGTCGCCTGGCCGAGGGCAGCAGTAGCAGAGGCGTACTGTTCGCCACCAGCCTTGGAAGCCTTGGCGTAGGAGTCCTCGGCCAGTTTAACAAGCTCTTCGCGTGAGGCGCCAGCCTGCTGGGCCGCCTTGTGGTTCACGGAAGATAGGTAATTCCTAGGAAAGGTTAAGTCGGTTCGATAGTAGCCAACAGGCAGGTAAGTACTTACACCAGATGCTCTTTGTCCCAAGTATCGAAGTTGTACTTGTTCCATCCACCGGCAGCCTTGTGGGCGTTGGCGCGGACCGTAGCAACGAGTTCATCACGCTTGCCGTGCTGAGGGACGGGGATGCCTCGGGCATCAAGGAACGCCTTCAGGCGGGAGTCAGACCAGCCATTCAGTGCAGTCTCGAAAGCATCTTCGATCTTCAGCTTGGCATAATCGGTAGCACGTGCATATTCGTTCCCAGCCTTGGTGGTAGCAGCGCCAAACGCATCCTCCACAGCGGAGGAGGCACTCGACACCTGACCGGAAAGATAGTAACGGTTCTTCCGAGCCAGAGCAATAAGTTCATTACGCTTCGAGCCCTGGGGTACCTTGACACTGTGCTCGTCAAGGAATTCCTTCAGCTTCGAGTCGGACCAGGCGTTGAAAAGCTGATCACTCAGAGTCTCCTTAGCAGCCTCAGCCTCAGCGGATGCAGATGCAGCAATGCTCTGGGACTGCAAGCTGATAACACGCGAGTTGCGGCGAACAGACGCAATGAGCTTGTCACGGCTGGACGGTTGGGGCACCGGCCATCCACGCTCGTCGAGCCATTCCTTCAGATCCGAGTCGGACCACTCTTCATAGAGCCAGTCTCCGGGGTAAGAAGCGGTTTGGCCAACCTTGGTGGCGATCTTCTCATAGTTTTCACGCGCGGTCTTGATCAAAAGGTCGCGTCTGCGAGGCTGAGGAACAGGAATGCCATGGCGATCGAGGAATGCCTTCAACTGAGAGTCGGACCAACTATACAGGTCAGCGTTCATTCATGAGAGAGAAACGTGAGCACCTTACGTATCAAACACCCATTCTCTGGCATGGTGGAGCTCATGATTGATGGTATCGGCAGCTTGCCCAAGCGGTTTCTGCACTCTGTTGTCCCAGTTGGCCTTAACCAGGTTTTCCAGGTCGCGGCGGTCGGCAGGGCTGGGATAGGGGATATCTGTATAAAGTGTTGAGTATATGAAGCTGTTAGAAAGGGAAGTACTACATACTATGGTCCGAGAGCCATCGCTCAAGCTCAGTTTCATGCCATTTATTGTAGACTATTGATGATATTAGCCTGCGAAAGGGTATTCAAGGGTATTTCTGCACCGAAGACAACGTACTAGCCTTGCTCCACCAACTGGAAGCTACCACTACTTCAGTAGAAGCGAGCAAGCAGATGAGGCCTGTGGCCAAATTCAACTTCATGGTGCTGTGTTAGACAAACTGATAGGAATGTGGTGTTTGACAAGAATCAAGTATGAATATACTAGTGGAGAAGGAAGATTTGAAGATTTTAAAGAAGAGCTACAGAAGCAAGAAAGGGCTATGGATGATTGTGCAGTGACGTAGTTGGGGAATTTGCCTTGGATTGAGCTGGGAGTGCATGAATCATCAATTCATTTCTATTCTGTTCCCAGGCTTGAAACTTTTTCTAAAGTTGTTTCTGGAATATTGTCTGTGATTAATTTAATGTTAGAATATGCAGATTGTCTACTATTTTTTTATAATGCGCTAATACGCCAATGCTCTCCTATTCTCCTGCTCTACATTGTATATCATAGTTAGTCTAACTTCCCCCATACGTGCTATTTTAGTCGGGCATTTTTTCAGGATTAACTATTAAGGACAGAAGTTTATAAACAAAATTCTTCCTCATCTATACCCTAACTAAGTTAGTTAACTAGTTATGTTGTAGTTAGTTAGGAATGAAAGTATCAACACCATATATTTAAGGCAGAAAGGCACCAGACGACAGGCACCATAGAGAGAGGGTGCCCAACGAGATACTAATACACAAGGTTTCTAATATCTTTAGGAATCCCTTTTTCATTCGTCTAATATACCAATTTACATTGGATCTCGTTTCAGGAGAAAGCCAAAATCTCGGACGTGACGAATTGGTTTAATCAGCTGTTATCCCGGGCTTCCGAAACCCCCGACCTCCTCATTTGAGGTTCATACATTTGAAAGACACAACAATGGATTCATTAACACCTTACTGCCGCGAGCTAGCCTCACCAGGCATCTTCCAAACCGTGCTATCTGTGTATGCATTCCGGCATTCCTGGAACAAAAACTGATAGTCCCCAGTCACTAACGTACCATATAGCCTGATCATCCTCGGCATCCTACTCTCATACCTCCCACAACACATCCGCATCATCTCCCGACGAAACTCCTTCGGTATCTCCCCATATTTCATCCTCCTAGGTGTGACATCGGGGACATCGGCACTTGCCAATATCCTGATATTCCCATCCACCGCACAAGATGTCGCCTGCTGCCAGGAGATCAGCGGGATTGCATGCTTCGCAGGGCTACTGGGGGTATTCCAGGTGGCCATGCAATGGCTCGCTTTCTTTTCCATGTGAGTCGAATGAAGCGCTGAGTGATTTCTGGTTCCGAATTCCCGACCGAACACCCACACCCAAATCCACACCCAAGTTTGTCTAACCGTATCTAGCCTTTTGCTCTTCGTGATCTACTTCCCGCGCGCCACGTCCCCCACCGACCCAGTGGGCATCGTGTCTTCCACATCCAGTGGACCGACCTACCGCACCGCACTCGTCATAACGGGGATATGTCTACTGCACGCCCTCGTCACGATCATCATTTCCCTGGCAATTGAGCTGCACCAGCCGGCCGCTGTTTCGGCCTGGGCAAACTTCTTCGGTGTTCTGAGTGCGATCCTCGCGTCGATTCAGTACTTCCCGCAGATCTACACTACCTTCCGGCTGCGTTGTGTGGGGAGCTTGAGTATTTCTATGATGTGCATTCAGACGCCGGGGAGTCTTATTTGGGCTGCTAGCCTGGCTGCCCGCAAAGGTTGGAGTGGCTGGAGTATTTGGGGTGTGCTAGTTGTTACGGCCTGCTTGCAGAGTACCTTGTTGACGATGGCGATCTATTTTGAATACTTCGGCTCCGACAACAAGCGGGAAGTTGGGGAGCTGGGTGAACAGAATGGGGCGCTCAATGGATCGACTCCTGCTGGTGAGAGAACCCAGCAAGAATTTTCGCATGAGGAGCGACCATCTGAGGAGACGCCGTTGCTTCAGAGCCAGTGAGGTGCGCATAACAGATTTGCTGCGTGCTTCTTTTATATAGTAGATTGATAGAAAAGAAATCCCATACAGTTATAGAATGATCGGCGATCCAAAAAAATAAATTCCTAATAAATCATTCCATGGGCATATCGCAAGTCGAGAGGTGTCACTTGCGACAAAACGACAGATATTTAACCTTGCCGCCTCCAAGGCATATCCTCTTCACAAGAAAGCACACCTCTCCTGTTATCGCATCGTGGTATTTGTTTCGGGGCCCGTAATTTACTGGGCGCTGTAGATCAGACGGAAGACATCGTTGAGCACGAAGTAGCTTCCGGCGCCATCAGGCTGCAGCTTGAAGCACTGGGTGTAGTTCATGGGCTTCTGCTCCTCGTCGACCTGTGGATAGAGAAATTGACATTAGCTAAGAAAATAGAAGAAGTTTTAGGCATTCAACATACGAGGAGAGCACCGGTAACCAGGACAACGATTCCATCTCCGCTGGAGGGCTGGGCGTCGAAGGTGGCAATCTGGTGCTGGACCTTCTGGAATGGGAGAGCCTGGAGATGCAAGAATGCAAGATCAGTATTGAAATACTCGTGGGTCAGGATTTTGGGATTGACGAACGCTGAGCTTCTCAGTGATGGCATTGACACCCTGGACTGAGCTGGTCTCGAAGGTAAGCATAGACTGATCACGCTATTGGTTGATAATGGCTGTCAGTCAACATTCACATATTTCTCGCTTGTAAGGATATCTCGAGAGTGGGGCTTACGTAGAGGCCAGCCAGGCCAGCGCGGTTTCCGTCAAAGGTCTGGTAGTAGAACTGCACAAACTGCTCTGTACAGGTTGATCATAGGTTAGCACATGGTTCTTGGTATATGATGATATTCATATCATGGGATATCATTTCCACCTAGGATGGTAGGATCATTGGGAACGGGCGCATTGTTGGATCCGTGTGGATGAACCAGGAAAGTATGGGTATAACATACGAGCAATAGCGTTGAAATCTGTATAAATCATCAAGTTTGTCAGCCAATTTCTTATCTTCATGACTCGCATTGTTTTCTTCATCAGTTCCCATCGCATTGCGCAACATAGTCATGCACTGCTGTCTGGGATCCAAACGATCAGACTCCTCCATCTCCTGCGGGAGGGGTATATATAAGCCAAGTAAGAGAGAAATACATACCAGCCATTTTGAAGGACTTGTGGGTTTGAAATAAAACAAAGAAAAAGGGGTTGCGAGTTTATTTGAAGGGTACAGAAAGTTGAGCGCGAAAGGAGAAAGGTATTTGTTGATGAGGGGTTGTGGGGCAGGAAATGTTCTGCCGATGATGCCTGGCTGCCTTATGTACTGAAGAGCCTCCGCTTGACAGGTTTAAAGTACTGTTTTATCTCTATATATATGAGAGAAAACACTTAAAATAATCATTCATTCATTGTTATTCATTACAAGTATCTTTCAGGTATCATCCGATGTTATTCATAATCTGTACAATTATAATCATGCCTAACCTTAGTCCGAGTCCGATGCAAACATGTCTTCAGCTTTGGGTCGTGGCTTTCGGCGTCGTGTTTCTGGCTCCTGCTGCCCAGCTGATTGTTCGGATTTGTCAGATTGAGTTGGGTGCTGAGGTGGGTGCTGAGGTAGCTGCTGGGGTATCTTGGTTTGGGTATCTTCATCGCCCGATGGCGCCGCCTTAAGCACCGCCTTAAGCATGGGCTCCCCATCAACATTCTTCAAGTCGCGGATTTCCATTGCGGTACCATCCTTTCCATTCACTGATTCATCCACCGCATGGACAGAGATAGATAGCTTGTTCTCATTCGCAGGGCGAGTAGGGCCAAACTTGCCACGCCGCTCATCATCAACTGTCTTCCATCGACTCTTGCTTTTGGCAAATGCAACAGCAGCCTGATCTGCATGGGCCTTGTCCATCTCTTTCTGCTTCTTTAATTCTGCTTCTGTAAGCGGTGGATTTTCAAACACTTGAGTGAAATGCTCCTGGTTCAATTGCGTAAAACAAGACCATCCTTCCCACAGATGTAAAAGGGAGCCAACGCTGCGCTTCCACTTCTCCGCTTTTAGTCGTCCCCATTTCAGGTCCTTATCCAGCCGGCCAAGGTGCTCAAACACCTTGCGTGAGCGGAGAGCGTTTTCAAATTGCTGGCGGTATCGCCATGCCTGGCGGACGCCACTAGTTGATGACGACGAAAGAATATCTGAGATTATGTAGAGACCGACGAGTTTCGCGGACGACATATCCAATGGTTCCTCAGATGGGGTTGGATTGTCCGTATCTGTCATCGCAAGTGTAGTTGCACTTTTTTCCAATCCCCGGTCTTGGTTGGCTCCGGTGTAAACGAATGGCCGGAAAACGTTTTGAATAAGCACGTCGACAACCTCGGATAAACCCACTGCCGCATTATCGATAGCGAAAGCTGTGACCCGCGCAACGTCTCCTCGTCGGAGCTTTGAATGGGTCGTCGGCAGTCGTGCAAGAAGATGAGTAAGCTTGGCCATCTTCAAGGGGTCCAAGAAATTAAGCTCATAGCTGCGTCTGTTGGTGCCGTCGGGAGGTGCTCCGCCAAAGTTCCGTCTTCCATCCTCTTCATCCGAATGTTCGTCATCAGAGGAGTTGTAGTCGGGGTGTGCCACAAATTGGTCCAGGCGAGTAACGTTCTCAAACTTGAGACGCTGTCTTGGGGGCAACCAGGTCGGACTACCTTCAAAGATCGTAGCCGGCTTATCGATGTTCTTTTTCTTTGGATCTGTGATTATTTGCCACAATTTCCACCGGTAGTATACACCATCAGGCGACCTTGGATCGAACAACCAGGCCCACTTTTCGTCCATCTGAACTTCGGGTCGACTCATTAACAATGCCTCAAATCCAGGACCTTGTTTCACGAGCTGCTCAATAGTCTTGTGTACCTGTCTTAACAATCTTATGTCTGTTGGTAGCTCCACCTGCACCTGGGTGGTTGGGCGATTTCGACCAACGTTTGATCCATACGAACTTGGAGGTGCGAATCCCCTGCGATGTGGCCCTGGTGGTGGAGCTCGACTCAGGCTTGTGATAGAACTCTGTGGAATAGGAGTGGCGCCAAACGGAAGAGAAGTTGTAGTTGACGAGACGCCGGTGGGCAGAGGCATGTTTGGATTGATCGCAGTAGAAGAAAGGTGTCGACAGAGGACAAGGTAGTACCCCAAGCCAAGGTATTTGTTCTGCAGCGTGCTCACAGCTGTATCGATATTAGAGGCAGCCGAGTCGCTTGCAAGGGTGACGAGTGCAGAAGAGGACTCCCGGTGGGTTGACAAATGTCCGGGTGGGGTGATGATCTTGACATTCTCCACGTTCAGGGTCGAGGGGATTAATGCCTTGACCACTGATGGAGATGTTCCCGGAGGAAGCGATGCGAGGTACAACATGGGCTTGGGAGCTGCCCTCTCTTCCTCGTCAATTGCTCTGTCGGCTTCAGATGGAGTAAGCATGTTTTCAAATTTGAGATGGTCGCGACGGGAAGTGGGAAAAGGTTCGTGGGAGCGTTTGTGTGCAAATGATGGCGGCGGGGGGGCTAAAGGTCCATGGCCACTGCCGCGTGAAGAGGAAGCTGCGAAATGACGCCTGGGAGGACCACCACCCCTGGCTCTGAATGTATCGGACGCTCCATCCAATGACTCTGGTACAACTGAATTCTCATCTTCGAAAGATTTAACAAATTCTTCATAAACTGCAGCTGTCTCTGCTTTTTCCCGGGCGCGTTTGGCCTCCGCTTCAGCTTTTTGACGCTCAAAAAGTGATTTCTTTGGAAGCGCGGAGAGTTTCGCCGAGACGTCAGGGAAGCTCTTCCCCTTCCACTCATCCGGCATGACGAAAATGAACTGTAACTGCAGCAAGATTAGCCAGCGTCAAACACAAGCAGGAAGGAGGAATCTAAAAGTGGAATCCGAAGAGACAGTAATGCTGGAAGCGCTAGAAGAGTGAACCTCTTCATCGATAACTAGACGGCATCGTAGGCGGTCGGGCTTCATCCAATCAGCGGGCGTTTTCACCTCTAGCACGTGCACAGCAGTATTATTACTCAAATGAATAGGCGGTGAGTATGAATGGTGTCGAAAACCAGGGTTTCATCCATGGATAGATACTACATACAGTGACTCCTATAGCCTACCTAAAGTGGGTGGCACACCATACTATATTTTTGTTGGAGATCACTGATAAATCAGTCCTTTCTTTGGTCATATAACCAACCTGGGAATTTCATCCAGTAGGTTTTGTGATAAATAACAGCTATCTCTCGGAGAGCCGCGGAAGTAATATAGTCCTGACTATATAGATTCTTCTTCTAATAATCAAGAATAGAATAGAAAGGGAAGAGCTTATAGGGCTCATAGTCAATTTCTATTTTACTCCGTTCACTATACTAAAACTATAAGGCAGATATAGAACTCTTCCACGATTAGTATCTAGTGTTCGCTATCTTGAAGGTCCTTTTTATAATATGAGTTTCTATATATAGGAAAGTGAAAGTTAGAAGATCTTCCTCTCTATATCTACAATTTAGGTCATGAATCATGATATCTTTCCTTGTCGGTTATAAGAGACAAACACCGTGAGGAAAGACCCTCTCCCTCCACCGCTCTATTAGAATATACTCTGCTCCGATGGGATTGTCCGATGATATTAAATATACTAATATCTCCGCTAGTAGTAATTTAAGTGTAGTTCGTAAAGAGTCTATTATAGCCACCTCACTAGCGGTTATATAATAGGAAGGTCCGGTAGCAGGAGTAGGAATTCGAGGGATCACTTCACGGCTGTTATTTGTCTATAGAAGAAACACCTTATTGAACCCTCACTCTCCAAGCTTAGTAATATGAAGGTAATAGTCTTCTTATTATAGTACTTCGCCGGCGATCCGTTGGAGCTTTGTTAGTCGAAAACTTAATGTATCGTTCGTTTGGACAGTCGCTCTCGTTAAATCTAGTTAACATTTAGTGATTGTGACCAAAGCCATAATAGACTTCACTTACATCCATCGTCGTGATATGTTTTGAAAGAGCTCCCCACAGGGTGCTTGCAGACTGGTGGATAAGTGATGGCAGGAGGAAACAGACATGGTAGGCTGGGGTTTGCGGAAACAGGGAATAGGTGATATGCTTCTAACAATGGCGAGTCTCTTGAAGAAATTTTACTATTCTTCGAAACAATGAACAATGCAGCAGGGGAAGCATTGAGGGCACAAATTTGTTACGTGTGGGTTCACCTATAAGTTAACAACCAAAGGAGTGGAAGCTAGCTACCTACCTTGAATCCCGTGGATGTTCATCCCACTGATCGCGCTCTAGCTCAGCGGACTCACTTTTGAGAGCAGTAGGTTCTGCTGGAAATCATGTTTTTCATATCAGGCGAAGAATTGCAGTGCGCAATAACACAAATAGAAAGCTCGCTGGGAATAAAGACAAAGTCGAAATGCTTATGTTCTCAATTTGCATTGAGTCACAGGCTTCAAACTCATTATTGAACAAATGATAAGCGTAAATCTATGATCGAGACGTCATACAATATAGAATAAATGTAAAAGCATACTAGTTTGATCAAATATCTCCTCGACACTCCAATTTACCTCATCAAGCATTCGGTCTCGTTTCCGCAACTGTTTCAATCGTTGCAGTTGTAGGCTTACCTTGAGGACCCTCCTCTAGAGCAACCTCCTTCCCAACGGAAATTGTGACATTAAGCTCAGTGTTCCGGTGACTGTCCATAACATCCTTATTGAAGAAATTCACGTAAATAGGAAAAACCAACGCGAGAACAAAACCCATCATTGGGATTGCCATGGCAATGTGAGCATTCTTGTTTGTCTGCAGAGCGCAACAATGTTAGTACTTGAGACTTGGAAAAGCCCTAAAAGGCAGGTTGTGCAAACGAACCACAATAGCTCCCATCATAGGAGGAAAGACCATGCCACCTGAGATGGCTGCAACAAGCAGAGAGCCACCACGCTTAGTGTGACGACCAAGCCCACGGAGTGCTAGAGAGAAAATGGTTGCAAAGCAGCACTGTTGATAATTTTCGTTAGGCATAGGGTTATTTTACCGATTAACCATGTTACTCACCGACTCAAAGCACAGAACAAGGATAATCATCGCTACTGAAGTATAACCCCTTGTGGTTATGGCAGCCACCGAGAAGACACAGCAGAGGATTAAGTAGACTGTAAGCATATACCGAGGTTTGAAAGCTTTCATCATCATCAAGCCAGTAGCCACAAAGCGGTTGAAAGCATACAGGCCCTGCGCAATGGCAAGTAAGTCGGCTAGGAGAGCATTATTAGACTTTGATCCCTATAAATGGTCTTTTGCATGCCACTTACATGATTCTGCAGAGGTTTTGCCAGCTTCTTTGCAAAAGTTGATAAAATAACCAGCGACCGCCACTTGTGCTCCTACATAGCAGAACTGGCTCCACACGCCGAAGAACAGATTATATTGCTTCCTGAACGGGCCGGTGTCTTCACCATGTTCAGAGATCTGCGCCTCCAGTGCTTCCTGGTCTGCATCTGTGATTTCAGGGAAAGGAGCTAACCAGAAAAGGATGATAAGCAGAGCGACAAAGCAGGCTACCCCAAGGTATGTCCATTGGACATTCTTCAGTCCAGCATTGTCGTCCACGGTGTTGGCAAAGAAGACGCGAGAGGCAAGTAGAGGCGCAACAAAGGTTCCCACTCCCTGGATGGCTTGTCCTAGGTTGAGGCGGATCTCGCTATATTTTGGGGGCCCGCAGATTGAGAGGAAGGGATCAGCTGCGGTTTCTAGTGTGGACAACCCAGCACCAACAACCTATTCGTAGGGTTAGAAGTATCCCTCGGAGCGAGTTGCTTTGTGTCACGTACGAACATGCTACCGCAAAATCCACCAAATGACTTTTTCACGCCACTAGGCCAGAAGAGAAGACATCCAACAGCTAGCACAGCGAGGCCTGCCTCACAAAATGATATGTCAGCTGGCGGTACAAATGGATGCTTGCAAGCAACAACCGCGTGTCTCTTACCGGTCATGAAGGTAACTCGGAATCCATATCTGCGGGCGATCCAGCCGGATATGGTTAGTGGACAGATGAAGTAGGCACCAAAATATGAGGCTTGTAAGCCACTGGACTTGCTAGCGGTGATGTTAAGGGTTGTTTGGAAATGCGAGTTCAGAACATCCAGCAGTCCGTACGCGAACCCCCAAAGGAAAAAGAGGATCATAACTACGGGGCCAATGTTAGAGATTTCGATCGAATATATCAAGCCGATAAATACCTAATGCATTTGGGAGTAGAGACTGTCGTAGAGTCAGGTGAATTGCTGATGTGACGGCATTGTCCTCAACAGTGATCTTCCGCTGGAAAATACCCATGACGGCTCGTTGGATTATCGATAAATATAGACCTATTGAGATGCAAGCATGCGACAAAACCGGACGTGGAGAGTAATGTGGATTTTATATACAAACCCCAGGTTTTCCCCAGTTCTGCATGGCGTCATGAGGGTTCCGCTATCGGGATAATGTATAGCGAAGCCACTCTTCAGGTCAGCTGCCATTCGTTTCCAGCTCACTGGCAATTATCTTATATTGCATACCAGAACAGAAAGACCAATCATAGGTTTTATAGATGAATAGCTTCCCTCGCCAAAGCCAATTAGCATGTGCAGGGGTGGGTCATCTTGGTTAGTGGACCGAATACGAAGCTGTTTAGGTTGTGGAGAAGTCGGTCATTATCAGACCGATAATCCGAGCAGAGTATGGGGTTATAGTCTTATAGTCAAGCAATGTATATTTTTCTTTCTCCATGTCATACTTGCTTTCACCTGCAGTCTGAAACATCTATGGTTCATGCGTTGGTAGGATCCATTATTGGTCTTCAAGTATAAGATCACCCGAGGATGGATGACCTTAAGGACTATGGACAAGATTTCTGGAGGGAAATCAAGGCAGCTTCGTGTCCTTCTGAGATTCATGTGTTTAGTTGAAAGGCCTTCTATATGTATGATATTTATGTCCTGTGCGATCGAGTTGGATCTACATCGGACCATCACCCCTACGCCACAAACTGGAGCCATCCGATGGCATCGACAATACGCCCGATTATGTCAATAAACCGCTCTGGATGCCAATAAGAGCGTACAAGATGGGCCCGGCAATATGTGGAGGTTTATCAGCCTATGTATATTGAACTCATCAGGCTGAAAACTTGGTAGATATACCAACTATCAGTTGCAGTTCCTACATCCCATTAAAGCATTTGTATCGGATTTGTTTGCTTGAGGAATAGTTGATTTGTACTTTGCATTTTCGCTCCATGTTACGCAATTCTTGACGGAGAAACGTAGTTGACCTAGACATGAGCAAGGCTTGTATAATGTTTACGATCTATCAATAATACTCGGGATGTTGAGGAGTCAGTTACACGGTATTAAACCTACATTTGTGGCGTGAATTTTATGATATTTGCTAATATACAGAGGAGAGCATATGGAGAACTCTGTAACAATGGATAATTGAGAAATGATGTTATATATCTAGATGCAAATCATGAATGAACCAGGTCTAGAACCAGGCCAAGGAATCACCTCAGGTTTTACTAAAATGCTAGTACATAGATACCAAGCGGAAATCAAACCCGATCTGTCCGATATCAGATGGAGTCAGATGGAGTCAGATAGGGTTGGCCCTGGATGGATCCTGTTACGCACGCAACCCCGTGCTAGAGGGGCTGGACCGAAGAAGCCCTGGACAGCTGAAACAGTTGACCCATACGGTCGCTCCTCGGACGTCTGTGTTGAGACCAAATATGGTAACCTTTCTAGGTATGAGTAGAGAGGTCTGCATGGATACGATGCCTGGTGATCTCCAAGCCCTAAAATCAAAATATGAATGTTATCAGTCGGAAAATAGATAGCCTATTCTGACATCGTATATTCCAACTTTTGTTTCAGCTGCAACATATATGAATAGGGGATGTTCTAGGGAATCAGCTCACTAAAATGCCATGATCATGATAGTGATAGGTGAATTCTGTTTCGGATTACGATTAGTCCGCAAGACGGTCCGAGATATCCACTCAGCCTTCATGTCTGAATGTTCTGGGTTTCAGGTTGAAAAAATTTTTTTTTTTTTTCGTGAATCCAGACTGGATGTCCTCAACATTGGTTCGGCAGGGTCCGGTTTCTCCAGTTCGTAGATTCTAGACCCAAACACATAAAGGGACACAAAGGGGGTTTGGAATTGTCTCAAATCCGAGGAGATTAACTTTGAGAATTTTGGTCTAGGACTAGGTTCTGGAAACCGGTATATGTCGTATACAGACTAGTACAAAGATACTAGCAGAGAATATCAAAATAGCACAAGATTGCATGGAGTAGAGTGGCGAAGTCCATTCAGGCCCACCGCAGACGGGATGGGCTCGCTAGTTGGTTGGCCTAGTCGTAGCGTAGCGTAGAGGAGTCCCAGACAAGGAGTAGATCATAGTACTCCCGTACGGAGTACATTACACCAGGATAAAAGAGTAAAGATTTTAGAGAGAGAAAAATAAAGGAAAAGAAAAGAGAATAGAGATAAGTCTCCCCCCCCCTAATAATACGGTGCAAATCAAAAAGCCAAGAATTTCAGTTGGTCCGAGTGTGGTTGAGACATCACTTCTCCCCCGGCTCCCCTCAGTAAACTCATCACACTTGAAGTCTCAAACTCCTCCCTTCCCTTTCCAACTTGAGTTTCTCATCCCATCCCATATCTCTCTCATCAATAACCAACAATCTCTTCTTACTCCTTACTGTCTCCGAGTTGAAGAGTCTGCTGTACCTGCTTGCTCCCATTCCTCATCCTCGCCGGGTAGCGAAACGGATTGATTAAACAACGAGGTGGCCCGACGGGGCTGCCAGACCGATAGGAAATGTCTGGTCATATTTCATCAGAGCATTCCCGCTCTGATTCGCGATCATCTCACCCGCCACGACTCTCCGGGGATACGACACCTCGCCACTCCTTCGGTCGCACCTCCATATCCAATCCAAATGTCTTCGCCGACGAATACTCATTAGAAACCATTAACTCCGATTGCATCCAACGTCCACACAGTCCCTCTTCCATTGCATCCTCATCTACTCTTCGTGAAAATACCCAGTCAAGGACCGGTAGCACGCCCCCAACCGAGAACGGGAACCCTTTTGGTGATGACGCTCGGGTGTCCTTCGATGAACCTCATCGGTCGAGTCTGCCCCAAAAGGGGTACAGTTTCGCCAACAACCGTAACTCAACAACCTCTATTAACTCGACGCCTTCCATGATCCAGCGAAATCAAAGTGTTTCTTCTCGTTTCTCGATTCCCCGCGCTCTTAGCCCCTACACCGGAGCCACCGGACCCAGCCATCCGTATGGTATGTATCCACAAGTTGGGGTCAGCCGGTCGCCCAGTGTAGGTAGTACTTCGACAATACGCCCAATCGAACGTCCACTTGAAGAATCGAATGGCCCACAACATCCCTACGCGATGTACTCGCAGAATGTCGTCGAGGAAGGAATGGATGACGATATCATCCCGGTCGGATTTCCAGGCCATAACCCACCATATCAACCGCCCGCTGGTCGCCAGGCTGATGATGTGGGTGATATCATTGGACCGGATGGTCACGCAGAGCCGCTACCACCCTATTCACGCTATCCAACTGGTGCTGTACCCAAGCCTCCAGGGGCCGAGACGACGGTCGATCTCAACAGCCTACCGGAGGAACATCGCTTCAACAATGAAAACCTAAGAGCACCGCCAATTTCAGAAACCTCATCAAGGCCTTTGGTGCCTGAATATTCTGGTGATGAGAACAATCGTGGGAATGGGGGGGAAAG
This sequence comes from Penicillium sclerotigenum, assembly GCA_928213465.1. NCBI lineage: Eukaryota > Fungi > Ascomycota > Eurotiomycetes > Eurotiales > Aspergillaceae > Penicillium > Penicillium sclerotigenum. The sequence continues at coordinate 180,676 of CAKMRK010000233.1, read as the reverse complement.
AGTCGCTGCAACCACGGGCATCATGGCTTTCGAAGAGAAGCTTAAGCGCAAGGGGAAACAGACCGCATGCTGTGGCCTGCCGGTGTGGACGTTTGTCCTCATTGCAACTGTTATGCTAATTGGAGGGTGTATTGGAGGTGTCATTGGTGGTGTTTTGGGAACTAAGAAAGCCGCAGAAGCTGCAAAGCAAGAAAACCAAGAAGCTCAAAAATCCAGCGCCTTGCCAATTATAACAGTCACGGCAACCCCTCAGATGGATGCGTCCTTGATATCCACCCCCACTTATCTCAAACAAGTACCGACCGGCCACTATGTGGTTCCTTCCGGCTATAAGAATGGATCAGGGCTTTGTGTGGACGAGTCGAACTACGGGAAAGCTTGGAAATGCATGCAAGCGCCGAGCAACTTCGAAATTTTTGTCGGCGAATCCAAAGGTCACCACTCCATCGTTTTCGGCGACGGTACTCCAACCCCGACTTTTACATATGGTGCCCAGGCGCCATATTGGTCTACTTCGCCTACCCAAGCATTGAGCATGGCCATTGATACCACTGATATTGGCATGGGCCCTGCTCTGTTCTTCCTTGCTCCGTTCGACAAGTTGGTCATTGTCCCGGCCGATACATTCTCTAACTCCCTGTCCAAGCGCACCTGGGTGGAAGACGGGTGGGCAGCTGCAAACGCCTACAAGAACCTGAAGCAGACTGCAGAAGTCGGCGACAAGCCGTGGTTCTGTTGGTGGAATAACACAATGATGGAGTTCTTCTTGTACGTCAACCAGTCGACCTCGCATTCCTTGAGCACCACCGCTTCCACCAACAGCGACACGGCAGCAAGCACAGCTGGCTCAACAGCCAACTCCAAACGCGGTGAATCCTCCACTTCCGATTACCCACGAAGGATCAAGATGGAGGAGCGTCGAGACGACCCATCACGCGAGGCCCCTTACTGTCAGCAAATGCAAATCCGCAGTAACGGGGGTTTGGCGCTTCTCTCGGGCAACATTATCAACATCAAAGAGAATGAGCCCACGCCGACTACTACCTACACCAATTATAAAGGTGGCACTGCCCAGACATACACTGCCCAGGCATCTTACGCCAGCCCGTGCTACTGTGTGTCCCTGACTGACTAGTCGGACTCAACCTGAAACAATATCATTTATACCTTGTGGTCCCTCCTGCTCTGGACCTAGGCGTTGGCGTTGGATTGGCCGGCGAACTGGTCTTAAACTCATGTGCACATGATCGTCTTCCTTTTTGACTGTGTGATTTTATCTTCCTTTCGTTCCCGCAAGCTACTGGCCTTGTGGGATGTTTCGTTTCTTGCATTATCCGTGACTATGCCTCCCCCTCTTTTTTTTGCCGACTGTCATTGCGGTATGACATGATTCTCATTATTTTTTTTTCAAGTCCTTCTTTCATCTTTCCTGGGTTATACTTTCTCTATATGTTGATCGGCTCTCCGTACTGGTTTCGACCCTGGCGTTCATTGGATTGGTATGATTTAGGTACTGTGATGTGCTTGATCATATATCCTTCTCATCTACTATGTTCTTAGGATGCTAGGTTGAATTTTATCCTATCTTAGCATTGGATGGAGAAGCAGTTCTATAATAATTACTCAAAATCATACTGCACGCAAGATACACAGTTCATCTTAGTTTATTTACCCTGTGTAGGATAATAATAACACAGCAATTAAAGGGAATGTTTGTCCCATGAATTTCCAAATAAGAATCTCAAGATAGGAAAGAGTGGAAGCTCATGTACATCATACTCTAATATCCCCGGGTCATGCTCAGAGTACGTACTCTCGGTATAGTAGGTCTTGCTTGCGTTAGGGTAGGTAGACATAGAATTCACGGACCCATGCAGCGGCGGATGGGTGGACCCAATAGTAGATGATTCAGCAATTCATCACGTGTAGAGACAGCACACGTGACCATCTCCCGACACCAGGATGCAAGTTGGAAAATGATGGGCATTGAACAGCAAGGGAAGCGAAAATGACACAATCGTCAAGTCTAAAATAGGGCGAAGCTCGGGCAGCTTTTCCACATTTGAAAGATAGCAAGGCGTGCCTTATATCGCACTCGGTGCCTGATTGGGAGCTCCCGCTCGACACCTGAGGCAGGCACACTTCCGACAACTCGCACCTTGCACTCCATTCCTCTTGCAACCTCTCCATCTCATCGTTCCCCCATCCATTCCTCTCCCACAGTGTCATCTTCTTTTCTAAATACCCTTCCTCTCTAGATATTGCACGATCTCACGTCTATTTCATTGATCTGCTTTATCGATTTCCCCCCGTTTATTGCGCCTGTGACTTAAAAATCTGTCTTTGGACCTCCAGATCAAATGATCGCGTCTCCTAGATGACCTTCCCTCCCCCTCACCCTTCCGCCCAATCGTCGATTGCTTCTGGCACCGATAAATCTTCTTCGACCAGGACCGATATTGGTGCCTGGGGTCGGTCCGTGTCGCAGTCCGGCGCACGTCGTGGGTTGACTCCACTCGCGACCAACATATCCTCCGCCGCTCCCCCCACGGCTTCCCGGGGCTTGGACGCAGGCCTTGGGGTTTCGACATCGTCTTCTTTCTCTGCCGTGCTGAGCTCTGCCAGGGGTCTCTCCGGTGGAAGTCCCAAACATACATCTTCGCCCTTCACATCATTGCAATCTGGCTCGCAACAGCACGCAACAACCCTCTCGTCTCCTAAGTTCCGAGCTCACACCCCTTCCATAGGGTCCCATTTGGCATCTGCTACAGGCTCCGCCCCGGGTGGAGGAGGTACTGGGGGAGGAGGTGGTGGGCCGGGATCTTCCAGAGGCGTCTTCTCGCCGCTCTCGTCCGGAACAACCGTGAATTCTCCCACGGGCTTCGCTTCTGACAAGCCGGGTTCCACAGCTGCCCACTCGAGCCAATCGTCGCTCACCAAAATCTCCATTGCTCAGGTGTTCCTGTTGCTGGATTCCATCACAGAGAAGGAGGGAAAAGAGAAGTGGGAGACAAAGGCTGCCCAGATACACAAGGTTGGTGGTGCTGCCATGTATCTCAATCCACTCGATTCTAATGACCGCAGCTTGTGACATCGAACGGAATGGAGGTCTTTTCTAAATACTTTCGCCGCCTCCTAACGGGAAATGCGCCCCAAATCTTCCCGGGTGTTAACAAGTCCGTTGAGAATGCGGGCAACTACCCTCTCCTTGTCCAGGAGCTGCAGAAAGTGTCTTCGGACATGGAGCAAGCTCAGAAAATTGCCGAGACAGTAGACACTTCTGAAGGAGACATCTTCCGCGACTTCGACCTTTCTACTTTCCTCGATCATTTCCGACTCGACCCAGTTGTCAAGGTTGCGCTTGCCTTGGCATTTAAGCTGACTAGCAAGTCAGATCTTCGTGCTAAAGGTATGTTTGCTCTGTGACGCCTCGGGCTTAACTCTAACCACCCCCGATAGCCGATGCCATCCTCTCGAATTCCATTGCCCCCTTTTTGCAGAGCTTGGCTAGTCCCACCGAAGTGACCAAGGATTATCGCAATTCCTTCCTTGGCATGACGATTGAACGTTTCATCCTATACCCTCCCCGCAATTTTACCGATGATGTTAAGGCGAAACTGGTTTACGCAGCCAATCTGCGATACCAAAAACTTGGCTTGGATATGCCATTCGAAGTTTCCTCTGCCCTGCAGATGTTCAATTTTGTTAACCCTCAATATGTCCTTGTGCGACAGCTTCACGCCAAGGGAGCTCGTGCCACCGCAAATATCGAGATAATAAGTGAATTGCTAAATTCAGACCAGAAGAACTGGAGCGAAGAACATCTTGCCAGCGCCCTTCTGTTCATGATCCTGTCGCAATATTGGGAACAATTCTCACTAGAGACATTCTTAAGTGCATATACCGACAAGCCGATCAATTGGCCTCTGGTGTTCCGCCACTTCGATCGTGAGGGTCTCCGAGTGGATCCGAAGCAATTTACCAAATTGTACAGCGTTCTTTCCGCCTTGTCGGTCGACGACTCGTCTTTGGATGTTCAGAAGCTTTGGGGTGGAGACTGGGAGCATCGTGACACGCAGATGTCATTCCTGACAGCTTTTGTGGCCTCTCGGATTGACCCATCGCATATCACCAATCTCCGCGCAACTTTCCCTGCTGATTTCTTTGAAGATGCTCCTGATATTGTTAAACTGCAAGGCGAGCGTGCGGCAAAATCACCTCTTCGATCCATGGATGCCATGAAAGCAATTTTCGACCTTGCCTTGTTCTCCCAGGCGTCGTGGGCTGCGACAGAAAGCCAGCTTCTTATCAAAGCGGTGGTGCAATTTGATCTGCCAGTTTTCCTTGTTTCCGCTCTTGCTATTCCGCAGCCGTGGTCTAGTGTTCAGCAGAGCTTTGTGCTGCGTACATTCATTGTGTTCATCTCGAAGCAAGAGGATGGGTATCAGCTCGCTCTCCATGGTGCCTGGAGACAAGAGCGACAATGGGTAGCAGAGCAGCTTTTCACCACCTTCACTCAGGATCCCACGTCCACCGCTGTAATCTATGAGCACGCCGCGGCATACGGTTGGCTCGATTATCTCCTTGGGTTCACCAACGGCCTGGCCCTCGATCTCGCCTGCTACTCCCACCGCAAGAGTTCCTTTGACCTTGAGCAGTGGGTTCAGAATGCTGCACAGAAAGGCGCCATTGATATGGGTGGTCTGCTCTCCAAGTTCCTGCGAATTAAGGCCGAGGATGAATTGCACGTTCAACGGAAGGAGCAGTCTGCTCATCAAATGGTTAGCCTCGCAGTCAAGACTGTTTATACGCTTTTGTCTGTATTGGAGGAATACGTTGGAGACCGCGAAAATCTCACACCCGTCCAACGCATTTGCATTCAGACATACCCTCGCCTGATCAACTATGGTGAAGGATTCGATGATATCATCGACGCCAATGGCGAGAACGGCAACACGTTGCCCGACTCAATTGATAAGCAAATGCAGGAGCTCTTTGGTAAAATGTACCACGAGGAACTCTCGCTGCGTGAGATGCTGGAGTTGATGCGCAAATACAAGTCTTCCCGCGACCCCACAGAACAAGATCTGTTCGCCTGCATGGTGCACGGCCTGGTCGACGAATATCATTGCTACCATGAGTACCCGCTTGAGGCTCTGACGAAGACTGCGGTCATGTTTGGTGGTATCATCAACTTCCGTCTTGTTGACGGCATCACGCTGAAGGTCGGCTTGGGTATGATCCTCGAGGCTGTCCGCGAACATGAACCCCATGACCCGATGTACAAGTTTGGCGTGGAAGCGATTGAGCAGTTGATCAACCGTCTTCCCGAGTGGGCTGGTTTCTGCCACCTGCTCTTCCAAATCCCCTCTCTTCAAGGCACGCCCATCTACCAAAAGGCAGAGGAGGTGCTCCGTGAACAAGGAAATCAAATCGGCGAAGCGGAGACAGGGCCCTTTGATGGTCTTGCTTCTGTGCCTCTCACTAATGGCAATTCCGTTGACTCCCCTATCGCTGATGGCTCTGTGCGCAAGTTCCGTGCTGTTCAACTCGACCCACCTCTTCGATCTGAACTCTACGAAGACCCAGATGAAGAAATTCAGGACAAGATCCTTTTCGTTCTTAACAATGTTTCAGAGCAGAACATCGATGAGAAACTTGAAGATCTGCGAGAAGTCTTGCGCGACCAACACCACCAGTGGTTCGCCGCATACCTGGTGGAAGAGCGTGCCAAATTGCAGCCCAATTTCCAGCAGCTCTATCTTGACCTTCTTGGGCGCATTGGCGACAAGGTTCTGTGGGCTGAGGTCCTGAGGGAGACCTATGTCAGTGTCGCCAAGTTGATTAACTCTGAAGGAACCTTAAGCTCATCTACCGATCGCGGTCACCTGAAGAACCTTGGTGCTTGGCTTGGTTCGCTGACTATTGCCAAAGACAAACCTATTAAGCACAAGAATATCTACTTCAAGGGCTTGCTTCTCGAAGGCTACGATTCCCAACGCCTCATGGTTACGATCCCTTTCACCTGCAAAGTTCTTGTGCAGGCTACCAAATCTACCGTCTTCAAGCCGCCCAACCCCTGGCTGATGGATATTTTGGGCCTGCTGTTGGAGCTTTATCATTTCGCCGAATTGAAACTCAACCTCAAGTTCGAGATTGAAGTCCTCTGTAAAGATCTCGATCTCGACCACAAGACAATTGAGCCTGCAATCGTCATTCGTGATCGTGCTGCGCATGCCGAGGAACCACTGCCCACAGTTAACGCCCCAGAGGGTCTTGCTGAGCCATTTGAGGACTTGTCCCTCGCCGCGATCAACCCAGCCATTCGGAACGAGAGGCTGTCTCCTGCCGCCATCATGTCTACACTGCCAAGTCTTGACAAGATCCTTGTCCTGCCCTCATCGGCGAGCAGCATGGTTGATCCCACTATTCTCAAACAGATTGTGCACACCGCAGTCGAGCGTGCCATTGCCGAGATCATTACTCCCGTCGTTGAGCGCTCTGTCACCATTGCGTCAATTTCTACCGTACAACTTGTCTCTAAGGACTTTGCTATGGAACCGGATGAGGAGCGCGTGCGCCACGCAGCGGGTATAATGGTCCGACAACTTGCCGGTAGCCTGGCACTCGTCACCTGCAAAGAGCCTCTCAAGGTTAGCATGACCAACTACATCCGCATGATTCAGCAAGACTACTCTGAGCAGCCTATGCCCGAGGGCTTGATTCTCATGTGTGTCAATGATAACCTGGATGCTGCCTGTGGCATTGTCGAGAAAGCTGCAGAGGAAAAGTCACTGCCTGAGATCGAGAAGGTGATTGAGCCTCAATTGGAGGCCCGTCGTCGCCACCAGGCCAGTCGCTCTAACGACCCTTTCATTGATCCTTCAATGAACCGTTGGGGATTGTTCATCCCGGAGCCTTATCGGCAAGCACCAGGCGGGCTTAACAAGGACCAACTCGCCATCTACGAAGAATTTGCCCGTCAATCGCGAGGCCCGGCGCCCTCCACTGACGCATCGGCTGGCCGTCAACTTCCTGACGTGCTTGGGGAATCCTACCCTGCTATTCCAAACCTTTCCACCCCAGCTGAGCAGCCGGCTATCCCTCACAGAGCCTCCCAGGCCCAGCCTGCCGTTTCTCAAATGCCCCCGGTTCAAACCAACGGGTTCCTCGATGCCCAAAGCCCCCGGGAAAGAGTGGAAAGCTTCGTCTCCGACCTACAGCAATCCGCTCGCAGCGCCCCTGAAGAACACGTCAAGGATCTTGGCAGAGACAGTGCGGTTCTTCAAGAATACAACCAGGCATTGCGCAGCATCGTTGGTTCGACCAATGGAGAAGAGCTGGCACGACTGACCTCTTTGAAGGTCTGCACTCTTCTGTATTCCCAATCACATGGATCCCTCGAAATCGAGGTCCTCGTGCACCTTCTTGCCAAGCTGTGCGATATGTCTAGTCTCATTGCTCGGTACACATGGGCACTGCTCTCTGAAGTTGATGATGAGCACATGTTCAACGTGCCGGTCACTGTTGCTCTCATCGACGCAGGCCTCCTGGACATCCGTCGGGTCGATACGAACCTGACCCGACTCATTCAATCCAGGAACGTCCCCGCTTTGGAGTTGTTGGGCAACCTGATGGACCGCGTTCTTTTCAATGAAGAACCCTCGGCCCTTCGATCAGACTTCTCTGGCAGTCTAGATGCTATGAGCCAATGGCTTGCCGAGGATGCAAGCGTTGCTCCTGGTCTTGAAATTGTGCGAAAGCTGCGCGAGTCCGGCATTCCTGAGGTGGTCAACACTCTCCTTAGTGACCAAGCCAGGTCTAAGCGAGACCAAATGGAGTACATCTTCAGCGAGTGGATCGGTATTTACAAGGCCCCCGGTGCGACTGACCGCACTTTCCACTCTTTCCTTCAGGACCTCCATAACCGCCAAGTGATGAACAGCCAGGAGGACTCCGCACTATTCTTCCGTCTCAGCATCGACATTTCCGTCGCCATGTTTGAGCATGAGTCTCAGAACCCCAACGGCAGCCTTGACGAGGCCTTCCTCTACATCGATGCCCTCGCAAAGCTCGTGATTCTTCTCGTCAGATTCCAGGGCGAGAGTGCTGGCGCCGTCAAAGCCAGTAAGGCTACGTACTTCAACTCCATTCTGTCTCTCTTGGTCCTGGTCCTCAACCACCACCAGGTCATGAGAGGAGAGGCTTTCAATCAGCGTGTATTCTTCCGTCTCTTCTCAAGCATTCTGTGCGAGTACTCCATGAACGGCCTCCAGCACACTGAGCAGCACCAAGGAATGATCTTTGCCTTGGCCAACAAATTCCTCTCCTTCCAGCCCCGTTATGTGCCCGGGTTTGTTTATGGCTGGCTTTGCTTGGTCTCTCACCGCGTGTTTATGTCTGACATGCTCAATATGCCTGATCGTGCAGGATGGGCGCCTTACTGCGAAATCATGCAAGCATTGCTGTCCTACATGGGCGAGCAACTTAAGGCTGCCAACATTACATACGTTGCCAAAGACCTATACAAGGGCGTTCTCCGTATCTTGTTGATTCTGCACCACGATTTCCCCGAATTCGTGGCGGAGAACCATTTCCAGTTCTGCAATGTGATCCCGGCTCATTGCGCTCAGCTCCGCAACCTTGTCCTCAGTGCCTACCCCTCGTCATTCCAGAAACTTCCTGATCCTTTCCGCGAAGGCTTGAAGGTCGAGCGTATCGAGGAGATGCGGGAAATCCCCAAGATTGCTGGTGATATCGTTGCTCCTTTACAGGTTGCCAACATTAAGGACATCGTCGATGGTGTGCTCCAGAATGAGAGCATCTCTGAGTCTGCTGTTCAACAGCTTTGCGACGCCATTCTCAACCCTGAATCCAAGGACACTGGCCTCTTCTTTGTCCCCGTTGACGTGGATGTTGTCCTGGTCAACGCGCTTGTTTTGTATATCGGTCAACAAGCTGCAGTGGAGCATGCTTCCAAGGGCGACACCCGCAACGCCTTCGAGAACTCCACTCACGCTGCTCTCCTGGAGAAGATCGCCCAAGTTTTGCGACCTGAAAGTCGCTACTACTTGCTGAGTGCAATGGCCAATCAGCTCCGCTACCCCAACAGCCACACCTACTTCTTCAGCTTCACGATTCTCCGTCTGTTTGGCGTGGACTACTCCGAGCAAGATGACTCGGACATCCGCCAGCAAATTATTCGTGTGCTGTTGGAGCGGCTGATTGTCCACCGCCCGCATCCATGGGGTCTGATCATCACCCTGCAGGAGCTCCTCCAGAACCGCAGCTATTCATTCTTCCGCCTCCCCTTTATTCAGGCGGCACCTGAGGTAAGTTTACCACCAAACTTCCACACTTTCGCGATACTGACTCCTCAGATCGGCCGTCTTTTCGACGCTCTTCTCCAACATATCCAACAACAGAGCCCTCGGCCCATTGCATAGGCTTCTTCCGGCTTCTCATCCTCACCCTCTCCTTCCATATCTCTCCTCAAGTTCTTTTTCTGGTAACTCGGGCGGTACAGGAGTACTTCGTTGCATGTAATTTTCACGGGGTTCTCTTCCGCAATTGCTCCTTTGCGTCTTTTTCTATTTTATCTTTTCAGTTTCATGTTACGGCAGGGGTTAGCCGTGGTGATGGCATGCATCTTTATTTTTTCTCACGATTTCCGCATGACTTGAGGTTCCATGATATTTTTTTCGCGTCTCATGCTGCCCGCGACCTGTAATGATAAGACTGTAAAAGCTGGAGTTGATGGTGTCTTCATTATCTGTATGAGGCAGTGCTAATTTACTATTCTTATTATTATTGTAGCTTTGTTTTTGGCCTTCCGTATGGCTTCATAGAGGTTAATGAACCTTATCTCCCTGGGTCACTTGTCGTCAGACCAGCCATCCTGCCCTAGACTGAATACATCAATAATGGCATAGCATCTAAAGATCTTATTTATATATGAATACAACCAACTATCAGATGCTAAAAATAGGAAAAGGAATTGGCAAATATTGTACTCCGTAGTAGGCATATAGTTGTAGGGCAAAGCTTGGACGGAGACCTCGGTGCAGATAAGAGCGATAACAGGATAAGCCTCATGAGACCTCAACTTCCAAGGTTATTTCTGCCAACCATTCCCCTACAATGGCCGATTCGGAATTTGGAGACGACTCCGAATATGGCACATCTTCTGTCAGGGCAGTCGTCATGGTGGGTGTATTAGTGCAAGTTTCCCAGTTATAACTGACGCAAGACAGGACGTGATCATCGCGCCGTTTCGCGTGCTGGTATCCAAGTCCGCATTACGGCTATACCTGAACACGCTGTTGTTTATGGGCGCCGCAGCGCTCCTAATAGGAATATCTGCAGTTGCCTACGGTGTCTTCTACTTCAAATTCATTCCCACGGTCGGTCTGCAGCGCGAAGTCCATCTACAATTCGGGTACGATAACATTCCCCACAACCAGACACCGAGCTCAACTAACCCGTGCACAGCAATGGCAATCCCTGGGGCACAGCACACTTCGACTCCGAATTCGTGGCTTTCCAGCCTTACGACGTATCTGTGATGCTCGAGCTCCCACGTACGCCCTCAAATCTCGATACAGGCAACTTCATGCTCGACCTCACCCTCTTCTCCTCCCGCCCCGCCTCGTCCCTCCTACCTGGTCCGAATAACACCCCAATTTCGCAGGCCCGTCGCCCTGCTATCATGACTTATGCTTCACCGCTGGTGGATGTTGCCCGTAGAGCAGCGCGTATGCCGCTCTATGTTGTTGGCTGGCGCCGGGAGTCGGAGACGCTGGAGGTGCCGATGATGGAGCAGCTCGAGTTTGCTAAGGGGGTGCAGAACTTGCCGCAGAGTCTGCGATTAGAGGTTCAAAGTGACTTGAAGATGCAGATTTACACCGCTCGGGTGGAATTCCGTGCTAGGCTTACAGGGCTCAGGTAGGTCTTTTTGGGGATCGAGATGTTTGAGATGTGGCTAACAAATGGGTAGATGGCTTATGTATCGCTGGAAGATTACTTCTTTTGTTGTTTTCAGCTCTCTGTTTTGGTCTGTCTCCATGCTATCTGCAAGCTTAACGTGGCTGGTGATGACTTGGGTTTGGGGGACTACGCCAAAGAATGAGATTAAAGAGGAGCCGGAAGACTCCATCAAAGAAGATCCTGAGGACAAGGAAACATCTGATGAATCTTCCGAGGTCAAAAAGGAGGAACCAGAGCAGCAGGAACGGAGGTTGCTTTCTAGTTATCCGGCTGAGGGTGATGAAGCTGGTACAGGCTCTGGGTTAGAAAGCGCAGAAGCTCGTGGAGTACAGAGACGGCGGAGTCATTTGACGCAAACAGATTGAAGTGATTTCATTGGTCTAGCTGGTCTGATTGGGTGCTATATGTTGTAATGTCGTTATGATAGTGTGAATGACATTGTGGATCGTTTGGGCTGATTGCGACAACGCAAAGCGGGGGAGGAACTTTCTTCCCCTCCATTCTTCACATCTCAACCACTTCGCCCCCAATGCATATCCTCGTAAGTAGATATAGTTCTTACATCAATTTGGAGGCTCATCTCTGTTTAGGTCACCAACGATGACGGTCCTCCGTCAAACCAGTCATCGCCGTACGTGCATTCGCTCGTCCACTCGCTCCAGTCCGCTGGCCACACGGTCTCGGTCATTCTCCCCCACCAGCAGCGATCATGGATTGGTAAAGCGCACATCGTAGGCGCATCCGTCAAACCTACCTACTTCCGGCCCGGAACACTTCACCAAGAAGATGGGACAATACACCATTTGCCCCGGGGCAGTGATGGTGAACACACCGAAGGCGACGAATGGGTTCTGATTGACTCGACCCCTGCAAGCTGTGTCCAGATCGGTCTATATCACTACTTTAAAGAACGTGGCCCTGTCGATGTCATTGTTTCTGGTCCGAATTATGGTCGCAACACAACCGCACTGTTCGCATTGTCGAGTGGAACCATTGGCGCGGCGTTGGAAGGTGCCTGCTGTGGCAAGCGCTCAATTGCTCTGTCATATGCTTTCAGCTCTCGAAACCATGACCCTGTTATCATCACAGAGGCGGCGGGCCATTCGGTCAAGTTGATTGAACATCTTTGCGCGAACTGGGCAGACGGGGTGCACCTCTATAGCGTCAATGTTCCCCTCGAACCCGGTGTTAGTAAGAACAAGGTCTTATATACCGATATGCTGCAGAATACGTGGACCGGGAGTTGCTTCCAGGCTGTCGATCCCACAGCCGCAGACGACCCTGATCTGCAAGAACAGATGCTGCGTGACGGAGGCGAGTCGGAAGGAAAGAAACCGGATCAGACCGTTAGTAACAGCGAGAAGTCATCCTATGGACCCCGACTTCAACACAAGCATTTCAAGTGGGCACCCAGCTTCCACGATGTTTTTAAAAGTGTGGAGGAAAGTGAGCCTGGAAATGATGGCTGGACCGTCAAGGAGCAAATGACTAGGTTTGTCCAGTGCCCTTTTATTTATGATCATCGACTGACTTTCACAGCGTCACGCCTCTAAGGGCAAATTTCATGCCCGCGCCCGGTATTTCTGGGGAGATTAAGCTGTGAGTGAAGACTTTGACGCAATGGGGGCGTGGATGGAGCGTTCTTTCCGAAATCTACATGTTGCACGCACTTTAGATATCTGGCTTAGCTGTTAGATACCATGTCCCCTCCCCTTTGATTTGCTTTTCTTCAAGTATTGGAGCCCTTTCTGATAGACGGGGATCTTGTAGATCGGCTAATCAGCCCTCGTTGTACTCCCTCGTCGACTGCGATGACTCCTACGTCCAAGAAATGGTTGACCGGGCTTTGACCCGTCGCCTGGGAAGTGCCTCCCAGAGTGTTTCTTCTGTGTCCGAACTACCGGACTCTTCCGCTCCGCTCTTCCAGTACCGCGAATACGAACGTCTCGACTTCGACCACATCATGTCCAGGCCCTCGACGTCTCTTTCGAGCGCATACATCATCCGGAAAGCTTTGATCCGCAAGCACTATCTCTCAAACACAGTGGCCAATTGGATCTCAAAACACCCAGATAGCATCCTCCGACACCACTTCAAGCCCGCCTTCGACTTCGAACTCGACTATGCCGAATTCCTTGACGACGCCCTGCTAGAAGCATACGAGCTGAACGACAGCTTAGCCAAGAACGAAGAACGCCCCGACTCTGAAAAGGAATGGTGGATCCTCAAGCCCGGCATGAGCGATCGAGGCCAGGGAATCCGCATCTTTAACAGCGAAGACCAATTACGCGAGATCTTCGAGGAGTGGGAAGAAGATTCAGACGACGAGAGCGGATCTGAGACCAACGCCGAGGATGCTGAAGCCGACGGCAGCGCTGCCCTAGACACAGGAATCGTCACTTCGCAGCTCCGCCACTTCCTCGCACAGCCCTACATCGACCCTCCCCTCCTCCTCCCATCGTCCTCGAACCGCAAATTCCACATCCGCACCTATGTCCTCGCCTCGGGCTCACTCAAAGTCTACGTCTTCAAGGAGATGCTCGCGCTCTTCGCTGCTAAGGCTTACTGTGCCCCACACGAAGAAGATGACGTCGCCGACCTCGCGCGCCATCTGACCAACACCTGTTTCCAGGAAGGTGGTAGCTCGAATGAAGGCAGTGTGCGCCGCTTCTGGGACCTCGACCATCACGTTCCCGGTCTCAGTGCAGACTGGAAGGAGAAGATCTTTGAGCAAATCTGCGCGGTGACGGGTGAGGTGTTCGAGGCTGCGGCTCGGGGTATGATGGTTCATTTCCAGACTCTGCCTAATGCGTTTGAGTTGTTTGGTGTTGATTTCCTCGTTGATGCTAGTGGGGATGTGTGGCTGCTGGAGCTCAACGCGTACCCGGATTTTGGGCAGACCGGCGAAGAGCTGAAGGAGGCTGTCATAGGGCGATTGTTTGAGGAGGTGGTTGATGTTGCTGTCAAGCCGTTCTTCGGCTTGGGTGAGGAGGCTAGTACTGATGATATGAAGCTGGTTGCTGATATTGATCTCGGGAGACATGCTTAGAGCTGGGATTAGAATATGTTAGATACCACTCGTGATGTACAAGAATAAAAGTTTTGATTTGGATATGTCATATACTCAGGTCTTTTCTCTTCTCTTCATAGTGTCTGTTATACCCAGTTATCTACATGGCTTTTTGTTCAAACACCATTCGTCCATTTAGTTATCATTCTTCCAGAAAATACGGCCCTCAAACAAACGACGCGCCGTACTAAAGACCGTGGCAGAATTCAACGTTCCATCTACATCGAAATCGGCACCAACCAGCAGATTCCCACTGGCATGACCAATAGTAATGCCAGCACTATCGACAGGATTCTCATCCACAACGCCAGCTACTGTACTGTGAGGCACACGAGCAGCAGCAGCAAGCGCCAAGGCAACGGTAATCGGGAGCGCCTTATGCGGCTGTCCAACAGAAAGGGCACGAGCCAAAAGATCAACCTCAGTAGACGTCTGTCTCTGCTTGATATCCCTAGAATCGGTAGTAGAAGGGGCAGCCACGATACAGATCTTAGGCACGCTACCAGGAACCGCCCCAGTCTCATCTACAATACCCATCTTAACTCCCGCCTGCTGACGAATGGAGTCCAAGCGCAGCAGCAAATCCGGATGAGCAGTGATTTCGTCAGGAGTCAAATTCCCACTCACTCCCAGATCAACCGCCTGCACAAAGACACAGGGATTCCCAACGTCGATGCACGTAGCCTTAATCCCGTCAAAGGTATCGACGATATTCCCGGTAGGCAGGAGTTTCCCCGTAACCGAGCCGGCGGGGTTGATAAAGTCAAGCTGGACGCGGGCAGCTGTGCCGGCGACACCGTCGATAGCGAAGTCCCCGCTGGCGGCAGCTTCGCCGTCGACAACAAGGAAGGAGGAATGGATGATTTTGCCGGTGTTGGTGTTATGGATGCGTACCGAGGCTAAATCCGGACTGGGATCCTGTAAGGGGAACACGTGGGCATCGACGGCGAAGGGGCCGACGGCAGAGCTCATATTCCCGCAATTACTGGAATAGTCCACGTCGGTGTTCTTGATGCCGAGCGAGATGAAGGTGTAATCGACGTCGGCTTCATCGTGTGTTGATGCGCCAACTACGCAGACCTTCGAGAGGCTGGATATTCCGCCTCCTAGTCCGTCTAGCTGTCGGCCATGGGGATCTGGACTGCCGATTACACTGCGGAATATGGGGGCCCAGTCTTTCCTGTTCGGGGGTAGGTCTTCTTGCTTGAAGAATACGGCGCGTGAGGTGCCGCCGCGGTAGTATGCTGCTGGTAGGAAGTGTTGCTTTTTGGTCTGGAGATATCGCCGACTACCGCGTGCTAATGGGGTTAATGTTGAGCGGCATGGTAGACGAGATAGTTGTTTGAACATTCTGGGTGTATAGTAACCTGGGCTTTGTTAAGGGAGATCATATATGGTCTTTCTAAGTACATCGGAGTCTCTCCGATGGCGGCGTCGGACCATTCCGTTGGAGCGGATGGGCCGATGAGGAGAGCATGGGGTGTCGATGTATTTATATTATTTCTTTATAGATATAACAGCGAAGAATACAGAATATTCCGATTAAGGGGGGAGCCTATGAGCTTCGGCCTTTTTAATTTTCAGCCAAATCGCTGCTTCGCCAGAGCTTGCAAGAAGCTCATAGTCTCTTGTTCTTTCTGCCGATACGCCTGCGCACGTTCTTCTCGCTCTGCTGTACGCGCACGAAGAATCTCCTCTCTCCGGATCTCACGCTCGTTCTTCTTACGCTGGTCTTTCTCCTTCTCGCGTTTCAAGGCGGAGAACTCATCGCCCCCGCCCATTAAATCTTCATCCCGAGCTGCCTCGGGCGAAGCACCGCGCGCGTCCGCGAATGCACGGTTGCTCGCAGCAGCTTCTCGTCGTTTCTCAAGCTGTCTCTCCCGTGTACCTGCCTCAGCCCGCGGCGCAATTTCATCTTGGAGATAGCGCATTTCGGATTTATGCGAACGAATTTCTGCGCGGTACTGATCGCGTGATTCACCGCGGGCAGTGATGGCATCCTCAATAGCAGATTCTAGGAGGGGGTCAGCATTCTGGCCATATTTGGGGGAAGTAGAAAAGCGTACCTCTTTTAAGCTCAAGATCTTGCATAGTTGGGATTGCAGGGCCCGCTCGTGACCTGCCTCTCCCTGGGCCACCTTGTGGCAGACTAGGCCCATACTCGTCATCCTCATCCTCATCCTCATCGTCATTGCCTACTGGCGGATCCTGTAGGGCTTCACCAGCCGCTCGCTCGCCCTTTGTATAATCTGGCGATTCGCGTCGGCCTCTCGGACCAGCTGCCAGTTCTTCTTCTGCACTCTTGCGTGCCTTGCCAAGTGTAACAGGATCATACCATCCCTCTGCGAGCTCTCCACGGTTCCTGCGATGTCAGTAATTATCGCGTCAAGCAAAGAACACCCTCACGCTTACCATTTTTGCGTAAAACTCTTCCATCGCCCTCTCACTTCATCTTCGCTCAAGTCTTCGATATATTTTCCTTTTTGGATGTCCAAGTACATGCCAAACATGGGCTCGTAGACTTTCAGGTCGCGCCCTGAGAGCTCGCGCGCTTGGTAAGGGAGCACGACTGGTTTCGCTGGAGCATCTCTGTGGCGTCGCTCGCGATGCCGGTCTTTGTCTTCGCCATGGCGGTGGTGACGGTCTGATCTGTGTCTGTCTGATCGGTGCGGAGAGCGTGAACGTGAGCTCTCTCGGGGTCGGTGGCGGTGGGAATGGCTGTGGCGGCTGCGGTGATGGCGGCTTGAACTTGGTGCAGATGGGGAGTCAGCTCGGTGCGTTGAGCGAGTTGGTGAAGGCATTTTGGCTGATTTCCTCGTAGTTGAGAGGTTCTGGAAAGTCTGGAGAAGTTTGGGCGGTGATAAGGAAAGACAAGTCGGCTTATCGGTTCGGCCATCTGATTTCCAAGCTTGTCCCCAGCGTTTCGATTCCAACGTGTTCTTCACCTCAATTTTGTTAATTTCGACTATAACCTATACCGAAATAAAGCCTGCTATATTACGGAGCGAAGATTTGATCCATAGAAAAAAAAATTCATTGTGATAAATACATCTAGGCGAAGAGGTATACAACATTCAATAATTCAGCAACCCCAAATCAACTTTAGCTGGGAGGAGCACTTTGCTCCACACTCGAGCTAGCGGTGTTTTCAGCAGGGGTGGCAGGTGCACTTGACTGCGAATTCGCCTTAGACCGGTTGGCCGCGGCCATTTGCCAGGCCGGGATGGAGGCAGACCGACCAAGTTGCGAGAGGGGGTTGGGGCTCTGGCTTGTGCTCGCTGGAGCAGCGGCTGAAGTTGGCTCCTGTTGGGCTGTAGTCACAGTAGCAGCCAAGCTGTTCGTGGCAGGGGTCTCTTCCGGTGCCGGGCGAGGAATACTGGGGATGGAAGTGGATCCAATGGTCCTGCCAGCAACAGGGGTAGCTCCGCTACCACCAAGTCGGTTGCCCAGCAAGGTCTTCAAGCTCTTGAGCTCAGTTCCGAGCTCCTTCAGGCGGTTCTCATTGCCTTCCCGGGCACCTTCAAGGGCCTTGGGAATGGCATCCTTCAATGACTTCACCTCGTCGCTAATGCGACGAGTCTCATCATCTCTTCTGCGGGATGAGTTCTTGAGATCAGCAACAAGGTTCTCCACATCCTTGAGAGCCCCATCCAAGCGCTCGGTACGGGCTTCCTCGGCGGCCTTCAATGCAGCAGTGTCTGTTGATAGTTGTTCGATCAGAGTAAATGCGCGTGCGAACTGCTCATTAATGTTTTCTTTATCTTGCTCCAGCTGGGGAGGGGTTGGTGGTGCGATCAAAGGTGCGATATAACGCTGGATGGATTGATCAGCGCCATTAGTTTTGAGAGAGTGGACCATTCGATACCTTTGTGACAGTATACAACCCGTAACCAACCCCACCCACCACTGTCGCCATAATAAACCAGTCACGCCAATCTCTCTTGGGTGGCCTTTTCATGTGATTAGTCTCAGGCACCATGCGACGATCGATAATTAAACGTACTCAGGAGGCGGCTGCCATTGATTATATGGAGGATAGCCATATCCTTGAGGCGGCTGTGGTTGCCGGTAAGGAACTGGCTGTGAAGAGTAGCTCGGTGCCGGGGATACCGAAGATGTAGCTGCGGCCGCGGCAGACGGGTCTTCGCCCACTCGCGATAAGGCAATGTCCACTTCCTCTTGAGTCAAGTTCTTAGATTGAAGGAATGAGACCCTCTTTTCAATGGGCGAAGATGCAACCGATGGGTCTTGGAGGACTAGATAAAGTCAGCGATCATCACACATCAAGTTGTGTGCTTCGTAGTCCATACAGGTAATCTAGCGAGTTAGCGGGAGCTCCGAAAGTGGATGGTAATATATAGACACCATGTCAATAAATAACTTACAGCTGAAGCAATCAGCTCCTCGCGTGGAGCCATTATGGTTGCTGTCGACTGCCAGTGAAGTGCAAGGAAGATGAATTCGGGAGAGAGATGCGACGCTCACATCGGCAACCGCCATTTGGACCTCGGAACTCACACCAACGCCAAGACTTTCCCCAGACCGGGAGTCTCGTGATTATCGGCCAAACAGTTTTTCCTTTTGACCCACACCGCCTACCTCATTCGAAGGTGGCACGCATTTGTTTACATCGCAGACTCAAATCCCGCCTGGTGCCTGCTAAACAACAGATCAAACCCCTCCTCTCAGGATTTTGTGGTGCAACCCAGTGCAACCTACTTTGACCTTGAATCTTTGTCAACATAAAACCCTATCGAAAATCCATTTATCAAAAGAATCGCCTGGTCTATCGCCGCCTTTGCGGCTTGTTTATCACCATGTCGCAAGATACTGGGCTTTTCAGTATTAAGCGCCCCCGAGAAGTATGGATCCCTCCTATCCAGCGCAAGACTTGAAGCTAACCTTTCTTGCAATCAAGACGCTCGGAAGTGTGCAGAATTTCTCCGCCATCCCCCAACCACAGTCGGCACTGAAGCGCGCAAGCTCTATCGGATTTCAAAATGCCCCGTTCAGCTCTCAGAATCACCGAACTTCCTTGATGGGCTCCACTGGCCGCCCACAGCAACCCAATTTTACGCGCATGTCAATTGGTGGACCATATGGCGCTGATGCCGGCCTTTCGTCTGTTCGCCGATCAGTGTCAAGTAACATGTTCAGTGGGGCTAGTGCCAGTCGGCAGAGCTATGCGCCAGGGTCTCTTTCCTCCAACCCTGCGCCTCCTCAGAATCCACAGCGCAGAAGCAGTGTGTTTTCGCGACCATCGACGGGAGGGCCGATGGGACATCAATCTTTCTTCACTCAAGTCCCCACCGTGGCCGGTGTTCCCAGAGACCCGCGCCCTCTCAGAGACCGTTCTTTCCAGGCACGAATTGGCCAGGAACTGTTGGAGTATTTGACTATTCATGGGTTCGAGTTGGAAATGAAACATTCCTTGGGGCAGAACACTCTTCGCTCTCCGACCCAAAAGGATTTCAACTTTATCTTCCAGTGGCTTTATCATCGGATCGATCCAGGATACAAGTTCCAAAAAGCAATGGACTCCGAAGTACCGCCAATCCTGAAACAGCTAAGATACCCGTATGAGAAGGGCATTACAAAGTCACAAATCGCAGCCGTTGGTGGCCAGAACTGGTCGACCTTCCTTGGAATGCTACATTGGTTGATGCAATTGGCACAGATGATGGATCGCTATCAGTCCGGCGAGTATGATGATGCTTGCGCCGAGGCGGGTGTCGATGTCTCCGGTGATCGCATTATTTTCCGCTTCCTCACTCAAGCTTATCACGATTGGCTGCAGGGTGGTGAAGACGAGGATGATGACACCGCGGAGAAGCGGTTGATTCCGCATGTTGAAAGCATGTCGCGCGAATTCGCGGTTGGTAATGAGCGGTACGTGCAGGAATTGGAGGCATTAGAGGCGGAGAACCGTGCTCTTCGCGACCAAATCGAAGAAGTGGAGAAGAGTGCTCCCGATATCGCCAAGTTGGATAAACACTTCCGCATCTTGGAGGATGACAAGAGGAAATTTGAAGATTATAACCAGAACGTCAAAGGCAAAATTGAAAAATATGAGACTCGCATCAAATTCCTCGATGCGGAAATCCAAAAAACTGATGCCGATCTTCAGGCCACTGAATCTGAGCGTTCTGATCTCCAGGCAAGTGTTGATCGCCAAGGCATCACTATCCAGGATATCGACCGCATGAACTCGGAGCGAGAACGTCTGCAGAAGAATCTCGAGGACACCGTGGCTCGCCTCGAAGAGGCCCATGCCCGTGTCATGGAGAAGGAAGCGGAGGCCAGCCAGAAACTGGAAGATCTGGAACAGATTGTGAAAGCTTACAACACACTTGGCTATCAAACTAGCTTGATTCCTGCGGCTGCCGAGAACGCCAAGGGCCAAGACTACGAACTTAGTCTGAATATTAATGAGAGCAATTTCTCCGCAAGCCAGATTAGTGGCCCTCCCAGCCGAATCTCTCCCGAGGCGGATCGCCTTTTGGCGGAGCCTTTCACTGGCTACCACCCGGCGCATTTGCTCAATTTGGATCTACGGGGCTTTGTCCGAAACAGCCTACAATCGCTCCGGAAAGAGATCAATGAACGACGGAAGCAAGGAATCGATGATGACCTTGACCGTCGCAATCTACTCGACAACATCAAAGAGGCAATGGACGAGAAACGAAGCGAGGTCGAGGCCCTGGAGCATCGACGCCGGGCAGCAGAGGAAGAGTTTGAACGGACAAAGGAGATCACTACCACTCAGAAGCTGGCCTCCGATGCCCAAATTGAGAAGATGGAGAAGGAGTTGGCGAAGATGCGCGCTACGCTCAGTGACAGTGTACAATTGATGGAGCAGCGCGAGATGAACACCAATATCGAATACGAACAATTAACGCTTCGAGCAAATGCTCTCCGAGAGGAGTTGCATACTAATGTCGAAACAATGCTGAACGACGTGATTCGCTTCAAAGTACATGTTCAAAAGGGTCTTGAGGACTACGAGAGCTTTGTCGTCGACGAAGTGGAACAAGAGCTTGGAGGTGAAGAAGTTATTGAAGAGGAGCTTTGAAGTTCCTTTGTCATGATTTGACGATTTGGCGTTCAATTTAATAGGGCTGGTTTCATGTAGGATACCCCGGATCAGTTCAGGACGCGCAATGCATATATCGTTTTAATGATTTTTTTAAAAAAAAGATGGACGTGTGAATGGCCATTTCATAGTAGAGTTCTGTTCAAGGTAGTTTTGCCGTTTCCAGCTCAGACTCCCAATATGCCATCACGTAACCTCCCTTCCAGGCTCCCGACATAAAAGACCCGTCTTCGCCGCCCATCTATAGTGCGCCCCTGATTGCGAGGACTGGTACCTTTACATGTTAGTTTGGTAGACTATAGGTGCCTCGTCTCGCACTGAGGCACTGAGAGGTACTTTAATACTCTGAACAAGCGCTTTTCAATTAACCCAAGTGGTCTCCTCTGTATTAGGGCGTACATCAATCCCGAGGATGCATACACAGTCCTAGAAGCGAGTCAATGATTACGACTACTCGCTAATTTCGGCCTCGAACAGGAATGTTGGCATTCTATTGCACAAGGCATAGATGCTGTGGATAATTCTAGAAAGTGCTCGATCTAGATGTCAGGTCTGGTTTTCTACAGAGCATTTAACCGAGGTTTGAGGTATCGTGCTGTATTCAGTCCTATACTTCAAGTTACAAAAAGTCAATCTTCCTTTCCAAGACCTATTGATGACTCACAATCCGTTGCTGCCACGTATTGGTTGCCAGTCTACGTTGTAGCAATGTTGGAGGGCATGCAAGTAGTCGGACCCCAAGGATCTCCCCTTTTGTAGAGCTAGTATATCCCAACGCTGGAAGTGGCTAGATTAGATCGGGATCATCTTGGTTTGAGGTGAGCAATTGACTAGCTCCTTGCCGCCAAGATTATGCCAAGGGCGGGAATAAGGCCATGGCGTTGTTCTGGATGTCAGATTTGTCGATCTTTTAGTTGTAGACAAAGCTCATCAATCCATGGGTACTTGATCAATCCTGATTTCTTTCATAGAAACCAACTTGAATAGTTCCACTCTCGATTGTCCACGGAAGGGCGTGCCATTTCTCATATAACCACTTGAGCAAGAAACTTGCCACTGCATTTGTGATATCAAAGCAAATTCTATATAGCTCTTCTCCACTGTGACTATACATTTATTGAGAGACAGTGCTCTCAAACCCCAATAGTTAAAAGGTACCCGTAGACTGCGGTAAAGCCATTTTAAGCCACTAGGCAAGAAGAACACCCAGACCAGAAAACCTGCACATGGCCGCTGATCTTGCTTTGTCAGTTTGAGCGGCCTAGTGCGAGGGGTTGGAGGGCTACAAGCCTACAACATACAGAGGTGCTTACAGTGGGGCTCCTTTGGATTCCAAATTTAGACGCTTATGCGCCAAGGCTGGAAAAATCCCCGTCAAATGCAATGAGGCAAGTGTGCCGAATAATGCCCCTTGCGACCAAAATCCCAGATAATATCAAATTTTGGGAAGATGCCCAGTATGATAGCTGTCTGAGCTGTAAACAAGCTGTTAAATAGCTAAGAGATTGCTCGCTACTACGTCCCGATAGTTACAGAAGCCGACACCCCTTTCTTAGTTTGCTAAGATGCGGTGCTCTACTCTTCTCCTTGGTCTTTCCTTGGCCCTCTTTGCTCAAGGAAACGGGACTAAGAAGCAGGATGACCGTCTGATAACAGCCTTTATTCTGGACACCCCTACCACTCTTATGTTTTCACATGCGCTATACTTCCTAATACAGAAAGATGATCCTATGACGTACCTCATGAACAGACATATAGGCTGGTACGATATTTCCCAATCGTATTCGCGTATTATTGCAAACTTTGACCAGTGCGTGACACCATTCCCATGTGGTCATTCTTAAAAGTAGCTGGCAAGCGAATTGAAACTTAGAAATCTATTAGAATGTCAGAAAGCGTTGGCTATCGAAGAATTTGGGCGATATGACCCCAACAATATAGTTCGTAATAGAGTCTTGTATAAAAAGCTATACGAAGTATACAATTTGTTCTAGGCAGAGCGAATAAACCATAAAATATAAGCATTTACGCGTGAAAAACTTCACGCCACAATTACCACAAGTGAGCGATCAAAATATTTCTGGGATAAGGCAACTCCACAAGTCAGATTCTTCAATAATGTACTACAATAATATACGGAATACGACGTTGATGTTGATATTTCTAGACAACCTTGGCGTGGTATGCTCCCTCTAGGGCTCCGCCAATCTCCATTTAGGCAGGACACACCTCCTTTGTCAATCACACAAGTGATCGACAGGAGTGATGTGTAAACCAGGTGGAGAACTATCATTCGCCCGTGTTATCCATGTCTTTTTTGTCTGAAACAACTTGCTCCGTGCAATACACGGCCATTCCATTATCTGTCCCGTAGTTCGTGGCTCCACTATAATATGTTATACTCCGAGTGATAGGGCTATTTTCCTATCTATGAAGATCCCTCCTGCGTGAAATCTTTCAACACGGGATGGGACCTTGCTACCCTGCAGATCCAACTTCTCTCACGGAACACATGGTGTTTCGGCGGTCTTTTGACGGTCTTTTAACGGCTCAATCCTTTATTAACAATGAAACACAACGGGTATATAATCAGTCAAGACTTCCTGTTCTAGGAGCTTTTTTTTAAGAAACTAGCAGTGCCTATGCACCTTCAATCTTTTCACAAACTTCAGAACTCTCTTTACATTGCTACTTTGTACCTGTAGCATCCATTCATTCCCACTTTCACTTTTAAGTGACCAACAACTCGACACTCTATCATGAAGTTCACTGCTGCCTTTGGCGTTGCTGCCCTATCTATGGCCCCGTCTGCCGCGGCCTGGAAGCTGCCTGTGAGTGTCTACACTATAAATCCTCAAATAGATCTCGTTCTTTGCTGATATTGTTTCCACAGCTCGCCCACAAGGCTGAAGTTGCCACTCCTACCGGTTCTCCTTCCAGTGGTTTCCCATCTGGAACCCCATCTGGCACTCCATCTGTCACTCCATCCGGAACCCCATCTGCAACTCCATCTGTAACTCCAACTGGATTCTCCTTTGGCCGCAGAGCACCTGGTCACGGGCCTGGCCTTAAGGGGCCTGGCCACGCAGGACCCGGCTACGGACTCGACCATGGAGGGCACGGTTATGGATCCAAATCCACTGGCATCCCCACTAGGTCTCCTACCGGCTCTCCCACCGTCGTGCCTTCTGGGTTCCCCTCCTCTAGCGGTTCCTATACCATTCTCCCTACCGCGACTGCGACTACTGGTGTTGTTGGAGAGCAGGGAGACTTCGCTCGTCGTCACGCCCGTCACATGCTGTTTTAGTTTCTGCATTTTACAGCTTCAGCCGTATAACATGTGAGATAAGCCAGTACTGTGTTTTCCGTGGCTGCCGAACCAGCTATAGAGAAGAGTTTGTTACTATTTTGGAGCCTTCTCCGAGTGCCATATAGAGTAGTAAATCATCACATTTGTGAACACATAGTATAATCATAATAACATTAGAAAAGGACGAATTATTGCCACCCCACAGAACCCCAGCAAAGGGTCTTATATGCATGCACTAGGGAACAGTATCTTCAACCCATCGGACATAACAGATATTGTTTCTATTGGGATATTCACTCTTTGTTTGTATCTGAAATTATAGAAGGAGGTTCATGACACCAGTAGAAAAGCGCTATATGGTCCAAATGGTGTTATGGCTGAAAACTATGGTATAACAAACAGGCTATAGTCAACTCACCAGCATGTTTTTTTCTACCATAATTAATTTCCACGAACCTACTTTATGCTATGCTCAGAGTTACTGAAAATGCATAAGCCAGCCGCTTACGATCCCTGTTTTGTCTTTGACTCCGGTCTTTTTATACTTTGCCCTAGCAGATCCTAGTTTCACCCAGGATGTCTTGTTATTCGCTTGAAGATAAAAAAAATCAATCACCTTTTTCTAGCTGCAGTATCACGCGGGATGAATGTAACCAAACCGCTGTTGAGATTGCTAGCGAAGCTGTGCGGCCCTTGCTATCCATGTCACGGACACAGCCCCCAGGATAAACCAGCGTCAAAGCCCCTATGACAACGGTGACCTATGCGAGATGAAGATCATTGTCAATCCTAAAGTAGGCGGTGTCACTAGAGTTGTTGACTAGAGCAAAGCAAAGGCGTTTTCCATTTGGGATGTCTCTCTGGGGATTTTACAGCATGCTTGGTATTATGAGCTCCAGTGGTTATTTTGCATTACCATGAACCCGAATTAGAGGGTGCTTTATACAATGTTTGAAGGATTGAAAATGAACCAACTCTCTTTGGAGTTCAAGGGGACAGGATCTTGTGTCCTAATACAGACCTAGGGAAAGACAGTATTCAATTCAAAGGCTGATATTCTTTCTGGGTGAAGGAAAACCCGCGAAAAGAAAAAGATCATGCAGTGGAATTTTTTATATTGGGTCTTATCAAGCATCACTAGAATACTGCTCCGATGTGATAGATCGGCAGAATTACACGGGATTTCTTCCTGTCAATATTGATGGACAAGTCATGATCTTGAAGCTGTACGAAGTATGCTCTTCCTAATGTAATTTTTGTCCACCATACCTTTCTGTTTTGACCATACTCGATGAAGCGATGAAGATGTAGAATTTAAGTGGATCAAGGCTCCCGGCCAGTAATAATGCGGATAGATATGCTGATGGGTAATGAATATTCAGGTGTGTTTATGAACTACATATAGTCCTATTCGTCACAGTCGCCGTGGAACGCTCAATACTCAGGTATCATACGTTGCATGACTCCAAAATTACTTAGCAGGCAATTGACTAACAATACATCATTAAATCCAAAGAACAATATCCCAGAAGGAAATCCTCTGACAAAATATACAGAGACCTACGCTGGGAGTATAAGGAACTCCGCATTCTGTGGCCTCCGATTGGCCCAGAGCTCGGTGCTGACTCAGCAGTTCCTGATCTCCAAAATTCTCGAAACAACATGAACCTCAACTCCCTCATCTTTGTTCGTTTGCCCCTGTTGGTACAGGGCTCAATTGAATCTCGTGAATATTCCGCTATGTACCTGTGAAATCGACATGTATCACGCCAGTCTCGTACCCATCGAGATCGCGAAACCTATACACCCGCCTTCGAGCCTCGTTGCGGTACCATGAGCAGATGTTTGCGCCCCGGCCGCATCCTGCCATTCGGTCGCAGGCCAGCTGCTTCACGCCTCCCTTTTCTCCCATATCGATCTGTGTCTCCTTTCTCCCGGCCGACTTGGACTCAATTTACCCAGAAAACTCGCGATGATCAGAGAGAGATTAATTTCCCAGATGAAGTTCTTTTTCTACGCCGATACAATTTAATCAAACACCCTCGCCTTAGGCATGATCAGAAGAGACATATTGAGGAATGGATGCCAGTGCTAAGGGATTGTATTCCACCACAAATTGCCAAACCACCAGACGTCGCCCAACCTGCAGGCCAGCCCAGGCGGCTTCAACCACTCCGCGAATCTGAACTTGAGCTTGATCGGACCCATGCGCTACTCGGGTGCCTATGGGATGGAAGGATTCATTTTGAATTTCAACTTCTTGCGCATCTCGGATTTGCGCACCATGAGTGGTCTAATGTGCAGGCTCTTTTAAACAGCATGATAGACACCTATGAGTTGCTAGCTCCTCATATGCCTCCTAAACACCCTTCGCCTGGGCTTGATTGGAACAGACCATTTCGCGTGCGTCGCAGAGATGAGTCAACATCTGACCTGGTATCTCCCATCACCGAGGAGGTCTCCCTCAGCAAGCTCACGGGAGGCACAAAATCAACATCCCCTTGGAAATGGTCTCGTCTAGACCCTCTTTCATCAGATAACATTTCTCTCGATACTCTGACGGTGGAACCTGCACCGAGATTCTTTGGAGAGAGAATTTTGGCTGAAGTACTCGCAAACCTTGGCTCTCTAGTTTTGTATGCTGCACGCAGTCGGTCCGATGATTCAAAGCATGCAATGTCCTGTGTATTCCGAACTCTTGCCCGTTTACACCATGCAGGCATGATCTCTGACAGAGTTTATCAATACCCGAAACCAGATGCTAGCCAGATTGTGTTCCGCCCGCCAGCGCTCCATTTTTTGTCCAGTTCCATAATGAGTGTTTTATCTGATGCGGCGTGGCATGAACATGAAACAGCAGTGGCTGCTGCGGCCGCTGATGCAGGAGAGCCGTCACCTTTCATTCCTTACACGCCAGGAATCCGAGAGCTGGGTCCTGAAATCTGGCTTGAGCTCATTCTATGGTGTTGTGTGGAGCATGGGTTTTGCAAAACGGGCACGCTACTCGTGCATCAAATGACTCGACTTAGCGAGTGGAAGGCAGAGAGTTGGGCACCTCTAATAAAGGACCTTGATACAGTCCAACAAACTAATGTCAGTATCGAGCAATCATGGCGCCGACCAGGCCAACACGAGAAACCTCCAACACTCAAGGGTCAGAATAAAGCACCATTCAATGGACTCGGATACCGAACTATCAGCTCTGAGGTTGTTGCATCGTTGCGGAGTGGCTTGGCGAACAAAGCCTATGTTGGAATGGGAGATCGTGGATATCTTCCTGAGGATCTCACCAATTTATCAGCCCCTCTGACTAAACTTATTGATCCTCCCGTGCCCAGCCGCCAGGAGCTTCGGCCAACAAGCAGGTTCACCAATTGGCACGTTGTACGGATATTAGCCTCGGGTTGTTTAAAACCATCCTCTGATCCTGTTTCCTTCGAGAATCTCCTAAGGTCCCAGAGCAATGTTGTTCCTCCGTGGGAAGGGAACGAATTAAGACTGGCACAAGTGTTAGACGGAAAGACACGGGCACAGTTCTATGATGAATCGGCCGCCATTACTGGCCTGATCGAATTCAATCTCAATTATTACGCTCGGGACAAGCAAAGCGGACGTCTATTCCATGAGTATGCTTGGCTTCAAAATATTGCCGATGCAAGCAAGGCACAGCACATCCAAAAGTTTTTTGAACGGATAAGCCAAGCCAGCGATGAAGAAGCTTCTTCGTTGTTTGATTTCAAGTCTTTCGAACCTCAAGATATCTCTCAATCGTCTATCCCGCAGTTGTCATGCGCTACTTTTGCCAATCTCCTTGACGTGGCGACTACAACGCACGCATTTGATTTTGCTCAACAACTACTCTTGGATAACGACATCGATGGTCCCGCCATCCCTCAAAGCGCATATAGAAACCAGGCCCTAGCACCATCTATTCTTCGATTTGCAGCTGCCACCGCAAATGTCGAGCTTGGAGAGCGTGTCATCGGGTCGCTTGCGATCCCTCTCTCTGTGAACACCATTAAATCGTTGATCAACTTCAGTATCGCACGAAAAGATTGGAAGCGTGTGGTGCTGATGCTCAACTTCCTGACCGAGCAAAGAGCTAAATCCTGGGGTTACATCAATATCGGAGTACTGGCAAGTGCGGTAATTCGGCTGGATGCCACCGTTAAACATAAAACATCTGCCGGCACCTTGACTCAGGCAGATACAGAAGACCTAAACCAGGCCACGGACATCTTGCTTCGCCTTTTCCGCGGCGAATGGCATGCTAATAATACTCGTGAGAAGGTCAGGAACTTCCAGCTTCGAACACTCTCTCGTATGCACCGCGTGCTCTCTGCGATCCCAGGTCCTTTACCGGACATTCTCAAACAAGTGGAGGCACCCAAGGAAATCACCGGACACCACAAGGCCACTTTGATCCCCCCAACCACATTCCACGAGATCTTCGCTGCTGTCGTGGAAACACAGGGCGCTATTTCTGGCAAGCGACTCTGGGACAAAGTCTGCGTAGACTGGGTATCTCCCAAGCGCCAGCTTCAATCTCCAGGTGGTGTTGCCCGGCTGCTGTTCAGCGATGAGCGGGCCAATTCACACGGTTCTCCGGGATGGGATGCAGATTACATCAACCATGTCCGAAGCAAAGCCACAATAGCAGACCTCAACACCGTCCGCATTCTTGCACGAAGTGCCGTCCGAGAATACGCAGAGTGCGTGAAACAAACAACGGGCGAACAACCCCATGCCCACAGTCCCAGTATACCCCGAACAAAACCCACCGACTCGAACAACCTCACCTCTTCTTCTTCTTCTTCTTCTTCTTCCTCCTCTTCCTTTTCCTCCTTCGTCTACGACCCCACCATCCCATACACACCCTCCGTCTCTCGCAAGGAATACCCCTACCAATTAAAGTCCGGCAAGATGCCACAAACAGAGCTCGAGTCGATTCTAGACTTCTGTCTCGAGACCTTCCTCAAATTCGGTCTCCCGGAAGACCAAGTGGACATCGAGATCCCTGGCCACATGCGCCGCATGCAGCTCAGAAAGGTCTTTTCTTCGCCCACGCGCAGGCCTGTTAGGATGCGGATCAAGTACAACAGATCCGATCCCTTCATGAGATCTCACTGGCCGAAGGAATTGGCAGAGTCTTTACCGAAGCCGGAGCCGGCACCGGAGCCAGACCTGAAGTGGCCTTCCGATAATCACAAGATCTAGGATGTGGGAGAGATGACTTTTTTCCCTCTCCTGGGTTCTGTCTTGTATGTATTTTTATTTTCATGGTAAAAAAACTATTCTCGAATGTATATACTACTTTCTTTTCTCACTCCATAGACCAATTTAGAAGGCTTTATAATTGAGACAGGACGGTTCCGGGTTGGATATTCTACAATGTGCTGATTGCATTCAATAAGAACATGTTGAAAACAGAACGTGAAAGAATTTGAAGAATTTGGTATCCAAAGTCCTACTATATATACAGTGTTATGGTTTAACGCCGGTAAAACACCCAAATGCCAACTAAAAACCAACCACTGAAACGCTTAAAATCCACATTATGAGTCCAGCTCGGAACCCAGGCACAGCCTAGATCCTTCGAAGTCCTTTCAATGACAATATCAATCATAGATCAGAAAAAAGATCACGCGCGTTTGTTTTCGGTTGTTTCTGGATATCACTTTCGAGGCATCCAGGTATTGATATATCACGAAAAACGCATTTGTAATACAAACATTAAAGAGATATTCCTGGTAGATCAAAGGGAAAAAGGTTCGTAAAAGGGAAGAAAAGAGAAATGAGCATCACATCACATCACATACGCATCAAGTGGAGACGTAAAAATAGTTAAACATGGGAGTTGTTTGGGGGGAGGGGGGGAAGGGATAGGGTTCTTAGGGAGGTATACTGATAGTAATCGGCGTCACATATAGATAATTGGGTTGAAACGCAATAAGTGGGAAAGTGAGCTGAAAAAGAAGAGGATGATGATAGAAACCCGCATGCTTTTGTCGTGTGCTTGCATGTTATTTTGTGGTTTCATATAAGGCGACAAATGTATTCAAGATTACCAGTTCTCATTCTCATTGGAATGAGGAAAGAAAGATCGCATAAACTCCCCGCTTATAGGATCATAAGGGAAGTACGAGTCCTGGGCTTCAGCCGTCAACGAGTTCGTCAACTCCGCGGTTGAGATGCTCGGGTCCGGGTCGGCGTAGTGGTCTTCACTGGGCGGTCCATCTGGAACAGACACCGGGGGATGTTCTAGCTGCGGGCCCCAGTAGTCGCCAGCAGCATGTGATATGGATTGATTGGGCGGCGGTTCCAAGCTGATAGTGGATATAGGCTCTGGGGTATATGGATAGGAAGGCATGTCGCTGACATCGTACTTCATGCCCTGGACCAATTTGCGGAAACTGAGGTCACAGAGTTGCCAAGCGCGTCTGGAGGCAATGCTCTGCTCGGACATTGCGAAGAGCCAGCGGATTGCCTTCTTAGACAGGCCGATGAAGTTATTTTCTTCTTCTGGCATGTGGACGGTGCCGAAGGACAGCTCGAGAAGAAGGACAGTAGCCGCTTGCATGAGATAGTGGAGGATGCACCACCATGGAGCAATCCGGTACAGCTGGAGAGCATCTGGTTCATCAGGTATCAGATCCAGCATGTGCCGTGCAGACTCTAGGGTTACCACTGCCATTTCGTGACTGAAGGAAGGGGTGGGGCCCTGCCGCGCATCACGTCGGCAGAGACAGGGACGGCCAAGTGTGATCCGCGCACTGTAGTATTGTAGCGCTAATGTCAGTTTGCAGCGAAGGATATCCGGCCCACCATCTTCCTTGCGTGTGAAGTCAAGCCCTATTGGAAGGTTGGATTGCCATATCTCAGTTCGGGACTTGAGTTCACCAATCCTGTTCTCGATTTGTGCCCATGGTACCATCACGCAGTCCACTGAATAGACTTTATTGACAATTTCTTGTACAACGACTGTCAGGTCACAATAATAAAGATAACAGAGCCCGTAGTTGACAGACAGGCTTTTGATCCATGTATTGTCGCGTGCTCGAGTGTGGTTACTGCCATTCTTGCCATTTACCGGGTGGAACGGCATTTGTCTAATACTCGCACTTGACATGACGTTGTTGATTCGTTCGTCTCGTAGTGTAGTATCTGTGAGTACTTCGAGGGCATCGGGCTCTTGTAGTTGTTCTTCTTCAAAAGGAATCGGGAAAGGCGAGGTGCACACTCCGTCCTGGATACAAGTTGCCCGACCAGTCATTATTCCAAGAATGTGCTCGAATGTATATAGACACCACCAGACTCGGTAACGGGCTTCTTTCGAAAGGTCGGGCGTGGTTGGACTACTGCTTTTCATGTTGATGCCAAGTGTGAGTGCAGACCGCACTGCCAAAGCCGAGATTCTCCACGCCCTATGTTAAGTGTTATCGTCCGCTCAATTCAGACGATGAAAGGAATTTCTGAAACTCACCTGTTAATTTGATCAGAAGCGAGAAGATAGAAGGCAATCAGGCCCTCCACCTGGACTTGCTGGAGATCTGGATGGCTGAATAGGACATCGCCGTTCAGACTAAGAATCCTGGCCCTGGTCATATATACCAAGTGATCCTTCTCATCCCCACGCCATGGTGCGTCGATGAGATGGCCATGCTTAGCCCCAATTGCGAAAATCATGTTCAATATAGCAAGCCATTTGTCACCGGGTCGAGCAGCGCTGTCAAAGAATGTCCGGTACTGTGCCGAGAAAAGAGGTTTGTTGACAATGGGGTAGAATGGATGCACGGTAGTCAAATAAGCCTCGAACATATGATCCGCCATCTCTCTAGGAGGCATGGCATACAATTGTATCGGTCCGGGCACGGAAATATCCAAGTCATCAAGATGATAATTAACCGCATGCAAAGATAACGCATTATCAGTCTTTAAGTCCTGGCCTGGCTCCAGACTCCACGGAAGCCCTTTAGCACGTTGGTCTGCCTCTCTATGTAGCCGTTGCATCCAGGTAATTTCTGAATTTTTCCCCATATAGCCCGTCGCTCTGGCATTTTCGGACCGATTGATGTCCTCTTCTACTCGATCAATCGCCTCAAGAGACCCGATAGACGACGGTGAGGATGGTTCATCGTTTTCTGGAATATCGTCCTGAGGGGTTGCTGATTGAGACTGGGAATTATGCGGAGAATAATCCACTTCCGGGCCATGCTGTGGTTGCGAATGTTAGCGACACTCCGTACCCTGACAAGAAGAACAAAAGAACAAACCTTGTCCAGCAAGCTCCTGATCCGCTCCGCGGCACTGGATTCAACAAGGCCCCCCAACTCCTTCAGCAGATCCTCATATTCTTGCGCTTTCTCCGAGAGATTTTCAACTTGTCTGTAATGCGCGAACAGTTAGTTGGTCAGAATGCTTGCTCGCGATTAGATATTATTCCGAAAATACGCATGTATAGCCACAAATACACGTACCTTTTCGTTCTTTCCCTCCAACTCTCAGGGTAGTTACACGTAGCCCTCAGCTCACGACACTGGCGACAAGCCGGAGTGTCACCACTGCATTTCGTCTTGCGCTGCCTGCAGGATGCACAAGCGCGAGGTACTCGTCGATTATAGCGCGGGGCAGTTACGAACCGTTGACGAGGAATGGCAACTTTAGTTTGTGAGGTTGGTGTCTTGCTCAACCGAATCGGGGCTATATTGGTGCTTTTGGCGCCTATCGTTGGCATTGTATTTGCGACGGAAAGAGGGCGGGATCTAATGGGGACGAGGTCCGGTATTGGTTGTTGGGTGGACGCCTCGCTTTGAGAAACGACGCTGTCATGGCTCGGCTGCAGAAGCGCTTGCTCGACCGTCATGGCCACAGAAGCCCTTTGTACGTTAACGAGAGAAGTATTTAGTGAGGCTCGTCGAGATAGCGTTCCTGCACTATGCAATATAAAGAGGCGACGAATGATATAGCCGAGTTTGCATATGGGAGGCCGAGAAATAAAAGGTATTTACAGAGATTTGAGGCCCATTAATACAAATTGTACATCGTGCGTGAGAGTGTAGAAATCGGAGAATGAAGTCGCCGAGTGGCGGTTGATGCGAGACCTTGGGAATGGACCAAACCTCGGAGATAATCACGCCCGCTTTCCTGATTGGGCACTGATTAGTCAGGACCCGTTTTATTCTATGAAAATGAATGAAAATGAAGATGAAAAGATGAATTTATGGGAAGAAACGATAGTTATTTGACACTTTTGGGTAAAGTCATTCCTCCAGCCGTGAATATCCTCCCAATCTACCCGTCCAGGGTAAGTAAACCAAAACATATGTATATATACAAGAGAAAATAGGCATTAGCAAAAAAAAAAGTAAGAAGGTGCGCCGAGAAGATAATGGACATGTACAGGCGAGGTAAAAAGAGGTGAAGAGAACATAGCGGGTCACAGCCCAGCCAAGAGTGGAGAGGAGGAGAAGAGAGGGAACATAAACCGAGAGAAATGGGCTAAAATTCGCCAAACATCTCGTCGAGCTCATCGACTTCCACCATCTCCGGGTTTTGCAACTCTCTCCAGGACTCAAAGATAGGCTCTGAGTTCATGGAGATAGCCCGAGGGGTAAGGGTGAGCCTCTCATGCGACTCCGTCAGATCCGACATCTTCAGGTCAACATCTGGGAGGCCGCTGTTCAACATATCAAGCGAGCGCTTGAGGGTCGAAACAGGTGCGGCATTAGGATCCTCGGGAAGGCTGATCTGGGGGGCAACGAGAGCGCCAGCAAGATCCTCGCCGTCCACACCGAGATCTGTCAAAGCGCTCGTGCCAGACGAGACAGACGATGCGATGGAGGTGAGGGAGGGGGAGGGGGAGGTGCCGAACAAGGCAGTCGCGGCAGCCTCGTCCAGATCCTGGGCCATTTGGTCAACAGGCATGTGGGAGAAGTAGTCACTATACTCTTCTTCAGACATGCTGTCTCCGTGCATAGAAGGAGACATTGAACCGCCATTCACCGGCGATTCAGAGATGCTCATATCGCGGTCATCCATGGCACTCAGGCTCTCGGAAAGGATGGACTGGCTACGGCTCGACTCAGCTTTTTCCTCAGAAGCACGTTCACGCACAGCGCTGGCAGTTTGTGTGAATTCCTTCTCGTCACCCTCCAGGGGCGGAGAAGCCGCGCGATGCGAGTTCATGAGACGCGTCAAATTACTAGCATTGGGGAAGTGATCAGAAGAACCGCCATGGCTAGCGGAGGTATTCAAATCACCATGCTCCTCGAAGTCGGGAGAGGACAAGTCCACTTCGGGACTGGGGCTACGTTCCCGCACCATCGCGTCTTCCTCATCCTCGAGACTGGAAACACTGGGTGTGATGTGCTTGCTACCCACGGCAGATACCAGATCGTCGGTCTCAGGAATAGGTTGGTGGGGAAACGTAGTAAGATAGTAGTACACTTTGCGCGGGTGGATTAAAATAAGCTCCTTGGCCATAGGACAAGGCGCGAGAGCCGTCCAAGGACGCTTCATATAGGCAGCTAACCGAGACGAAAGCAGCGCGGCGGGATTGGCGGAACTAAGACAGGACATGTTAGTGACTCTGGTTCCAAGGATGCCAGAGAGCGATACATACTTTGCGACATTGACATTTAGTGTGACCAGGACTGCGGCCAGTTCTTTCACGAGATGAGGGCGATTTCCCGTCTTCTCGAGTTGGTTGATTACAGCGACAACGATGTCGTCGTTTATTCCTTCTGTATCGATCTTGGGCGCAAGTACTCCATCCATAGGGGAGGGAGGCGGTGTAATCTCAAATAGTCCATGTCGGCCAGCGCGCGCAATCATTTTTGGGTCGGATGGCTCGGGTGATAATGAAGTCGAACCGTGCGATCTCTTGACCTTTTTTGTGGGTTGCTCATCGGTATGCACTTTTGAAATAGAGGGAGAACGACGAGTGGAATTTGGGAGCTGAATGCCCAAGGATGGAAGGGATAGTGACTTGCGACGAGTGTTGTACGGCATTGTGAGAAAAGTAACCGGAGAGAACAAGAATCAAGAACCAAAGGAGAGCAAGACACAAAGATGAGGATATAATAGAAAAGAAACAACGGATATAATAATAAACAGAATAATAAGAATAATAATAAAAAAAAACGATTCTAAGATATGGGGGATGTTAGTAGAAAGGGGGATGAGAAAGATAATCGGGGGGGATCATCAAGATGCGACAGAAAGAGCTGT
Source organism: Penicillium sclerotigenum (assembly GCA_928213465.1). Taxonomy (NCBI): domain Eukaryota; kingdom Fungi; phylum Ascomycota; class Eurotiomycetes; order Eurotiales; family Aspergillaceae; genus Penicillium; species Penicillium sclerotigenum. Next base: position 144,988 of record CAKMRK010000233.1, on the reverse strand, counting down.
TTGGATGGCAAATATCAACGGGGGCCTGAGGAATCGATGGGAAAAAAGTGGAAAATTGAAAATTGAAAATTGAAAAAAAAAAAAAAAGAAAAAGACTAAGTGGTAATTTACATTCTGGTAATTTTTAAATTTGGCAGCCTCCCGAATGAGTGTGGCGATGATTGGTTGAACTGGGGCTTGTTTTTATTTTTCCTTTTCCTATTACTCTTTAAGAATGTTCATGGAGAATGCCTATCTGTACTTTGTTATAAAAAATACCCAAGTACTCTATACTTTGTACGGAGTACTGTGTACGTAGATAATCTCTCATTAGCTTCAATATACTATAGGCTCTTTCTCACCGCCATGTGAAAGCCACAGTAATAAGGAGTACCACATGCGACAACGCGACACGCACAGGCAAAAAGTGAACAATTCCCAGGCGGTGGAGATCAACCCATTCCTTTTCAGGCCTTAGTATGATAATCCATAGTTCTTCCATTCTATCTTCGGTGTTAGCGCATACCGAAAGAGTTGGGTGGGGTCAGCCATGTGTTCTATGCCCAATTTTGGTGCTCCATCAACCTTGGCGTCTCCATTTATCCAACAACTCCAGTGGTTACTTCATCCCGCATACATCGGATTCCGCTAATCACAACCCGATTTTTTTGAATAATAAGAAGACCTACCGATCCATTGATTGGTAGTCGCACGGCGGATGTCGGGAGGATGGTTTGTTGAACTGTCGGGGCCTTCCTCCTGGAGCTCTCTTCCTCCTGCATGGGATATGTACAGCAGATTATGTATTCGATCTGTCACCTGTTGGTTGCTAGGGGACCAAGGTACACACCGCTGTTGATAGATCAAATATATTAATTTACTTTGTATACATACGAACTAAAATATGCAAGTAAACTAACTAAGCATGTATACACACGACATCCAATCCGGTAAATTTTAGTTCTGACCCCAAAAAAAAAGGTAAAAAAATTAGAAAAAAAAAAGACAAGGCTTAAACCGAGCCCTCCGGTCAGAAACACCGAGACCCAAAACAGCTCCCTAGCGTAACCGTTTACAAACTGAAAAAGAAAAGCGATATGAAGTGGCCACTTAAAGTCCACGGGGCTCCACTAGGCTCCACCCAACAGTGGATTTCAGGGACCCAATCGACGGGACAGCGATCAATCATAGTCGGTGTATCGTATTGTACATGACGCTAGTAAGGGATGCTCACATTAGCGTCTCGGGGAGAAAAGGAACGTTTGCCACTGATGATGCAGCAAGCTGAGACACTTGTTTTCTTCTAACTTTGTATATCCAATCTCGCTTTCAGCCTTAATGTATCTATATTAATGAAACTTTAGATCTGTCAGTTTTTTTTTTTTTCTAAATTTCTTTTTCTGAAATATCTAAAAATTTGCCTCCAAAAAAAGTGATGATGCCATTAGGGAAACACTAATAGTACACCACTTTCTATGTTGTATGTATATTCCTACGTGCATATGATGACATCCTTCTCTCCGAATCCCTTATCCACCCTCTTGACTTTCAGTGATATGATGATGATCAGTTGGGAGAATTGTTTATCGAACACCATACTCGTATATTATTATTGTACATCACGGCCCATATTCTCCTTTGGGACAGGCATCCAGCAAGGGATTTACATATTACTACGAGCATTGCTGCCAGATGTAATGCAGGGCTCGTCAGGGAAACACCATTCCTTGAAATAACCCCTGCGATCGGTATATTGTGCAGAGTACCCGACGGAGTAGTAGTGTCGCATCTCTGATCTCTGTTTTCATGACATCGACCACTCCGGTCCAGGGGATCGGGACCCGTCAACCATGGGAATAACCTGCCTATTGTTGCACCGGCCGAAGGGAACAATTGCTTTAGCTCATCGCATCCAATATTGGAATTATGAACATACAATATACGAATTATTATTTTATTATTCGAGAATATTTGAGAATATTGTACAGGCCGTACCTACATTGTACAGCATGCAGGTGCACCGGAATTCTCCGCACCTCCACAACCGCAGGTACTACGGAGTACATAATGTCCACTTCCATCTAGCGTACTCTGTATGTATACATTACTATATAATATGTACTGAAGGGTTATCCAATATATATTATATAGGTAGATTGCTATTTCTAGGAGCGCTGATTAGCATACATAGATACCCGATATGGTATCTCCAATCTAAATGGAACACATCCCAAGTCTAGATTCTACCAATGAAAATACGCCTCGATAACCGATACATTAAAATATTTAAACCTTACCTGAAGCCATTATCCTTGGTTCCGACTTCCCCGCCACGTTAGAACCAACCCCGGGACCATTACATCAAACAAAGAACATGCTTCCACGAAATAATCCCTGCAAAATATCTGCACCTTGCATATAAATCAATGATAGAGATTGGTAGCAAAACCCGTTTGGAATGCGGCTCAGAATTGATACTATTATCATCCAATACCATATGGGAACAAAATTGCTGAGTGGCTATTAGCACGGACATATGTTGTATATCGCTCTATGTACCGGATTCTAAGCTGTCGCTATTTCCCCCATCGGGGTGCTCCCGGTGGCGAGCTCACTGGGTATTTCACGGTACAGATGGTTAGGTATGGTGGTGTAGTACTGAACGCTTAGAACAGGCTTGGGCTCACTGACTACATACTCATACTGGACTAATTGAGCACAAAGCAGGTTTATACCAGAGGGTTGTGTAAAATATATAAACCGTTATTGAAAAGCCTCTGATCATCGCAAGATATACAATCCCCCTCTAGTATCGTCGAGCCGCCTTTATGAATCACCCATGCCTAGCCAGTATATGGAGACATGTAGTAATTCTAATTTTTGCAGAATCGTCGTAAGGGCAAAGTTCAAAGCATATCGAACGACCCCAAATCGTCGAAACTCTTCACTATCCTCCGTATAGCCACCTACAAAGCTGCATCTGAGATATGAACATGACTCTCAACCACCCATCCTCCAACTCCTCTGCAAAATGATTCACTCTATCTTTTGATTTAAACACCATTGTACCTATAGGGTTCAACGAAAAGCTTTTTGACACTTGAGACGGTGAGAGAGGGGATAAGTAGCATATGAAGAACGGGTCGTCTTTTTCGATATACATATCCTTCATATAAGGATTGCGCTGCTTTAGAAGGAAGAAGGCGAAGGTCCCATAGCTAGCTGTCATTTGCTCCTTATCTGTCTTCTCAAACCAGTCAAGAAGTATGTATATTTGGTGAGGATCAATCACTCCCCCCGATCTTTAATCGATCAGCAATCTCCGTGTACATAAGATAATTCTCTGCGAGCCCCAAGTGGACTTTGTCATGCTAATCAGCTTTAGACAGTTCTTCTCGTTCACCTTGCTTTCTCACGTTCCGTTTTGATTGTGGATTTTATCATAAGGCGCTGCTAAGATATTGCGAATGTCTCTTCAATGCTCAATTGAATTGTGAACGACGTTTTTGGTTTGTAGACTTACTGTTTGGGATTCGACAATCAGATAGCAACAGGACCTGGCTACAATAGTCTCAAGTGCCACGGGAGGTGCCTTTATAGTAAGCTTGACTGTGAAAATTGCCTACATCACCTGGTAGAAGCAGGACACGGGGCGGGGTAACTTGCATGACCCAGAGCATAAAGAGGACAACGAAACTGCCTATCAATATTCTACAGGGATACACTTCAGGAAACACCCCCTAGATATCCATCAGGTTACCCGATAGGCTGGCAGGCCCCGACTCTGACAGTTTCCAAGCTCTTAGTGCGTATTTTACGCCATCCTTGTCGTCCGCGGCGTCAATGACCGAAGTCACGAGATTACGCATTGTTTCCACCTTTGCCTCGAAGTCTTCAAGATGTACCCAGCCATCAATGGGGACCCCAAGGGCGTCGAAGAGATCCCTGCGATCTTCCCAGCTCTTCCCTTCGGCAATATGACACGCAAGCTCATCGGCGCCGAATGCCACAGGACAAGAGGACTGTGGCTGGCCAGTTAATTCCATCCATTCGCGCCATGTTCGAAGCATCATCTCTCTAAACAAAAACAATCCGTCATCATCCCATGTGTACCCTGAAAAATCGATGAGCTGCTGTCGCGTTAAAGCTTGAGGAAACGACAGAGCAGAGAAGACGTCATTATCGATTTCGCAGAATTTGGAAATATAGAGCCTCTGTAGTTGTGTAAGCTGGTATCTCTGTAAATTTTCCTCTTTTTCTTGTGGCGTGAGGCCTGTGGCTGGTGGAAGGTCGAAAAGCAAGGGCCCTTGAATTTTTAGGAATTTCGGTATCCTGCACGCGTGAAAAATAGGAAGACTTGAGCAGCCTTGCCAATCAATGATGCTGACAATCTGATTTTCCTTTACAAATATATTCCCAAAGTGTAAATCAGAGTGCCAAAGTACCGACCGATTTTGACCCGGAGGTGATGGTATCAAATGATGCACAATTTTCAGATACTTGTCGAGGAGTTTAATGTGACAATCGGGAGACTCTTGGCTATCTGACTGTCTCAAGGGGTCTGCCGGATGACGAGGATTTGCAAACTGGGTGATCCATTCTTTCTCTCGCCTAGCGATATCTATCGCATACGCCCCGGACGACGACCCTGATTTTGCTCGATCTCTTATTAGTTGGGTCCCTAAGATTCTGGTTAGGTGGTTGCCTTACAAGGGCCCCTAAATGCACTCATGAATCTCCTCTCCTCTTCCCAAAATCGGATATCACAGCTGGGGCCGATGCAAAACTGATCGGCTATTCCGGGGACATTACTGCCACCCTCAATATCCTCTCTATAGAACAAGCTTCCATAATAACCAAACTCGACAGCGGCTATTTTGGCTTGAATATTCGCCAACTGAGACACAATGTCCACCTTATCCGATATATCCAGAGTGGGCCAACTTTTGCTCAACTCATTGCCAGGAGCTTTTTCCATGATGATATATTCGACTCCCACAGGCTGCTCTTTCTTGCTGCTCCACGCAAAGACTCGCGGGACAGGTATACCTAGCTCGTTACGAAGAAAATCAAGCGTGGCAACTTCGCTGGCTGTAACGAATTTCTGAGGAATGTAAGGATTGGGGATTTTCGCAATGACCTGGACGTCATTATCCATTGTCAATAGAAAGGTTTTGTTGTATGAGCCTTCGGGTAATTTCGTTATTTTGACGCAGAATTCCGCATTAACTGATCTGGCCGCTGTTTGCTTGAGTTCCTCGACATTGAAGGGCTGGTACCGTTTACGAAGCTGGGCTGCCTCGTCCCATAGCCAACGTCCAGAGGTATAAGAAAAGAGAGGGTTGCCTCTATGTTGATCTGAGTGGAGTAAACCTTGAAAAAACAAACTCAGTAAAAACTGACCAAATTTATCTTGACATGCTGGAGGTTTGGAGGTTCTCCTGGTGGAAGTGGAAAGGAGCATGCGATGAAATCGGGGTAGTGTCGTCCTTATAACTCTTCTCGGAGTTTTCAGAGGCGCCATAAAAACAGCTTCAATAATCTATGATGATGTTATATTGTTGAGGAGGTAGTGACTGCCTCAATAATCACCTTGCAAGTGATGGATTGCTAGGACTGGGGGCACCTATGATGCTGAATTTACCTCCCCCAGCCACACTGCTGCTTACAAGCCGGCACTAGCCACAGGCCCTTGGCTGGAACAGCTTTCGGAAGATTGCCGGGCGGTGAATGATAGTAGTCACCCGATTTTACGACTAACGTAATCAACGGCCACCCGCCCACCACTAGTTAACTAGTTAACTACATTTTCAAGTTTAGATATTTCGGCCGAAAAAACATGATATTTGAAAAACTACTTATTACGGCAACGGTTGATTCGATCACCCATACGGTTACAGCAGCCGTATGTAGGAGGTGCACGTTGGGCTGATTGAGGGGGTAAAATAGGCTGTTTAGCCACTATAGGTGGAGGCCGCTTAATAGGTTTAATAGGTGGTGTTGAACGTATTTGAACGGGGGAGAATTGGCATGAACTAATACCAAAGGCTCCGTAGCTTTCTACTCACTATTTAATAGACTTCGGCACAACTAGACCTTGCCAACTCCCACGAGACCAAAATTTTTTGGGTCCCATTTCCTGGTCCTATCACTCCCGCCGGGACTAAAAAAATTTTGGTCCTATTACCCTATCACTCCTATAGGAGTCCTATAGGGGTGATAGGACTCCTATATAGTCCCACGCTAGTATAATTCTACTACTGGACGTACTCCGAACCATTCTCACCGCCTTACGCACTATCAACCTGGACCCTCGATTTTGCCAGTCAGCTGTGAAAAGATATATCATGTGATCGAATTCTTTTTCCAACAAGTCGGAAGTCAGCACCTCCTACCGTTTAGTTTTCAAGCCATCCTTCAGTCAGCCCTTCATCACTTTTCATCAGGGTTGATTACCTTTCTACTCTCTTTTCAGCCTGAGCACTCGCCAGAAGGGTCTGAAAACCAACAGAACTGGTGGATCTCAGGTGGCGGTGCGGATTGGCTAGGAGTGCAGCTCGCTCCACTTCCCCGAATCACTCTTCCTCACTCGCTACGACTACCCCACTATCCACGGCTGTGACATCATAAGGTCCTTTGCCATCTATCGCCTATAATGTCGCTATCGCAAGAGAGTCTCAGCTCTGCCGTTTCGTCCGCCGGCTTCTCTACTTTTGCCGAGGCAAAATTATCCTTGCAGGCGACTCTCGCAAGCTACCAAGCGCTAAACACCGGCGACGATACGAAGAAGTTCCTCGAGACTTGCTTCAAATACCTTCCCCCGGCTGGACAGGTCAATTTGTCAGAGGATGTTTCTGGCTGCCGCAATGACGATGAACTCCGCCAGCTAGCCGCCAGCATTGATACTAGCTTGCTACGCCCTCTTCTGTCTAAGGGTGGGAAGACCCCTGTCATCACTCCATCCCCCCGTATCGGCTTTGACGATTCAGTTGAAAACCTTAACTCCCTCGAGATCACACCAGCAAGTCGAAATGACCAAGAACGACTTCGCCGAAACTGTCTTAGACGAGATGGATATCGGTGTACTATTACGAGGAGCTGGAGCTCTAATCACGACTCTCCCCCTGACGAACCAATCGGCATTTTACAAGCTGTTCACATTCTTCCGTTCGCCCTTGGGAGTTTCACGAATGAGGATGAAAGACGGCGAACCTCTGAGGTGTGGGTAAACATTTTTCGTTACTTTCCAAGCCTCCGGTCCACCCTCAATATGTCACCCGAAGATGTGAATCGAGAGGACAATATCATGATGATGCTCACCCCCCTTCATGAAGAGTTCGGTCTCTTCCACTTTGTTCTTGAGGACACCCCGACTCCCAATCGCTACCGTATCAAATTATTTCCACGCTTCGCATCTATTTATACACCCTTGTTACCCAGCAACAGGGTTCTAACAATGACTAGCCACGACCATCGCTTTCATCTTCCTGAAGCCAAGTACTTACAGTTGCATGCTGCTATTGGCAATATCTTGCATGCAAGTGGCCGGGCAGAAAGCATTGAAAAGCTCATACGGGATCTAGGAGAGACAGGCGGTTCAGTATTATCAAAGGATGGCAGTACGAATATCAGCGATCTGCTCTCAGTCAGCCAGCTTTCGCTGCTAGCCTCAAATTCGCAACCAACAGATAGTAAGCAGCAGCAGCAATGTGCCCAGGCTAGATTGCCAGGAACAGAGAATGAGAAACCCAGATTAGGTTAGCAGACTAGATACGAACGCTGGTGTTCGATCAGTGTCCTCTGACAGAAATCTGGGTGTACGACAACGTATGGTAGGCATGAAAGATCTGTATGACTCTAACTAACTAAAACGACACGAATCCGCTTTTGTTAATATAGTAACTAACTAGATGCTTCCTAGATAGTTTCTTTCATTCTGCAACGCACTCGATATTTCCAGTCGACTACTTCTTGCTTCATCATAGTAGCAGTAGTTCTAGATCTATCGTCATCAATAAGAATCACAGCTCTTGCATCTCCCAGACCCCAGTTCCAATGTCTACGAGGTCCTGCTTTTGTAATCGGATATCAGTCTCTTGAGGAATGGAAGGAGGTCGTCGGAGGAGCAGGTTGAATGGAATGATTAGAGGGTGCTGCGATACGGTGATATTGTCGCCAGTCTTCTCTATCACACAGGATTGTGTGACATGGGGCCGCTGGGAATTGGAATCCCATTCCCATGTCTGGATTGTGATCATGGGCTTCCGGCGGTTGACTCTGATGGTGATGGCCATGTTTGCTTCCCCCCTGGTGGGATCCACCCACATTCGTGCGTCGTTGCGCAATTTTGTTTCGGGCTCTGAAAGGCCAGCCTCCAGGACTACCGAGGGCCGGTTCTCAACACCACGAGGACGCCGCCTAGGGCCCCAGCCCAAATCCGGCTCTTTTGTGTTTCCGCCGCCGACATTGATGCTTGCCCCTCCATATCTGAGGATTGCTGATTTATCGAGCCCCATGGGCCACAAAGCTTCCATTACTGCATCGTGAAACACCCCAGCAACCTCCGAATGCTCGGGCAAAATCATTTTCAAAATCAATGTGTGAAGTGTCGGGTTATAGAACTGACGAATGCCAACGTTTGGCTTGAGGGAAAAGTCTCTCCGGAACGAGGGTGTGTCGATGATTATAACAAAGTATTCTGATATGTCAAGAGAGTTATCGAATGGTTCAGACCGGAGATGGCGTAACGAGTGTGCTAGGCGGTGATATTCAAGTCTTGCGATTTCCTCAAATTGTTCTTTCCCTTCGTAGGTATATCTGTTCGTGGAAGGAGGCAGGTCGGCCAGGAAGCCTTCCACGTCCCTTCCATATCTGTCGCATTTGGACTCAGTCATTGTTTCGATGTATCCTTGCTTTCCTACTATGAGTAGAGTATCCAGGAAGGATCAGATGACTTAAGATGTGAAAAAGAGCCCTGGAGGTCTATGTAGTTACCTACCTAGGAGGTAGTGGTGTGGTTGGGTTACCTCATAATGTGCAAATGATGTATCTATACGTACCGGACTTTCCCGCTTTCCTATTTGGGCTGCCGCTTTTTAAGGATTCTCAGGTTTAGTCTGTCACACAAACCGGGTTTGGGTCGAGATATCCAACCCGGGCTAATGGGCGCCCACGGGCAATTTTAGTAAGCAAACTCCAGGGCTTGTCACTTGTATTATTTATGCATTTTGGCTCTATATTTTTAAGTAATTGATTACATGTAACTAGATAGCAGTGGCATTGGCATATAGTAGGTTCATAGACTTCCATAGAACCCAATTTGGGTCCCTGTTAGAAAAATAAGGTTTAGAAGGCTTTATATAATGACTTGATATACTATCACTTTTCTAATAGGTGTTATAAAAATGAGGTGTCGAAACCCATAGGTCCATCCTATAGTGAAATATAGGGTATTTGTGGAACGGGGGAGAACTGGTATGAACTAATATAGTAATACTAAAAGCTTACTATATAGAGTAAGTGGTAAAATGAGTGTGTAGTTCAAAGAGTAGCTTTCTACTCACTATTTAACTTCCTATATGCTTACATACTACGATATCTCTAGCTCCAGCCCTAAAGGGCTTGGCCTCATTCCCATCCAATCGGCGCTTGAAGGATTCCTGAATCGGCGATAATGTGCAGGGTTTCAGCCAATAGAAGGTGCGGGGAAAGATAATGGGGTGCAGGTGACCATACACATAAGAAAGGCTCAAATTATCTTGAATGACATTCTCAGCTTTTGCTTTCTTTCCCCTAGAAATTGCCATGAACACAACTACTCCCGATGTGGGAGAACAAGGGACGGACCATGCTATGGCGAAAAGAGTGCTGAGGAAGATTGACAGACGACTGATTCCACTGCTGTTCACGACTTACATGTTCAATTTCATGGATAAAACCATTTTGTCGAGTGCGTCTGTCTTCGGGATGAGGCACGATACTGTAAGAACATGAACATGAACATGCTGAGGGAAACAAGGACCATAACTAAGATTATTATTGATAGGGTTTGGTTGGCCAGCAGTACAGCTGGGTATCATCGATCTTCTATTTTGGCTACCTGGGATGGGTCTATCCAACAACTTTGCTTATTGCTCGTCTGCCCCCTGCTAAATATTTGACGGCTAACACGCTATTCTGGGGTGCTGTAGTGGCTCTCACTGCAGCCTGCACCAACTATGGCGGTCTCATTACAATCCGCTTCTTACTTGGAGTTGCTGAAGCAACGATCACGCCGGCATTTATGTTTATCACGTCGACGTGGTACACGCGTGACGAGATTCCTACCAGGACAGGCCTGTGGTTTGCTGGAAACGTGTGTTATTCCCTGTCAATGTTTCAGATAAGAGCTCACTTTTACATAGAGTGTTGGTGGTATTATCTCCAGTCTCCTTGCCTACGGGCTGGGTCACGTCAAAGATCACGTTGGACCGTGGAGGTGGATGTTCATCGTCCTCGGCTCTGCGACATTTCTTTGGGGATTCGCTATCTGGACTCTCCTACCCGACTCAATTTCTAAGGCCAAATTCCTAACAGAAGAGGAGCGCCAGTTCGCAAGCAACAGAGTTGTCGTTGCAGGTACAGGCGCAACGGAGAAGACCGCTTGGAAATGGGACCAGGTCGTTGAATGCCTGATGGATCCCAAAACGTGGCTCATATTCGGACTGGAGCTTTGTACACAGATCCCCAACGGAGGAACACAGAACTTTGCTAATCTGGTGATCGTCTCATTCGGGTTCACGAGCCTGCAATCGACGCTGCTCACCATCCCTTACTCGGTGATCACCGTGGCCACAATCACCGGAACGGGCTGGCTGGCCGGTCGTTTTCGTCAACTGAACTGTCTGCTTATTGTGGCTGTTGTGCTCCCTTGCGTTATCGGCAGTGCGATAATCTACTCCCGTGCGCATATTGTCTTGGGGGTGCAATTCTTTGGATATTTCCTCTTGTCGACTGGACCTGCAGCAATGCCGCTTGCTATGTCACTGGTGCAAGCCAATTATCGTGGAGTCACTAAAAAAATGACTGTCACTGCAATCCTCTTCCTAGCTTACTGTGCTGGAAATATTTCTGGGCCTCAGTTCTTCCTCAGTAAGGAGGCGCCGACTTATAACACTGCTTTCCGCACGATTATGATTTGCTATTCCCTCGCTGTTGTCTTGGCATTGGTTCTGCGCTTCTACCTGCAGTGGACTAACGCTCGCCGTACGCGTCTAGAGGGCTTTGAGGGGAGTGCTGGAAACGCAGGTGCTGTTGGCGGGAAGGGGTTGGATGAAGATTCGACGAATGTGGCGGATATGGTGAACCGTGTGCAGTTGGTATCAGATGATTACGAGGATGTCACGGATTGGAAGACACCAGGCTTCAGATATCGTTACTAAAAAGGCGTGGCGGAAGTACAAACGTGGATGAACAGACCAGTTTCTGGGGTAGCATCATGCTAATCACCTGGATTTACCATGTTTTACTATATAATCGGGTAAAGTCAGTGTGGATAGTCTATCCCTGAATCTCATTTATATCCCACCCATTTTAAGGTGTCTTTCACGCCGAATACTCATACATATCTCCAAATGATGTTACATCCAAAAAAAGGTTCCAGCCAAAGCCACAAGATCAACACTGCGACTTCTCAGGACTCTGCTTCGGCCTCAACACATAACGCCACGTAGTCCCCAAATGCCAACGCTTCTCCTCCACGATCTCCAACCCACTGTCACGTACGATCTCCCCAATATCACGGTTCCACCAGCACCCATGTCGATCCGCATGGGCCGGAGCAAGATTATCCAAAATCCGATTAAGCCAATCATAATAAGAACGTCCATGCTCAAGCAACAAGATGCGCCCACTCACAGGCTCCGTAACAGACCCCAAATGTCTCAACGTAGCAACCGGATCCGGCATCGAGCAAAGCCCCATAGTCTGCACAACGGTATCAAAATAAACCGGCTCCTCCTTCGTCTTCACCGCAGAACGCCCAACACCAGGAGGCTCAACCTTACCCGCATCACAAGCCCGAAACACCGCCGGGAACATAGGATACAATTTCTCGAACTTTTCCTTCGTAATAGCCACCATCTGCGGACTAAGATCGACGAACGTAACAGAACGACAACCAAAAACCGCAGCGTGGCCATCGGCATCCGTCCCGCGACGCTCACCGAGCTCGTAGAATGGCAGATTACGTCCCGTGCCGCAGCTGACTTCAAGCACATTCCCGCGCGCCTGTCGGACTAGATCACGCCGCTTCTTGCCGAGGCCCATTGCCTTTTCGGAGAGCTCGACGTCTGCGTCGAAGGTTGCGGCTGTCGTGTTGTAGCGATCTGAGACATCGCGTGGCACGTTGAGAGTTTGGGCTTTGCTTACTTCGCGCGTGTATGACGCGTACAGATAACCGCAGTACGTGCTGATGGTGAGTGCTGTGATTCCCAGGAAGGTTAGGGCTCTGGGTGGGATGCCATGGCCTTGTTTCGCTGTGGTTTCAGGCTTGGCGGGTTCGGCTTGAGTGCCGTATGGTGTTGGGCGCTCCTGGTAGTGTTGGCGAGGCGGAGTTGCTTGCCGCCGTTTTATGGCCACTGGTTTGGGGCTTTGGAGACTGGGAGAATGTCAAATTGGGTTCGAAATTAAAGGGTTTTGGTTACATACGTCGGCTTTGAGGGTCGAGTTGCTTTGCTTGATGCGCTGCGGCAGGGTCCGACTGGCCATTTTGCAACTAATGGCACTCTGCGTAATTGATTTACGTTCATTATGATGTTTTGAACTAGCCGAATGAACTGCTAGGTATTTCTTTTCCAGGGCTTGGTGTGCAATAATGGCTTGACGCGAGCAACGATCGGGGGTGCTTACGCGACAAGGTTGTGAGCCCCGCGATACCAAGAGATGGTAGCTCCACGAAAGGAAAACCAAATTGATTAAAATGAAGTCTAGAGTTAGTTCAGTTGCCCATTTCCTTCCGTATAGACCGGAGTAACGATATCGACCCCAGCGAAGAAGAAAAGTCGGGAAGAGAAGCCGACGTGCAATGCCGTTATCGGCCCAACTGTTATCAAATGGATGAGATCCCCCGGATCTCCAATTCTAGTGTTTACCCACACACACATTTTTGCAAATGGCATTGCCGTCCAAGATCCTGATTGTAGGAGGGGGTGTGTTTGGATGTAAGTGTCAAGAATAATCTTGGAGCCCTCTGTCTACACTGCGTATCACACACACTACACACTACACTTCCACCTGCTAACATTTCCCCAGTATCCACCGCCCTCTCCCTCTCAAAGCGACACCCAGAATCCAAAGTAACAGTAGTAGAGTCCTCACCAACAATCCCAAACCCGCACGGCTCATCCGTGGACACGTCCCGGATTGTGCGAGCCGACTATGCCAACGCAGCATACTCCAAGCTGGCAGCAGCAGCCATCGACCGCTGGCGTAGCACGGACTGGGGCCGCGACGGCCGGTACACGCAGAACGGCCTGCTACTCGTGTACCCAGAAGACAGCGCCAGCGCCAAGGAGTACGCGCGCAAGAGCTACGCCAATGTCCGCCAGATCGAGGGCGACAATGTTACCTTTCTGCCGACCCAAGCGGATGTTCTCAGCGTCGTCCCGGCCTACGGCTCGACCCTCGATGTCGCCGGTGGATACGTGAACTGGGGGTCTGGATGGTCCGATGCTGCGGCTAGTGTGCTTTATGCTAAGACCCTCCTCGACTCCGAGGGGAAGGTTACCTTCCGTACTGGTGATGTCGAGCGTGTACTCTACGACACGAACGGCGTGAAGCCTAAAGCTACCGGTGTCGCCCTAGCGGATGGTTCGACCCTCGAGGCAGACCTTGTTGTGCTGGCTACTGGCGCGTGGACATCGAAGCTAGTGGACTTGCGTGGTCGTGCTGTTGCGACGGGACAGGCGATTGCTTATATGCGGATCTCTGATGAGGAGCAGCGTGAGCTGGAGCATTTACCTACGATCTTGAACTTCGCGACGGGAATCTTTATTATCCCGCCCCGGAATAATCTGCTTAAGATTGCGCGGCACGCGTATGGGTATCTCAATCCAGTCGAGGTGCCGGTTCCTGGTGCTGGGGCTTCGGGTTCGATGGTGGTTAGTCTGCCTGAGCATGGGGTTCCTGTGCCGCTTGAAGGACAGGATGCGTTCCGGGTTGCGTTGAAGCAGCTTTTACCGCGGTTTGCGGAGAGGGAGTTTGTTGATACGAGGGTTTGTTGGTATACCGATACGTGAGTTTGATCCTTTGGTTGCCAGCTCCGAGTTGGGTAGTTGTGGTTGGTACTAATTTTGTTTAACAGGCCGACGGGTGACTTCATTGTTTCTTATCATCCTGATCATGAAGGTCTTTTCCTTGCTACCGGTGGTAGTGGCCATGCGTTCAAGTTCTTCCCCGTTATTGGAGACAAGATTGTTGATGCGCTGGAGGGCACACTTGATGCCGAGTTGAGCAAAATGTGGACGTGGCCTGAGGCTGCTGTGTCGGATGAAGAGGACTTTGATGGCGATGGTAGTCGGTCTGGGGAGAGGAGAACGATTTTGAAAGACGAGTTGGCGAAGACAAAGAAGGCTTCGCGGAGCAGTGTGCTTTAAGACATGTATTACTTGGTGTGATGTATATAACATGAAGATTGCATGTACAAAAGGCATTTATATAAAGAGCAAGCGCAAAGCTGAGGTCGAGACTTAGAGCTACGTTAATCTACTCGAGGATATAGAAGGCAATATTTTTCAAGACATTTTCATTGACTACTCAAAGGTCGTATCACGGCGAAAAGCCGGTCCATCGAGACCCGGATGGGGAAAGCAAGGACGGAACTGAATCTAACAGACTGCCTTAGGTCACCATTAATTTTTTTTGGCCTGTGGGAATAAAAGCAATCCTCCACAGATGAAACCGTAGAACAATAAATGATTAAATCGAGGCAGTCATCGACCAGCGCACAACCGCCTCACTGCGGTGTGCAGCAATCTAATTGAGTGGAAGAACGCGAAAGTGTGAGGAAAACCGGGGATCATCTGAATCGCTAAAAACGCCCAACTATGCTTGCATGAAAAGAGTCGTAAGAACCGAAGGGAAAGGGAGGCACAGACCAAAGCGGGCTGTCCTCATAAACGGAAAAAGCAATGTTAATACAGGATTGAAATGCATAGTGATCTCCTCTGGAGCATTCTTAGACCTTGCGGAAATCTGGAAATACAAGTTAGCAAAGGTTTGATGGCAGCGAATTTACTAGGGGACAGCATACCAGAAAGCACAGGGTAGATCAGCTCGAAAGCCTGATAAATCTCCTCGCGGACTTTAGCACCAGTCAGGACAATCTTGCCACTAACGAAGATCAGGAGCACAATCTTGGGCTTCATCATGCGGTAGATCAAACCAGGGAACAACTCGGGCTCGTAGGAACTGAAATTGTGGTGACGAGAGGCCAACCCCTCCAGGCGGATGGGGAACTTGATGTCGCAAGAGCCGACGATATTCTGGATTTTGAAATCGGTAAACTTGGCGTTGAAACCAAGCTTCTGGATAATACGCGCATACTTGCGCGAAGCCAGCTTCGAATCATCCTCGGACTTGGCACCGGTAACGACCATCTTGCCAGAGGCGAAGATGAGAGCGGTAGTCTTAGGTTCACGGATACGCATGATCACGGCAGCAAAACGCTAAGGAGAGAACCAAGATCAGCCACACTGTATCCTGATGTGTGCCCTCTCAGAGAAATAATGGTTAATAAATACCTTTGGGTTGTACTCGGCGTTGCGCGCGTGCAGCGCGATAGTCTTGAGATCAAGGCGGCAGTCAAGGTTGACAGTAGCAACGATGTTCCTTTTGGAATAACTAGTTCAGCCAATCTGGTCACCCAGAAAAACGTCCAGAGTATACTCACTGCAAGGTAGGGACAATGCCACTGCTTCCCGTGGTTGCGCCAGGGGTCGCGGCGGGGGTTGCAGGAGAAGCGGGAGTCACCCCGGTGCCATGAATGGCGTTTCCTCCGGCCTGGGCGCCCTGTGCCATGGCCTCCTTCTCGGAGTTGGGAGGGGTCAAATCCCCAGCGCCACCAGGGAAAGACAGTGACGAGGTAGCAGTGAAGGCACGAGCCTGCTGCGCGTTGGAAGGGTGGGTTGTGAGAGAATCCATTTTGATGGAATACTCGAGTTGCGATAAGAGATAAAGATGGAACTATCAAAAGTAGGTTAGCTTGGATCGCGTAAAGTCGCGAGAACAAATGGAGGAGAGGGAAGAGACGCGTGGAGAAGAGGGAAGAGACGCGTGGAGAAGAGAGAAGAGACGCGTTGAGGGGAGGGGAGGGGAGGACGGCCATCAACCATCAATAGGGAAGGTGCCTGCTTCCGAGATAAGGAACGACGGGGAAGGAACGACAGGGAAGGAAGGTGCAATCGTGGAAAGGACAGAAGAGGAAGGTCTTACCTGGGAGATGGACAACTCAATGTATCCCCCTACGAGGTATTCGCACGTAACCTCTCGGAATGACAATCACGAGATAGTATAGGCAACGAAACCAACGCAGTCGACTGGTGAACTAATCAAGAAAAAATCACACTGAAGTGTTTTTTCAAGATAAGTGCGACGGCGATATTATAGACGGGAAAGACGGCAAATTTTTTTGGGGGGGTTTCTTTCGAAATGTTTCTTTTGCGCTGTTCTTGGGAAAATGGGATTGTCTATCTGCGTGATCTGAAAAAAAGAGAGAGTGGCGAAGTGAAGCCTGAGGCTCAACTTCTATGGTGATTAGGTCCGTAGACAAAAAAAACACCTTTTCCTTAGAAGAAAATAGAATCAAGGGTCTTCCAGAGATAAATCAAAGATCTGGGTGAGATAGATCTGATTAGTAAGAAAAGCCAGATATCAAGATTTGATAATCAAGAGGCTGTTTGTTGAGGAGCGGAGGGAAGAAGAATTTCCGAAATAAGATCCGCCAAGACCAAGACAAAATTCCCACGGTAAATTGGGGGGAGGTTGGGTCCTTATATAGTGCTGAGTCACAGCCCGGTCAGGGGAGGCTGGGCCGCCGGTGGCGCTAAAAGCAGCGAGACTTTTCTCCCTTCAACCTTGGCTTCATTGCCCGCTAGCGGCTCTGGGAAACCACCTCACCAGCCAATCATAGCCATGCAACTTCTCTAGTTACTTTCATTCGCCCAGTGCACTCCGCTAATCTCCCCATATTGGCCCCTGACTGGTTCAAATACCCTTGCTTTATCCTCCGCGGGCCATGGTTGCAGGCGCTGGGTTTGCCAGTCCGCGCTCCTCCTGCAGCTGATAGTCCATCCATCCCAAGCCAGTCCAATCATCGTCATCGACTATCCTCGGTCACTACATGTACGACGCGCTATCCTCTTGCCGCTTTAACAGATGGCAACTGAACAAAAATTCTGTTTTGTTTTTTTTCGCCTTGTTTCTTCCCCTGCTTTCTGACCTCACCGCACCGGGGAATCACAATAATCACTATAATACACCGGATATTGTTGGTGGACTAACTGATGATAGGCGGGTATATTGCTCACCGCTTATATTTGATCCAACTATCCTCTTTCTCTGCATTTCAAACCAGTGACTCTCCCCAGAGATTTTGATTGGGAAAGGTGGCCGTTTTGATTCTGCTTTAACAGGCGGTGGCGCCCAGTGTTGATCCACTGTCTGCCAAGGCTGGATGAATCTCATGGCATGCAATCTGACGATGATCGGTCATTTTCTTCACTTGTTCGGATCTATTATTTAGATCTACAGGTTTTTGAGACTTGTTTATTCATGATAACCCTTTAGGTCACATCATGGTATTTTTTACATTTTCTCGAGGATTCTGGTATGCTGGTATGGTACAATGGTACAGTATGCTGAATACCATACCCGAAGCGGTATAGTCGTCACATTCCCAGAAATGTAGTAATAATACGGAAGACGGGAAACTGCATTCTGATCTGGCCAAATCCGTGTTTGACACCCTTACAACAGTTAGTATAACTCGACTATTTAAGGTTGTTTTCTGGCATATAAATATGCAAGGTCAATAAGTCTAAAGCCGAAAGGTTTTTAGAATATTTTATTATCAGAAGTGAGGCTAAGCATGTAATGCATGTGATCAGTACGGAGTACAGAGTACGGAGTATCTATCGTATGAAACATGTGGCGCCTAGATGTGACAAGAGTTGAGGCAATAATTCATATAGGTCTTGAATAATACAAGTAAGAAAGTAAGAAAACATGTCCAGGTGCTTAAAGCTCAGTCAAGCTACGGGGTGATAGGACCCTGACGACTAGCGGCGATTTCTGGTTCAGTGGTCCATCCATTTATTGCTGCCTCAGGCCTCAAAGTGGGATAATTGCCGAGTTGCCTATTGGTTGAGAGAGCTGAGCCGAGGGTAGGCGGTTTTTCGGCGTTTTGTGACTTTCACTCAAAATTCGGGTACTTGAGGACTCTGGGGATATCCGGGATCTACGACGTAAATAGCCTGAGCCTCCGCAGTCACCCTTTCAATCTGGTTATGCCAATTGCTGGTCACTACTAGTAATCCTGGTTTCAGCCCCCGAACTCCGAACAATCTCACATACCGCGATGGCATCAAAAGGCGCCGTTTTGCCTCTATTGAGGCGTGAAATTCGATCCTCCCGATTCTCACGAGCTACCTCCTCTGTCTCCGCCATTGCCACGCCAGCCCGCCACTCAGCCAGCCCCTTCACAACTTCCAGGCAAAGTTTAGCTCGGAGAACGGCTTTATTCACCGCGCCAACCCAAACACGAGCTTTTTCGCAATCGCTGCCACCGCGCTTCACTGACGAGAATGGCGACTTCGACCCTCGCACATTAGATCGCGAGTCCGACGACGTGGATGTGTGCATTGTTGGTGGTGGTACGTTCTTTGTGGCGCATTGGTTCTCCTTCAGCTCAACCTAACTAAGCTTTGGTTTACTACAGGTCCCGCCGGTCTCGCCGCCGCGATTCGCTTGAAGCAACTTGCCAACGAGGCAGGCAAAGAAGAGTTCCGAGTTATTCTACTAGAGAAGGCTGGTGAATTGGGCGCCCATATTGTCTCCGGAAACGTCTTGCAACCAACCGCCCTTGATGAGCTCCTCCCCGACTGGCTGTCAGAGGACAACCCCTCGCGCTTTGAGGGTGCGACCCCCGCCAAGGGTGAGAAGATGCGTTTCCTGACGAAAAACGGCTCTTACCCACTCCCCATGCCGCCACAGATGCACAACGAGGGGAACTATATTGTCAGTCTGAACGAGCTGACCAAGTGGCTGGGAGAGCGCGCGGAAGAGGTTGGCGTGGAGGTGTACCCTGGGTTCGCAGCCAGCGAGGTGGTCTATAGCGCAGATGGATCGGTCAAGGGCGTTGCGACCAACGACCTAGGACTCGGTCGGGATGGAAAGCCCAAGGAGACATTTGAGAGAGGAATGGAGTTCCATGCCCGCGTCACGCTTCTTGCTGAGGGCTGCCACGGCAGCTTAACCAAGCAGGTGATCAAGAAATACGATCTTCGACGAGACAGCCAGCCCCAAACATATGGTCTTGGAATTAAGGAAATCTGGGAGATTAAGCCCGAGAAGTTCCGATCAGGCGAGATCACTCACTCGCTGGGATATCCTCTTCCTAAAGATACCTATGGTGGAGCTTGGATGTACCACTTTGGGGACAACATGGTGAGTATCGGTCTAGTAGTAGGATTGGACTACCCGAACCCATGGCTTTCGCCATACGGAGAATTCCAGAAGATGAAACACCACCCCATGTTCAAGGAGGTTCTTGAGGGCGGCAAGTGCATTTCTTACGGGGCCCGAGCACTGAACGAGGGTGGTTTCCAGTCGATCCCCAAGTGCGCATTCCCAGGAGGGGCCTTGATTGGTGACACGGCTGGCTTTTTAAACGTTCCGAAAATCAAGGGTACCCACACCGCAATGAAATCGGGGATGTTAGCCGCCGAGGCTGCCTTCTCGGCGCTTAAGGGTGACAATCAGGGAACCGTCTTCTTGTTTGACTACGAGAAATCTCTGCGGGAATCATCCATTTGGAAGGAACTGTCCGAGGTCCGTAACATGCGGCCCTCGTTCAACACCCCACTAGGCTTCTTCGGCGGACTTATCTACTCCGGTCTGGAGGCCTACCTGTTCAAGGGCCGGGTGCCATGGACACTCAGCCACCACGGTACCGACTCAGCGGCTACCAAGCCTGCTTCTGAATACGAAAAGATTATTTACCCCAAGCCAGACGGAGAGCTCAGCTTCGATATCTTGACCAGTGTGAGCCGAACCGGCACCAACCACGAGGAAGACCAACCGGTTCATCTGCAGGTGGAGGACTGGGATAAGCACACAGACCTCGCATGGCCTGCTTACAAAGGTATTGAAAACCGGTTCTGTCCTGCAGGCGTCTACGAATATGTGGAGGACCCTAGCAAGAAGCACGGAGTCCGCTTCCAGATCAACTCACAAAAGTAAGTCTCTACCTCTATTTGAGTTGAGTTTGGATATGTACTAACTATTTACCAGCTGCATTCACTGCAAGACTTGTGATATCAAAGTGCCCACACAAGACATTAACTGGCAGACACCTCAAGGTGGAGAGGGACCCAAGTACATCATGACATGATCTCAAGAGGAACTTCGGGATAGGCGCCTAGAACCAAGGGGGGGGTTAATAAAGAATGATTGGATATAATCCAAAAATTCAAATGTATATAGATGCCCAAAATAGGCAAAACCGAAAAAAAAGACCCCATGGGGTTTGACAGAACCGTGGAATGCCAGTGGAGGGTCCACGAGGGATAAGCCTTACTTCATTTCTACTTCCTTTTGGAACATTTAGGTATTCTACAAATATGTACTATGTATTTATTTTGATTCAACATTCAATATACACTAGAACTAGTAAAAAAGAACTAAAAAAAAAAAAACTCTTAATGTTTCATATTACTTCTTCCCCTCTCTATTTTCTATGGTGGAACCTTGTGGATCAGAAAAAAAGTGAGGCGACCAAAGTTTCTAGGCTGTCCACCGCCAGATGGTACTTTCTCTCTCTTCTTCCCCTCTCGCTCTTCTCTGTATCTTTTGTATTTCTTTTGGCTACTTAGCTGTTCTATTTTGCAGCAGTACTTTGCAGTACATCCGCTCTCTGATTGTTTGCCGGAGTTACACGTTACACGCTTTCCTGCAGCAACACCGCAGTTGATCACCTCCCTCTGCATTCCCGCCTTTTCGATCTCTTCCATATTCTCTGGGATTTCCTTGAGCCAGATTTCTTTACATTATCATCAGTTATTTCAGACCAGCCATGACTGAGGTATCCTCAACCCGCCTTTATCTTGGGAACCTTCCCCGCAACGGTATGCTAGCACCTGACTGTCCCCCTCTTCCCTGAGCCCTTGGAGAACACACGCACCACCTTGCATGATTTGGTCGCTAGCCCCTAGAGTTCAATGTGCTCCGATCCCTTTGTATGTTCATGTGGAATGCCACTCTCGGCCCACCCTTCCCGGAGTGAGCAAATGGGAGCTTTAGCTACCCACATGGAATAGCTTTCGCCTCAGATGACCATCTAACCGGTGCTTTAGAACCACCCTTTAAGGAGTGATGCGCTAATCTACTTATTTCTTATCACAGTGACTAAAAGCGACATCGAGGAACATTTCAGCAGCCATGGCTCTGGTAAGATCACAGAGATTAAGTTGATGAATGGTTTTGGCTTCATCGAATATGACGACCAGCTGGATGCAAGAGATATTGTGCCCGGTAAGAATTCCTCATCATATTAAATTTATTTGTGCAGACGTGCTAACATTATTTTCCTACAGCGTTCCGTATGCCCCCATGACTTCTCCACCGATGACCTCCTCCCCGCTTATCAATACCACAGACGGCAGTGACTTCAAAGGCGAGCGACTCACCGTTCAATTTGCACGAGGTCCTCGCCGCAAGGAGGCCTTCCCGGGACCGCCAGACCGCAATGCTCTCCCTCGTCCACGTCGCACTATGTTCCGCATGCAGATTTCCGGTCTTCCAGAAACAAGTTGGCAGGTTAGCAGTCCAAGCCCATTCCTTCCCGGAGTTCATGGCGTAGATCCCTCAAACCCGTCTTTCTACTCAGCCCACACATGCTTCCAGTCCACTGTCCTCGAGGCTATCGGTTGAGCCAAGGATCCTGGAGTACTAACCCATTAGCACTCCTGTCCTGGGAACTGAGAAATGCTTCTATGGCTTTTTCTTCTACCTTGAGACTTGAGGATTTCTCCTTAAATCCCTGCATGCTCACCACACGTTGTCAGACCCCATGGAGCCTTTCCTGGGACTTTTGGATGCCGATATAAGATGGCCATTCTGGATACATATCCTCGGACTGGACATGGAGTGCTTACATTTTCTCTCACAACATTTGCCGGACACGTTACCTTTCCTGGACCTGGACTCACCATAAATTAAATAGGACTTGAAAGACTTCGCCCGCCAGTCTGGTCTGGACGTTGTTTACTCTGAGACTGGCCGCGAACAGGGCAGAGGGTAGGTGGACCATTGTATTCCGAGAGAGACCCTTCCAATCCATTGACATTTTGACCAAGGTTTGTGGAATTTGAAACCGCCAACGACCTCAAGACCGCCGTGGAGAAACTGGACCAGCGAGAGTTCAAGGGCTCCGTCGTCTCTTGTGTCGCCGATGTAAGCGCCCTACCTGCCTCGGACCTGGAGGAACCCCCCTCTCACCAACTCCCAGATTCAAAACTTTGAGGAACGCCCCGTTCGTGACCCATACCGGTCTCGTTCCCCACCGCGTCGCCCCTACCCTGCCACCATGGAGGAGTACGACCGCCGGATCCCTCCCCCACGTGGCTACAGTCCTCGGGAGCACTACCGTGAGCGGTCCCCGATCCCCATCCGCCGTGATCCCTACTACGAACGGGATGGCTATGCCCGCCGGACTCCCCCTCGCCCTCGGATGGAAGACTACCCACCCCCACGTCGTCCCTACGAAGACCCCTATGAGGCCCGGCCTCCCCCACCTCCTCGCCACTATGATGATCCCTACCTAGCTGCCCGAGGTTACGGTCGTCCTCGCTCTCCGCCGAGAGGCGAGTATGTGCCTTACGACCGTCCTCGCTACTGGTAGACAACGTCGGGTCTTCGTTGATTGGACTTACTGCATATTCTTCCGTTCTACCATCATTTTTGTTGACCTCCTTCGCCAAATACCCGCAACGTCTCGTATTGATTTCATGGGATCATGATTTTTTTTCACCCGCCGAGGTTTCGTTCAGTGTTTTCTTGCGGCTGGGTGCTTTTCTTTCTTCCTTGCAACTGGATAGCGCGAGTTCTCAATCATTTCTTCTTTCCCTGATAGCTTTGGGATGGCTGGGGGCTCAGTGGTTATCACCTTGTGGTCTTATCCGCCCTGGACTATTGTATGTTGTTAGCACCTGGAAATCTTAATTCTCTTTGATTTGTTTCTTCTCCTATAATATCCCTAATATTCCATCGGTCCATGGTTCCAATATGGCCTGTCTTCGAATGGTTAATTGGGTGATAAAGACTCGTGTTTATTCTCATTCACCATGTTGAAGCTAGAATATATATATATATCGGGGTTATGGTCATGGCGCTCACCAAGCTCCAATTATAGCATTTATAATAAAAGAAATATATACGCTATCCAACAATATACCACGAGTCCTTTCTATTTAGCTATAATTCTGCATCAAATATAAAATAAAATGCAGAAATGCCCGTGGGGTTCCACCGTCATGATCTACAAACCGCCCACGGGTGCCCCGCCAAAAAAAAACCAGACCCCTCAGCTTCCTTTCGATTTAATATTGTTCATACTTTCGCATTAACCTCTCTCCTCCTAAAACCTACAAACACAAATACAACCATCATGACCGACCAACCAATCCAACTCCCACCCCGCCCAGATATCCTCGACAGCGTCCGCCTCCGTGATATCGAGCTCCCCCTCCCCTGCGCCCCAGAAGCCTGGCACCGCCAGGGAAAATCCCAACCATGCACCGCAACCCTCAAACTCTCCTACTCCTCAATAATTACAGCCGCTGAAACCGACAATGTCTCCCTGACCCTCGACTACGGCAAGCTTTTCCGCCGACTAGAAAGCGACGTACGCAACATGGGCGAGAACATCTCGTCCCCATCCCACCCCTCCCAGCGATTGATCAGTCTGGAGGGGACGCGACGTGAGGAAATGCAGAGCCGCGGACTAGGCCAAGACCCGCGCGTGATAGCGGGCGTTGTCGCAAATGCCGGATTGGGTCTTTTGGAGACTACGTCTGCTACCACTGCGGCGAAGCAGCCGAATCCTATCTCAGCGGCGTATGGGGAGTGCGAGGTTTTGCTGCATTTGCCAAAGGCTTTGTTGCGCGCGGATGAGGGGCTCCGGTATCGCGGTGTTATCGCGCTCGGGAAGGAGGTGGTGGCTGGTGGGGAGGCGCGCGATTTGGTGGTTTTGGAAGAGGAGTTCCGGATTGAGGGGATTCGGTGCTATGCTATCTTGGGTGTGAATCCTCATGAGAGGCTGGAGAAACAGGCTGTTGTTGTTGGCCTTACGTTCCAGGGTCCTGGGCAGTTTGCTTGGGGGTCGACTGTTGTTGATACTTACCAGGCTGTGACGCGGGCTGTGGCTGAGGTATGTGGTTATCTCTTTTTTTCTCTGATGCTTTTGTTGGTGTCTCTGGGGCCTATTTGCTGACTTGCTTTGGGATATTATAGAAGGTTGATCAGACCGATTTCCAGTCCGTGGAGTCTTTGGCTACTTTTGTCGCTCGCATTGTCACTGTGGACTTTGGTAATGAGCGTGTGACGGTTAAGGTTGAGAAGCCAAGTGCTCTTGCTTTTGTCCAGCGGTCTGGTGTGGAGATTACCCGTTCGAGAGCTTTCTTTGAGAGTCGCTAAGTGCCGTGTAAGTTGTTTCATGTCATACAGGAGGCTGCAGTATGCAGATCGATACTCGTATGTAAGTTGGTGATGCAAGTTGGTGGCTGTAGTATTGAGGCTATGTGAGGCTATCTCAGGCGGGTCTGTAGGACCACTTGGCGATATATCGAGGGCTATTTAAAGCCAAGAGGCTGTAATATCATCCAATTCCATCCAATACCATGCGATATCAAGACAATATCGAGACAATATCGAGACAATATCAAGACAAGATCTAGATCCGATCAAACAAGATCATTTTAATGTCAGCATCTGACACGTGAAATCCCAATTAGGACTAGTAGCTCAGCCCCCGGATCTGCGCCTGAAATCCGATTTTCTGCACGATCTCGCGGTTTTCTTGCTTTGTTTCACTTCCTGGGGAAGAAAAACTGTTAAACTTTACTTGCAAAAATCTTCATCCTCTATGTGCCTATCTGTGCCTTCGTCTTCGCCTTTGATTTCCCTTACTGGCTTCCTAGCCAACCTTGATGCATATCCGTCCCCTCTGAACCTCGACTCGCCTGCTCCTGACATTTCCAACGTGTCGGCACAGTCAGTGCTTTCTCCTTTCGACTTGGCCTTTGACGCCTCGACCAGCGAGGTGACTTGGGTAGGGGTCCCGGGTCCGTCCTGAAGAAGGGCGGACGGTAAACCTGCTCGAGAGATTCAAGGCTGGTCTATCGACTAGTTCGGGCACTGAAGGAAAACCGTGCTTTGATGCAATAAATTCCGCAAGTTGAAGTACGTCTCTTTCATCTGCCCTCAATTTGCTATTTTTTTTTATTTTTTCAATTTCTTTTACGTTTTGACCTTGGCGATAATTAGTGGGGGTGTGAAAACCCTCACTTACCCCTCCGTTCATTCTTTACAGTCAACCTCCAAGATCCAGGCGATTGAGGCTAACCGGGTGTCTCTATGTGAACAGCGACTGCGAGATAGGTATTTTGAATACCTTGCCACCATTCTTCACAACCGCGCAAGGCCAATTGTCGACCCTGCGGTTATCGCCGGTGCTTTCACCTACATTATTTCGCTGCGGTCACAGAGCTATCACAGGTGATATAACAAAAGCATAATGCCTTCTTCGAATGCCGATGACCTGTCGGTCGGAGACGTGTTCGCTCCGCAGGCCGATAGTGAACAGTCCGTCATTGACATCCCAGCCAATCACCGTCGCCCTAATACACACATGGGCAATATGTCACCCCCAGAGCAGACCACAAAGGGATTCAATGGATTTGCAAACCAGACTCTAAATGAGAACAGGCAGCGACGGAAGAAGAAGAAGAATCAATTCGGGCCGGCGTGCGCAACCGTTCGTGGTTTCACTCCTCTGGCATCCGGCGACGAGGAATCGGACTTCTCCGCTGCGAGCTCACGTACATCCTCTCGACCTCCCACTGCGCTTGATGGCGCCAGCCCACTGGCGCAGGCGTCCACGGGCCATGGGGTCAGCGCGTTGAAGCTTCAGCTCAGCACTCTGAATCTGTCTGACGACACAGCTAGCTTCGGCGGACCTGTCTCCAAGACCCCCAGTGCTGCCAGTGTTTACTCCGACAGCGATCAGACTGAGATCTTGACTAGCTATGAAGTCCCTCTGGATCAGGACTTTGTTAGTTCCGACGCAGTGCAACCAGAGACACTGGACGATCGCAACGCGGATCTCCCAGGCATGAATCCGGAATTGCGAAGTCAACTGTGCCGCAAGATGACAGCGGAGGACTTCGTGCCTCTCCTCTGTCTGGGTAAGGGCTCATTTGGAACTGTATTGTTGGTGCGCCACGTCGTCACGGGCAAGCTCTACGCCCAGAAACAATTCCGCAAGGCTTCTCTCACTGTCCACAAAAAGCTAGTCGAGCAGACCAAGACAGAGCGCACAATCCTAGAAAGTGTCAACCGCCACCCCTTTGTCGTCAAGCTATTCTATGCCTTCCAAGATCACGAGAAGCTCTATTTGATCCTGGAGTACGCGCAAGGCGGCGAACTCTTTCACCACCTCGCTATGGAACGCATGTTTGAAGAAGACGCGGCAGCCTTCTACATGGCAGAGATGGTACTTGCACTCGCACACCTTCACCAAAATGTCGGCGTCCTCTACCGCGACCTGAAGCCCGAGAACTGTCTCCTAGACGCGCAAGGCCACCTCCTCCTAACCGATTTCGGGCTCAGCAAGATCGCCCTCAGCGACGACGACCGCTGCAACTCCCTCCTCGGCACAATCGACTATATGGCGCCAGAAGTGATCCAAGGCAAGCCATACGGCAAAGCATGCGACTGGTGGTCCCTCGGTGCATTGGGCTACGACCTCCTCACCGGTTCACCCCCATTCCGCGGAAATAACCATGCCAAGCTGCAAGAGAAGATCGTCAAGCAAAAGCTCGTGCTCCCTTACTTCCTCGGGCCCGACGCAAAGGACCTCCTCACACGCCTTCTTCGCAAAGAACCCTCCAAGCGTCTTGGCTACCACATGCAGAAGGACCTGCAGATAATCAAGAAACATCGCTTCTTCCGCAAAATCGACTGGGCTGCCCTTGAGCGCCGCGAGCTCGACCCGCCCATCCAGCCTATCGTCACGGACCCCGCACTCGCAGAGAACTTCTCCGTTGATTTCACCCATCTCCCGCTCAGCCCGATGATTACTGCCACCAGCTTTGATGAGTACAAGGGCAAGGGACAAGATTTCCCGGGTGGAAAGGGCGCGGATGGCGGCGACGTTGGTCCTGAGAGTAATCCGTTCGGCGGGTTTAGTTACGTTGCTTCGAGCAGCTTGCTGGATCATGGGTTGGGGGTTATGACTGCTGGATATTGAATTGCAATATTGAAATATTAACCGGAGAGAATTGAGAAGATAAAGATGAAGATGAAATGGAGAACGAAGATAATGTGTATTTCGCATCAAGGCGTCCCGGTATGCCGGCTCTCGTACATTGCATGCCATTGTTGCTTGGTATCATTTTCCTGCCGAGTCTCTTCAACGTTCTGAACATTTGAAGCAATACAAAACAGTATCACCTGCGCGCAACCAGTGGTACATGTACATTCACATCGCATATCTGCTTGGAGTCTTCTTCCTATTTTCTTTTCTTCGTAAATTTTACCATGTACTTAGGTCTAGCCCTAGAAAACTGGGATTGAATCTTACATCCTTTGACATGGGAACTATTCATAAAATACTCCGTCTACAGGTCTAATAAACCAGGGCGCAGGACAAGGGTACAGTAAAGTTGGTAGATAAGCAATAGGGAGAAGCTCCATTCTCCGTGGATTTCGTTCATCCTCGCTCATAAATAGTATCGCACTTTCCCCAAGGCCACATTTCCCCCACAGCGACCTGGTAGACACAAATTTATAGATCTCAGATCCTAGATCTCGCCTTCTTCACTCCCAGCACGATCATCATCATCAGCCTCGCCCTCCTCTTTCTGGGAGTCTAGTTTACTCCGATAATCCACATCTGTAGTGGCGGGGGGATCATGTCGCGGGGGATGCGCGACTGGAATGACGTGTTGCTGTTTTTCAGGGAGTTCGCCTTCTTCGATGCTGGACTCTTCTTTCGGAGGGGTGTGTGCAGATGATCCCGGCCCAGGCCCCGGCTTCTCGCCCGTGATTGACAGGGAGTTGAATTGAGGCGTGGCTTTTGTTTGGGATAATGCCGCTGCAGGGACGCGCGGGCGGGAGGGTGCTGGAGGGTTTGCTTTTTGGTCGGTGGGGAGGGTCGCTTCGTGGGAGGGGGTTATGGTTCGCTGGCGCTTGGGGGATCGATCGTGGTCATCGTTCCCGTTGAGGGTTGAATGGGGCTTAGTTTGTGGGGAGGGTGGTTGTGGGTGTGATTGTGTGCTGAGGTGAGGTTCGGGTTCGCGCGAGCGTTTCCGGCCATTTGTAGCTGTGCCTGAGCTAACGGTGAGGGCTGGAGGAGTGGAGATGGATTGTTGCTCTGAGGCAGATTTTGTAGGATCGGTGTCAAAGATGCGGGTTGGGTCGTTGAGGTTGGGGGTTGAGTCTGAAAGCGCGAATTCTGGGTAGCCCTTGCTGAGGCTTTGCTGGACGCGCTCGTAGATCTTGACGATAAATGTGCAGGCGCGGATGAGGTCGTCGAGGCGGACGTCAATCTGCTCCCACCAGGGTCTGCCTTCGGCGTCGTCAGGGAAGGCGACTTTGCAGTGACGGGCTGCGGCGTACAAAGCTGCGGCGGCGATGACGCGGGGTGGGAATTGGAGACAGAGAACGGTGTAGGTTGAGTCATTGAGGAAGGAGTATGTGGAGTGTCGCAAAGCTCTGTTGTCGCCGACGCCTAAGAAGATGGAGTAGTCCCAGAGGATGCGGTAGGGGGACTCGACCTGTAGGTCAAAGCAGAGGTATTCAAGCATGACGCTCTCGTTCTGCAGGATCAGGTCTCGCCATTTCCAGTAATCCTTGGACTGCTCGTCGACAATGAGGTTTGGCTGCTTCATGGCGACGCGGCAGCATGCGATGACGAAATCTTTCATGCGGCGCATGGCCTCGTCCACCTTGAACGCGACGAACAGAGCCACCGCGGCGATCACCTTTG
Source organism: Penicillium sclerotigenum (assembly GCA_928213465.1). Lineage (NCBI taxonomy): Eukaryota > Fungi > Ascomycota > Eurotiomycetes > Eurotiales > Aspergillaceae > Penicillium > Penicillium sclerotigenum. The sequence continues at coordinate 115,488 of CAKMRK010000233.1, read as the reverse complement.
GGTGCATTAGGTCCGATCCCATCTCCGGATATTGGCCCATTAGCGAATAGCGCATGAGGAAGCGATGCATGTACACCGTGGCGGTCATTGAGGTCTGCGGGGGCATCTTCAACATCACGCTCACTTGCCAAATGAACTCGACTGCACGGTGCCGGATGTAGTCCTCCTTCCCGCGTTCGATCTTATCAATGCGCGATGGCGTGCGCTCAAATTCTTCCTCGGTAAATAACCATTTTTGCTGCTCTGTTTCCAACACTGGGTTCGGCAGGCCGGGGATTCGTCGCTTTGGCGATGCTGAGGAAGCCATGACTGTGAGAAGTGAGGAGGGGGAAGACGAATAAGATCGACGAGGTGGTGTTCACACAATTGCGACAGAGATGAAGCGCATCCGGTGCGCCTGATAGAGAATGGCTCGCGCGAGTGGTCAACAATAATCGTTATCGTTCCAAACGTCACAGTCGTTAGGCCAAATCTAGCATGGCGGAGCTTTCTATCGCATTGCGGAAGGATCGTTCACAGCGGGAGATGTTCGCAGAATCGGAAAATGGAAGTCAGGGATAAGCGATATATAAATACGAGAGCGCTGCCGAAATCTCGAGCACTATCAGAGATAACCTGCAAGGCGGCAAGGATCTCCGTATTGACGCAGTTGACAAGGGAAGCTTTTGGTCGGAACAATGGCTTTTCCGAATGGAACTATTTATCCGCTTCAATGACCTCAGGAGAAGTATGACAATGAACGGTCATTATACTATATGTATGGAAGAAATATAAATCTAACTTGATTCTCTTGTAATTTAATTCATCATTGCTATTCAATTACATTCTTTGAAACAATCCCTATAAATAATTACAATTGGTATCTAGTACTTTGGAATCAAAGTCCATCCTGGCGCCACGCTGATAGATGCAATAGACAAAAAAAAGCCAAAACAGGCATTTACTCCTCCTCACTGACCTCGCTCTCATCATCACTGGGAACATACTGCCTGGTTGTGGCTTGACTGTACTGGTGGCTCCGAGCTTCCTCTTCACGAGCACTTTGTTCAAAAGCGGCTTCCATCTCCGCCGCTAAAGCATCGTCATCTTCCACTTCGTCCTCTTGAGTAGCCGTGCCTATATGTGCCGCAGAGGTCGACAGAGCTGTATTACCGACCGGGGAGGGTAAACTAAAGTCCCCGATGTCTTCATCCCCATCGTCGTCTGCTGGGGTGTTATGGGACGAGAAGTAAGTCCGGTCCACGAATGGGCGCGGCGGTGGAGATCCCATATCAATAATGAGATCTCCGTCAACAATGATGTTTGAGCTGGGAGACTGCCCAGCTTGTTGTGATCCCATGCCTGCATCGGACGGCGATGAGCGAGAGTCCTCATGCTCAGGTGGGTCGGGATAGCTGACAGGCTCAGCTGGTTTCGCGGGCGTGTATGTGTTGGCTGGTGCTTTTGCTGGTGGTTTCTTCTGTCGCAGCGGGTTTGCTTGTGTTTGTGTTTTGGGTCGAGGTGGTGCAGGTCTAGGTGCAGGTCTGACAGCCGGCATCAAGGGAGTGCTGGCCATGCTAGTGGCAAGTTCTGGGGTGCTGTGGCCTGAGGGTGGCTTATCATCCTCCCGGCGATTCTTCGGGAGGAAATGTCGGAAGTCGTAAGGATTGTTATCGTCAGCCGGTCCCTCGTCCTCGCTGGTGCTGCCTTGCCGGTCTTCTCCCGAGGTTGCTGGTTCATCATCTTCCTTTATCTGCAGTTGTTCGTATTGCTCGCGAACCTGCTTTTCCGTCTTTCCTGGAGCCGACCGTAGATTGAAGTTCAAGGTTGTCGAGACCGGCTCCAGAACGAAAACTTTCCGCTCCGGGTCGAAGATCAGAATCAGACTTCGCTCACCCGACGGGTCCTCGCTGCCTTTGTATGAATAGGTCAATGTTTGATCGGCGTTCGGGGCCTTATCAGTAACGGCGAGGTCATAGAGGTCGGCTGATCGGGAGAGGGTGATGGTCGAACGTTGCTGTGAGGTGGCGGACTTGGATTTGTGGTTGTAGTTGACGTTGATCAGTCGGCTTGTGTTTGGGTTTCGAGCGAGCCTTTCCCCCAGCACAATTGGGTATTCGGCCTGTTTTGTCGGGTCGATCATGGCGGACAATGTGGGGGTAGCCATATTTGCGCTCACGGAAGTGAAGAGACCCCCAGAGTCAAGGTGGTCTGCACAATGAAGGAGAAGGGGAAGGGGGGAAAAGGGACAGGGGAGAAGAAGACTGGAAATCCCCCAAAGTCGGGGAAAGGTTGAGGTGGAGAAGAGGTGGAATTGGGAAACGGCCTTCTCCCCACTCATACAAGGGAAGGGCACTTTATAGATCTGTGGGATTGTTACCTACTTTCTTATGTTGTAGTTCTGAGTTGTCAGTTTTCTAGATTCTAAGATTCTATTGGGATTAGATCCTCTGATCTTATGTTTCATGTTTCATGTTTCGTGTTGAATGTTGAATCAACATGCTTATACTCCGAGTTCTGTACTACATTTTACGCAGCGAGGGCTTCGGCTCCGACTTCGGCTCAGAGGTGAATACCAGACATAAAGTACGAATGTGAATTAAAAAGTGGACACTTAAAAGCAAGGTACTTCCATTAGACGATAATTACTAGCCGAAGGCATAAACAAAAAAAGCGACTTGCAGAAATACAATGCAGTAAAGCAGGGCAGGAGGAGGTATCCAGAAACAAAGAACGCGAGGCATCGGAGAAAAAGCGGGATATCGGTTAGCTTTTACAGCCAAGACTATACCACCCAGGATGATTGGAATCAAAGAAGATATTCCAATGTCGGAAATTTGGAATTTCCGAGTTTATTTAAGCTTCTCCTTGAGCTTGCCGAAAAAGCTACTCAGGCGGTGCTTCTTCTTCTTATCACCAATAGTAGAAGCACCTTCAGTGCTCTTAGATTGTTTGGAAGGCTGCTCTGCAGACTTTGCGGTTGAAGTAGCAGGAGTTTGAGTTGACTCAGCTCCAGTCGTCACAGCGGGATCTGCGGGTTTTGCGGCCGGAGTAGCAGGTGTCTGAGCAGACTCAACCCCCGTCGCAGCACTAGGACCTGCAGGCTCCGCAGTCGTGGGAGCGGTGGTTTCGGGAGTCGAGGATTCGACAGTTGAAGTAGTCACAGGGCCAGTTGTGACAGTGGGCCCGCTGGACTCGACGTTTTTCAGCGCTGAAGATGGAGTAGCAGCAGCAAAGCTGCGGTCTAACGGAGGGGTCGAAAGCGGCGACACATCCGTGGAGTCTACACCACTAGCAACAGTGAGATGGGGCGCAACGGCCTGGGTGGCCGCAGTGATGGTAGGTGCTGGAGCACCCGCGGACTCTTCAACAGGGACCTTCTTGTGCAGTTCCTCCTCGATAGCATGCTTCTCGTCTACTGCTTCCTGGTTGGCAGCAGCCTCCGGATCCTTGTGGGCCTCAGCCAACGAATCCTTCACCACCTGAGGGACATCCTCGACGGGCTTGTCGCCGTTGGTCTGCTTGTCCTTTGACTCCAGCGGCACACCAGCAGCCAGTGCTGCCGTGGTCGAGTCAGGGCCAGCGGACTGGATGTGGTATCCTGGATCGGCCATCGCTGCCTGCTGTGCGGGACCTCCAGTATAAATCGGCTCGGACTCACTGGTTGCGGCGCGTTGTGCGGGTCCACCGATCGGAAGACTGGATTCTGGAATCAAGTTGTTCGTGATGGGGGGGAGGGTATATGGGAGATCGCCAGGGTTAGTGGTCTCAGCAACAACAGGGAGAGTTTGACCCTTCTCATATGACTCTTTGTCCAAGGTGACGGTGGAGTCAATGGTGTTATTGTGGAGGGTGCTATGATGAGGGACTTCGTCGCCCGGGTTCAGGCTGACGGGGTTGCCATAACCCCCTGAAGCTGGGATGGGATCCACGGAAAAGGCCTGTTCGGATTCCTGTCCCGGAGTCACTGGGAAGCTACCAGGTAAATCCCCATTGGTCTCCTTAGGGACGTTAGCAGCGAGAGCCGCGGTTGTCGAATCAGGGGTCACGCCAGACATAGTGGGGGCGAAGTTGGAGTCCTTGATCTCTTCAGGTAGAAGCACGTTGTTGACGTTGTTATTTCCGTCGTCTTCTTCACGTACGTTGGGATCTGTAGTCCAAATACCGTCGACAACAAACTTTTTAATTTTTTTTTTTAGTTAGCGAGGACCAGTCTTGGAATGTTGGAACCTTTGGAGAATTCCGGGAACTTGCGACTTTATGGGAGAAAGCGGCACAGGTGACGTCAGTGGAAGTATGCCCTGTTGCCTATGGGCTCACCGCCATCCAATCTACAGAGAGGGGAAAGGGCCAAGGCCAAAGGGTAAAGGTGAAAAAGAAGGTGCGAGAAAAAAAAAAAAAGTCAGCCCATACCTTGTAGTGGACTTTTTGTACGGGAGATATAGTCACTTCCTTGATAAAGATGTCGCCCACACGGTCCAGTTTCACCGTCTTACCCCAATCATCGAAATTGCCTGTAACGAACACCTCGCTCGCATTGTAAGGCCTGCAAGTAACCGTCTCAGCATTGTACCACGAGGATATCGAAAAAAAATACGGGGATACTGATATCTCTAGCTAAGGTTATGTTGGAAGCTTGACTGACCATTGAAATGTAAAAGTTCCCATCTTGATTCGAACAGAAAATTCGAAAGAGAGGAAGAAGACAGGGAAAAGGCTTTAATGAATTGGGACTAAATCAGTGGGGGGTGACACAGACCAGTACCTGACCCTAAGACTGACCATAGACTGACCATAGACTGACCCTAGCCTGACCCTAGAGAGGACTTAGCGCTATATAAATTTCTGATTCTCCTGCATACATAGTGTGTGGCCCTAGAGATATCCCATATATCAAGGGGCTGGGGCGAACCGTGGCTGTGGCCGGGTCTATGCGCCCACTCTAGACTTTCCGTATGACGCCATATGTTAAGAGCTTTAGGGCCCCGATCTTTAGGGCTTATATCGGCTTATATGGCTTATATAGCCAACTGCTTATTTAGCTTATATGGCTCTAGCTTCCTCTATTATTCTACGGTAGTAATATTAAGCGAACCTTACATTGTGTTAATTAACATTCCCCCCCCTAAACATGGAAGATCTGAACGCTTTTTTAAGGTTTTCATGATTTTGCGGTTCGGTAGTATTGTCTCCACCGAAGTTATAAGGTGACATTTGAAAACGGCGAGTCCATGACATATGTGACCTAGAAACTTCCCAAGGTTCCCGAGGTTGCCACTTTAGTGGCGAATATACAATTCTAGAAGACATCTGGAAGACGGGGCTTGAAGCTTTGGTCTTTTTCTCAATCTTATAGCACATTATTATAATTCACTATACCACGTCCCTAAGGCTAAGTATGGGAGTGAGTCATGTCGATCACCGTTCCCATACTCTATAGATCTAGTACAAGATACAAGAGTACATATAACATAGCATAGTAGCATAGTAGTACGTAGTGAATTGGAAGCACACCCAATGATCGACAAAGCTCAGACCAACTTTACTATGTCTTCTACCCCTCATCCTTCCAATGTCAATTCTCTAGTCTCTAGAATTTCCCATTATCTTCTCTTTTGTAAATGCTGTAAAGCTTCCGGACTGAGCCTCCTTTAGAGACACAGGTAATTCCCCAGTTTCACTTGCTTTCACTTCCATTCATTTGCTCGGGTGGGGAGGGGTTCCTTTTGTTTTTTTTTAATTTGCAATATTCCATTTTACTCTCCGAGACATGGAAAAGAAAGAAAAAGAAAGAAAAGGGGGAAGAAAAAAGGAAGAGAGAGAGAGAGAAGAGGTCATGCAGTATCCCTACAATTAGACTCCAACCAATAATTCCCCACTGTCTGCCCCTCCGTTGCTTCCATATTACTCTACCTTTTCTACCTCTTCTGCCTTCACCTTTTTCTTTCATTTTCTACATTTTCTTCTTCCTCAATCTCTCCATTTAATCCATTCCTTTCTAATATCCACAGATATCATCTCTGTTTCGCTCATCCCACATCTTTCCCACTCACCTTCGACCCCGGAGTTGCGGCCTCCCAGGCCCTCAACCCACCCCAACGCCCTCATGGCACAGAAATCTGCTCCGGACTTGACCCCGGTCATTAATACTAGAGCCGCCGACAAATCTGCTGGCTTCCAAAAAATTTCCGAGGACGAAGAGTTCGAGGTGACGTCACCAACCAACCTGACCTTTCGACAGTCTAGCTCAAATGCTGCGCCGCCGGGCACCGCCTTATTTGGAGGTACTGCGTTTGCCGAGGGAGGAGCACAAACGGGAAGGTCGTTGTTCAGCCGGAGTCCCTTTCAGGATCCTGCGGGGGAGGAGGATGAACAGGAGGGGGAGCTGGCCCCCCTCCCGGCACGATCCGCGGAGCAGGGATTCCCTAGCAACTACGCGCTTGGTCGGCGGACATCTGTCTCAGCGGAATCTTTAAATCCTACCGAAGCTGGTTCGGATAGCTGGTCGCCTCCTCACCACCCAAAGACCGAAGAGCAGGTCTCCCGGCTTAAGAGTGCTGTCAGTAGCAACTTCCTCTTTTCCCACCTCGACGATGATCAATTCTTGACCGTCCTCAACGCTCTTGTTGAGAAGCCCATCCCTGCGAAGGATATCAAGATTATCTCCCAAGGTGACGCCGGTGATTACTTCTACATCGTGGAGAAGGGAAACTTTGACGTCTACATCAACCCCTCCGGCGCCGTGCAGCCTGGTCCTGATGGCTTGGGAAACAAGGTCGCCAGCACTGGACCTGGAGGATCTTTCGGTGAGCTAGCTCTGATGTACAATGCCCCGCGTGCTGCGACAGTCATCTCCACCGAGCCAAAGAGCACCCTGTGGGCCCTCGACCGCATCACTTTCCGCCGCATCTTAATGGACTCGGCGTTCCAACGTCGTCGCATGTACGAGGCTTTCCTGGAGGAAGTCCCACTGCTTTCTTCTCTGAAGCCATACGAGCGCTCGAAGATTGCCGATGCTTTGGACACCATCAAGTACCCGGCTAATTCTACCATCATCCACGAAGGCGATCCCGGAGATGCTTTCTATCTTTTGGAGTCGGGCGAAGCTGAGGCTACTAAAAACGGTGTCTCTGGTCCCGTCAAGAACTATCATCGAGGCGATTACTTCGGCGAGCTTGCCTTACTGGATGACAAGCCACGTCGGGCGAGCATCACCACCAAGACGGATGTGAAGGTGGCGCGGTTGGGTCGGGATGGATTCAAGCGACTGCTCGGTCCTGTGGAGGGAATGATGAGAGGGGCCGAGTATGAACTGGACGGGGAGAGGTCACCTGTTTCCAAACCAATTTGATATTATTACAATGAAATTGAATCTTGGCGGGGAGGGAGAGGGGGTTGCACCAGGGAATTAGACTCCTCGTTGGCGAGATCCAGCTCTCTTGTCTTTTGTCACTCACCTGCTATCCCAATAACTGATGATCTACCTTTTTTTTATGTTCATTATTTGTCTTCTCATCTCCTCGTTCCCAGCAAACTTTCCGCTCTTTACGACCATTTGACTTGTATCTACAATTGTCTCTTTTATGCGTGCCGCCTGTGACAAGGACCTACTGTCGTCCTTGTTCATATTGTCCTTTTGCTGTGTTATTCACTCGAATTGTACCTTCCAATACTTAGGTATGATCCAGCAGAATGATTAGAACTTGTGTTTGACCGAGGATTCTCATATGCAATGCTATATACCCCAAGCACCCAAGGATTCCAAGTCGAAGTCGCGTAGGAACCCGCCCACTACGATTATTCTATGTTCCATATGCCTAGATATCTACAAGCTTGGGACTCCCAAATGCAATATCAACATCAGTATATCACATATCACCTTGGAACAACCAAATCACTCCTCAAAACCCACTTCTCCCCCCCGGTAACTTCCGCCCCCTCATGTATCATACAATGATCTCCATGTCGATGCAACAGCGCCATCCCAACCTCCGGCGCAACAGCTATCGGCTCCGGATTGCGGTTCGCGCGCGTTGACTCCGGGTAGAAGATTGTTTCACCGCCTGTGCAGGATGTCAGGTAGATCAGGAGGGTCCAGGTTGTGCGTGCGGGTTTTGCTTTTGAGCGCGAGTTTGGTGGGGGGAGGATTATGTTGTTGGCATCGTCGTCTGCGGTTAGGGTAACGGATGTTAGTTTTAGCTTGCTCGGGCGTATGTGTATGTTTCTATGTCCAGGGCAAAAGATGAAGAGCTTCTTACAATGTTGTCCGAAAAACTGTCCTGCAGAGTATCGATAAATGCGAATATTAGGATTCAACCCCAACGGCTCCCCGCCCCAGAGTTGACGTGCTCGTTCAGCCAGGGCACTATCATCTTCCGTGTCCTGGTCATACCCGTACTCGTCTTCTTCAAAGCGCGTTGTGACAAGCTCCTTCAGCGCCGTTGTGCTCCACAGCATCTCCGCAAACCGCGCATCGTCGATTTGGAACCGGTCGTTGACTCGTAACGCCTCGTCTTTTTTTGGTGTTCCCGGTGTTGTTGTTAGTGGCAATGACGCGAGGAATGAGGTGTAGGTTTTGCAGAGAGTGCCTGAGAAGAAGTTGCGGACTAGGTAGATTTGGTCGGTGAGGAGGGGGGTCAGGGTTAGATCGGTGGCGGGGAGGAGAGGGCGGAGGGGAGGCCAGTTCGGGATTGTGGTCTTTGGTTGAGGTTTTGGATCGGGTTTTTTGAATTTTGGGGCCATTTTGGTTTCTTTGTGTTGAGTAGATGTAGGTGAAGCCAACGGTAAGGTGGAGGTATGGGTAGATGAAGAGTACGGAGTAAAGGCTTTTTTTTAAATCGCAATAAGATGATCCTAGTATACATGGGCTTAATTAGGTTTGTTTTATATACCTAGGTATACTCCGCTACCCCAGAATATGTACTCTGTAGTATACAAAGTATTACACCCCTTGCATACGGGCCTGATAGGAATTATGGCCTAAAGTGCCCCCAAGACTACTAGACTCTACTGTCATGGCTTCCCCTCATCTGAACGGGAGGCAACAGAGGGGTCAACTCCACCCCAGACAATAAGCCTAGACAATAGACCTTGACAATATGAGATTACAGTAGTAAAAAAAGAAGTCAATTGCATAGAAATATACGTTATCACATCCAATATATGGATCTAGGCTTGTTGATCAACAAAATCGGTGAGGAATCAGCTGCGGGCAAGTTCATCTAGGTGGATCAGGTCGGAGAGAATATGGATTTGGGCGGGGCGGGAAAGAAATTTTGTACCGGAAGAAGATCATCGGCGCTTTTTTTTAATTTCTTCGACCGTAAAACTTTCCAGATTCATATTGGATATCTAGTGAATTCGTCAACTCAACGATATTGGACTACTAAAGGGGGAAAAAAATATCAAAGAGAAAAAAAAAAAAACAAAAAAACATGGCTCAATGGTGATTACGGCCATCTGCAGCGACCAACTCGGCCATCGCTCACCGCCCGGTTCCAAGTTGAGAACTTCCCTTCTCGTTGGAACTTCATTCCTCTCCCTTCCTCAGCACCAGCCTGTCATGTCGTCGCAGACCATGACTGCGCCAGCCGTGGGCCATCGACCGCCTGACCCAGGCCCCGATAGCCCCCTGTACGACTATGGCTGCTCACCAGACACCCACTCCCCTTCCAACCCTCGAGACGACTCCGCAATCCGCGCCATGCAGAATAATTCTGCCCCGTCAACTCCCAACGGGATGCTCGCCCCGGACGTCGCAATCAAAACCGAATACTCGGACAGCCACGAATTTTCAGCTGCGCAACATCAACAACATGCAAATACGCAAAGCGCCGCAAGTGCGCTCCTAGCACAGCTTCTTGGTAACCAACCAGCCGCAAACTCTACCCCTACCACGATACAACCTGCACAGCAGGACGAGGACCAGGATATTCACATGGATATCAAGATGGACGACTCAATTTCCCAGTCATTCGACATGGCTGCCCAAAACTCCACATCCATCGACCAGAGCTTGCACCGAGACTCTGCTTCAATATCTCGGGAGATTCAGGACTTGCTGAATGGGAAATCTTTAGGTGACGAGCTTATGGGAACAAATTCTGCACAGGATATGAACCATACAGGATTCCACTCCGATCCCATGGGGGCCTTGTCTGACCCCATGAACCCGAAATTGAACGACCAGTCCTCGCTCCTTCCAGCCTTGGATTTTTCGGCCGCCCCGAAAAATGCGTTTGAAGCCCTGCACCAAAACGAGCTACTTACAGCCGCCTTTCTTTCGCAAAACGCCGATCTGTCAGCCCTGGGATATCAAGATGTGGCAGCCTCGATTGCTGGATCAGAACCTAAGATTCAAGCATTTGCCAAGTTGGAGTTTGATGATGGGCATTTTTACGTCAATACCTACTCATTCATTCTAGGGCGAGACGTGCGCGCCGCTCGCGCCGCCCATCACCGAGAGTTCCAGTACCGGCAGGCCGTGCGAAGCACTCGGGCGAAGAGTTCAAGTGGAGGAAACACATCCCACACCCCAAACCGTATGAAGCGGGAGGAAAGCGCCGCCATGATGGGCAGTGTTGTCAGTGATCGGGGAGGTATCATGGGCTTTGATCCAGATATACCCCCGCATCTTCCGAACAATATGAACATGAGCCGACGATCCTCAAAATCCTCCTTTGACGAGGCTGTTGTACCATTGCATGCAAACCCGGCTCAACTACAATCGACAACCGACTACAATGCGCTCGCAATGCAATCTTTACAAGATGGAAACGGAGATCCGAAGCCCGTTGATGCGCTGGCTTTGCTCCCCTCCCCTGATTCTTGTCCCACCATCCCAATCCACCCCCCAACGACTGTTGATGGCAGTGCCGCGGGCCATCGAGGGATTTCTCGGAGGCATGTCCGGATCTCATACAACTTTGATAGGAATTTGTTTGAAATGGAAGTGATGGGGCGTAATGGAGCGTTCATTGGAGCTGATTGGCTGTCCCCGGGGCAGGTGCGTCCGTTACACAGCGGCGACTACATCCAAATCGGAGGCGTGCGTATCCGATTTTTGCTACCAGACGTCCCCATTGGAGAAACTGGAGCGGATCGGGTGGAAGAGAAGATGGTAGAAAAGAACGACGAGGAAGAAGAGAAAGATGCCCGTGCTTCAATCGAAATGGAGGACGACGTCGATGAATCTGAGAGACTTGGGAGCGAGAGCGGCGAGAGCAAGGAACCTTCAAAGAAGATCATCCTTAAGACAAAGGATTCCAAATCATCTCAAGCCATAGATTCTATCGAGACTGGGGATAACGATTCGCAACCGGCCCGCCGGCGGGGACCGGGACGCCCTCCCAAGGATGGGATCATGTCCAAGCGCGAGCGAGCTGAGCTTGCTCGGGAGCAGAAAATTGCTGCCAAGCGCGAGGCCAATGGAGGTATCACACCACCTCCACTCAAAGTGCCCAAGGCCGGAAAGACCATTGCCACCAAAGAATCTGTCGTTCCTGAATCGCCCACAAACAAACCATCCGAGAAGCGGAAGTACACCAAGAGAAAGAAGCCGGATGGCACACCAATGGATTCCCCCCTTCCCTCAACGGAAGGCGGCCAGATGTCTGCAGAGCCCCCGCAAGAATATGTCAAACCCCCACCAGTCAAAAAGCGCAAACCATCACGGTCACCATCTCCCAACTATCCTCCGGAGTCTGCTTACAATGCCGAGGATCTGGCGAAGCCCCCGTACAACTACGCCGTTCTCATCTTTGATGCTCTGACGGAAGCTGGCACGCCAATGACGTTGAAACAGATCTACCGTGCGCTGAAACTGAAGTATCCGTACTTCCGCTTCAAGTGTGAGACTGAGGGCTGGACATCCAGTGTACGGCACAACCTGAACGGCAACGGTCATTTGTTCATGCACGCAGAGCGAGATGGCAAGGGATGGTCATGGCAGCTTATTCCAGGCGCCTCGGTTGAGAAAGAAAAGAAACGACGCCCTTCGCCGCCGCCGCAGGTGTCCCACCCTCCTGCGCCTGCTCCCCAACAGTACATGCCTCAGATGTCACACTCTTATGCACCGCCTCAGGGCCCCCCACAGGTGCCAAATCCGCCACAGCATTTCCAGTTCCCTTCCATACCGCCTGCTCCTTTCCCGGCATCTGTCAATGTGGGAGGACATCCTCCACAATCCAGTCCCTACCCACCTCCATCTAAGGCTCCTGCTCCTACACCCGCCGCTCCTCCTCCTGCTCCGCCGGTTCAAGCTCCTGCTCCTGCTCCGCCCCCGCCCCAGGCTGCGATACCGGCACCCCCACCAGTGCCTACGCCTGCCCCTGTCTCTGCTCCCATTCCGTCACCGGCGCCTACTCCTGCTCCGGCTCCTATGCCCGCGTCTGTACCCGCACCTGCACCTACGCAAGCACCCCCGCCAGTACCGTCGGCACCGGTGTCGGCACCGGCACCAGCACCAGCACCAGTGCCAACACCAGCACCATCTATCAATCCAGCAGCATCCTTCCCCATCCCTAGTCAGCTCCGTAATAACCTCCCTGCTGCATTTGCGGCGACTGTCCCTTCAACCTACACTTCACCCTACGCATCCGCCCCCGCTCCGCAAGCCGGCCAGCAGCAACAGTTGCAGACCCCACGGCCTCCTCATGGACCGCCCCAGCATCATTCTCCTTATCCACAACAAAAACCGCCATCCTCTCAACCTTCTCACAACAACCCGCAGCCTCGGGCCTACCCTCCATCTGTTGGAGTGCAGTTCCAACACCAACATGCGCATCAGCACCAGCATGCGCATCAGCAACCGGTCCAAACCCAGTCGCAGCCGCTGGCACATCCCCCTCAGCAGCAACACCCGCTACCTCACCACCAACACCAGCCGCAGCATCAACATCAACATCAACATCAGCATCAGCACCAACAACAACACCAGCACCAGCACCAGCATCAGCACCAGCATCATCCGCCTCCAGGCCTCCCGGCCCATTCTCACCATCAACAGCAGCAACACCCTATTCAGCAGAACTCTGCACCAGGGCCATCAGAGTCATCCTCGTTCATTGAACGAGCGAACAAGGCAATCGATGACTTTGAAGCTGTTCTCATGGAAGACTACGAGGACAAGAATTACATCCGGGAAGTTCTCCGGAGTGCGCGTGCACGCGTGTTGGGCGATGCGCCAGAAAGCTCCTTCCCAGGCGGCGAGCCAAAAGACGAAGCCGTCATCATGGATGTGCTACGCAATTTGGTGGGAAGCCTGAAAGACGACTGAATGGCCTCCTGGCTATATCTTGGTGGAGGGAATGGCTACCTCCCTGACGACTTACCGAGTATACGAGTCTTATGGTTTCGTTTTGTTTTTTTTTCTTCTCTTCTCCTTCTTCTTCTTCTCTCCATTCAATTTATCCTTCTCAAATTGTTGTTTTGCGACATGTCTGGATTCTTTGGATCTTAATGATATCCCTCTGTTTTTGCTGACAGGCGTTTGCTTGCGTCTTGTCTTTTTGGTCGTATCTAAATCTTCACTTTCATGTTCTCTTTTTTTTTTCTAGGCTCTTCACAGCCCCACTGTTTTGGAGGTTGCAAAGGGGTCTCTCCCGTCTTGTGGAATGATGCCAACTTGCTTTTTTTGGTTTTGATGCTGGCATGACCCGCCTGATATAAAAGCGTAAAAGCTCAACATGATAGAAATACCATTCACATTGACTGGACTAGATGCATATGTACTTATTGTCTAGAATAGGCATAGATATTGTATTAGATATCGATAGCTTTTCTGGTATGGATCTATCAAGCTGACTAGGTATTCTTGTCTGATGGAGCTGATTGAACAGATGGGATGAATGTGGAACCCAGTATAAGTCTTGATGTAACTGGGTATTATGACCTCGGGAATATCTTAGGTATCTTAGGTGGACTACCTCCGCCTCACCGCTGCCATTTCATAGAAGATCTATATTTATAACGCAAATTAGTGATCAGGCCCTCTATTAGAAACACATCGGAATCCTAAGTTAAAACGAAAACTATCTCCTCAGTCGGCTAGAACGGGGGAGATAGGTTGCTCATAGGTGAAGGTAGAATAAAAGGACAAAAAAGGAAAAGAATCGAAAGGAGCCAGCCTTTGCCCTGCAGAATGATACATGTTGTACATCGGAGCGAGACTCCCACCAAGCATCCCAAGTTTCGATGTCTACTGGCAGGGTTGTGCCGAATAGATACAGCGAAGATTGAGAGCATTGAATGGGTGGAACATTATTAGGCAATATCTTGAGAAGAATAAGAACAGTAACAAAGAAAGTAACATGAAATACTGTATGGATGCAAACAGGAAGAAGCAAGAGTTGAAAGATCATAGGAGACGGGGCATATTCATTCGTGGCTTGTTCGAATAACTCATGACCGTTTTGGTTTCTTTTCGTTTTTCCCCGAGGTCCCCTTTTCTTTCTTGTCTGGGAAAGTTCACTTGCTTTGATATATGTGCTTTAGGACCCAAGTCCAGCCAAAGACCACAAGAACCATAAGACTCAGAACAAAGACCAAGGGGACACATGGAATTAAGACCCCGGCACGGTGTGACCAGCAACAACCGTGCTTGTGGAAAAAACCCCCTGACCGAAGACTCATCTCAAAGTCTAGTAAACTCAAGACAACGTCATGTCAACCGGTAGGAGAAAGAAGCCAATCTAGTACTAGTACAAGGGATTCTTGACATCCTGGACTCCGCGTCGGATGACATCCTCGACGCGCCATCGGGGAGGGGAAATATTGTCTGAGCGCTTGCGATGCCATTCCTTCTCCAGCTCTGGCGGAGGAGCCGGCTGTTCGGCTGGAGGCAATGCACCACCTGCGATACCAGTAGAGAATTTCAACTGGAGGACATTGCCAATTTCATCGCAAGCGGTTAGTACACGGTCAAGATCATCCTTGGTGTGGGCAGCAGAGACACAGAAACGAGCACGGGACGATACCAGCGGAGTGGCCGGGTAACCAACAACAACGACGGAGATCTTTCGCCGGAGCATCTCGTGCGAGAATGCAGGCATCTTGGCCGGGTTAAAGAGAAGGACTGGAACAATTGGTGAATCGTCATGGCCATACACTATAAAGCCAAGACGCTTCAAACCGAGACGGAGGTACCGCGAATTAAAAGCCAATCGCTGCAATCGCTCCTCACCCTGACCGGGAACGAGCTCACCACTGATGATACGCAGAGCAGAAGAAATCTGGGAAAGCACTGCAGGCGCGGGAGACTCTCCGAAGTAGACACCGGCGTTGATGGCACGAAGCTGGTCGATTATCACCTTGTCTGCTGCAATGTAGCCACCGTTGGCACCGAATGACTTTGTAAGTGTGCCCATCAGGATATCCACCTCAGAAGTATCGATGCTGAAGTAATCACAAACACCACGTCCCTTAGGACCAATAGCTCCAACGGAGTGAGCCTCATCAACGAACAAGTTGAACTTGTAGCGGCGCTTCAACTGCACAAGACCGGGGAGATTGCACATGGAACCTTCCATGGAGTATAGTCCCTCGACCACGACCAGAATCTTCTTCCAGGGACGGTGAGTACGGGGTTGTCCCTGAGAAATAGCCTCTCGAAGTCTCAACTCTAGGTCCTTCATGTCATTGTGCTTGAACATAGTAATGGAGGCACCAGAGAGACGAGCACCGAAACGGATCGAGGCGTGGTTCAGTTCATCAGAGATTAACAGGCATCCCTTTGAAACCAAGGCAGGGAAGACGGTTGCATTGGTGCCGAAGCCCATGGAGAAAATCATAGATGATTCCTTGCCCACAAACCTGGCAATCAGATCCTCTACTTCGACATGCAAATCCTGTGTGCCGGACTCCGCTCGGGTGCTAGGTGCTGCAACACCATACTTCCTGATAGATTCTTCCGCAATATCCGCACAAGGGCCATCCGATTGAGCGAAACCCAGGTAGTTGTACGAGCTCAGATTCAGGGTGTCGGTAGTGGTACCCGTCAGGAAAAAGTGCTGGTTGTGATCATCCGTGGCCCGATCGATAAGAGTAATGGTACGGCCAGGAACACCAGTCACGGGGCGCTCAAAGCAGTCGTTGATGCGCAATTTCAGACGGCGCACATAGAAATTGTCGAAATCGCTGTTGAGAGCGCCATAGCCATTGCGGGGCTTGAGATGACGGTAGTGTTCCTCGCGGAATCGCTTGCCAAAGAAATCACGGACATGCCCGAAAGCGATTAGAATTAGGTAACTGATATAGGTGGTGAGCAGGTAATAATACGGCGGCTCATCCATCACCGGCTCTGGGAAGACGCCACCGGGGTGTCGACTGGAGTATCGGTGGCTAGGATGGCCGATTGGACCAAACTGGGCATGTTGCTTGGCCAACCGACGAGCCTCCTCAGGAGTCGGAGGCTGGAAGAGTGTTGTCGGCAGCTCGTCCATGTTGGGATTGTCCGCAGTGGCTGTTGATAAAGAGATCGTCGGTAGGGACAGTGATGCCAAACTTATCGGCGGAGAAGAATTGCTAGGTTGAGAATTTCCACTCTGTACAGTTTCCGTCTTTGACTTTGGCGAGGTCGAGAATAACTGAGAAAGGCGATTGGACTTGACCGTGGGAGCCTTGATGGAGATACCGCCCTTTCCCGAAGAAGGTGAAAAGGACGGCGGGTTGGTAGAGGTGTCGTTGGAAGAGTTGCTGCTAAAGCGACGAGGCATCGCAGGAGGAAACAGCGTAAGGTTTCAGCTCGGGTCTTCTTTTTTTTCACGTCAGGATCGAGGGGCGGATTGGGTTTGGCGCGTCCGAATTGGCGATTTAAGGCAGGGACTACCGGAGGTAGCTAAGAGTTGACGTGTTTGAGTGGGCTGTGTTCTTGTGGACTTCAACGGCCTTTGGCGGAGTCGATAGCAACCTCAGGCAATGTGTTCAATCTGGAAACCGCAGCCAATTAGTCGATCGTTCTGGACCAGGCATCAATGCGACCCTCCTAGGCCATGCTCCGTTCACAAATAAACCCAGACCTAGGAACTGCCAGCTCACAACTTTCACAGAGATTAAGACGTACCGTAAGGTTGATTCGAAGCAATCGGGAGCCGAATACTCCGGAAGGGCTTAAAGATCGCGTGCACGTGGAATGGAGGGGGCAAGAAGCACGATGGGGCAAAGAGCCCTATGTTCAGATGACGAACGGACCAATCTCCGTTGCACTATGAACAAAAAAATATAATGAGCACCGGAACGAGTACAGGGTTAGAGAAGAAGGAGAGTCTGAGAAAGTAAATAAGAGACCTCCGTGTTTCCCAACGCTGCGAACCCATTATGCAGTGACCTCCTGGTATTAAAAATAAAAACATATGCATTACAGTGCTAATTACGTATGATTGGCTGATCTTTCGGAACAAGGAGGTATTATTACCACCTCAATACTTAAAGGTTTTTTTTTTTCCGCACTAAAATTTCGGACCCGAAAAGGCTCAAAGCCAAAGAGACGAGTCGTATCCGTACCCGTCGTACCACCCATGGACAAAGTGCAAACTTACAAATGCTCTTTAATTGTAGAAACTTATGTATTGTATCTAATGTATGTATTGTATATTGTATATTGTATATTGTATATTGTATATTTATATTGTATATTCTGCTAATAACCAACAAAGGCACCAAAAATTGGGCATGTTATGTTCATCCGGTGTATCCGATTCAAAAA
This sequence comes from Penicillium sclerotigenum, assembly GCA_928213465.1. Classification (NCBI taxonomy): domain Eukaryota; kingdom Fungi; phylum Ascomycota; class Eurotiomycetes; order Eurotiales; family Aspergillaceae; genus Penicillium; species Penicillium sclerotigenum. Next base: position 97,808 of record CAKMRK010000233.1, on the reverse strand, counting down.
CCCTTGGACTAAATAATCACATCATATATCGATTTTCGAGGTCTGTGACACCTACATCATATGTCACATTAAGGTATCTAAGATTTCCCAGGACGAAAACGGCATTGTGCCTGAGGCAGCAAATGTCACTTACTATCCAGTGTGATATCTCGAGTAACTTCAATATATATCAGACTTCGGCATAATTCATTCATAATTCACGTCCAGGGGCCCTTTTTATGTATACAACATCTACGAAGTACGAAGTACAACATAGGGGAAAGTATCTTCCCCGTAGCCGCGGAGATCGGCAACTCAATACCCGATCACTCCCGCCCCGCCATTCCCCTTGGGGTAATTGCATTCTGTGCCTGACTCTTGACTTGTTCAAGCTTTGACCCTTGATCTCTGTGAAGCCCTATCAAATCCTTCAAATCTGTTGGGAAGACGTTTGCCGCATTGTCTTGGGGTTCTAGTGTGACAATTGGGTTTGTTCAATCTCAATCTACAGTCAACAGTCTGCATACTCCGGCACTCCGATTTTCAATCCCTGGCCCTTGTTGTGTCCGATATTGCTACAAAAATCATAAGCTATGCCTCATATCGACGAACTTGTTGAGCCAGAGGCCAAGGAGCTCTGGCGGCCCTCCAATCCTGAGACAACCCAGATTTATGATTTCATGACTAAAGTGAACAAGAAGTATGGTTTGTCATTGAATGACTACAACGCTCTCTGGAAGTGGAGTGTCTCTGAACCAGCCCAATTCTGGGAGGAAATCTGGCATTATACGAAAATTAACGCCCACAATCCATACCAACAAGTGAGTAACTCCCATTCAGACTTAGATGCATTATCTTGGACATAAGATATCCGATCCTAATCCGATCTACATAGGTCCTTGATTCAAAAGATGTGCTATTTCCTAGACCTTCATTCTTCGAAGGCAGCACTTTGAACTTCGCTGAGAATCTTCTATATCCCGCCACCTCGCCGGATGAAGATTCCGTGGCAGTGATTGGCGCCACTGAAGCAGCCCGCGAATATATTTCGTGGAAGGAGCTGCGAGAGCGAGTTCGGCTGTGTGCAAACGCTTTGAAAGAAGCAGGTCTCCAGACCGGGGATCGTGTCGCTGGCTTCTTAGGCAATCATGCTAATACCGTCGTGGCAATGTTGGCCGCAGCCTCAATCGGGGCCTTTTGGACTGGCGTGTCGCCCGACACTGGTGTACATGCTGTCTTGGAACGCCTGAAGCAGATCCAACCCAAGGTCCTCTTTGCGGATAATGGCTCCTTTTACAATGGCAAGGTGCATAGCTCACATGCCAAGGTATGTGAGATTGTCTCCGAGTTGCCAGACCTTGAGCTTTTGGTGCTCCTTATCACTACCCCGGAACTTGAAGTTAACCTAGATGACCTCCGACCTGCAAATGGGAAAGCAAAGTTGTATGGTGATTTCGTGTCTGAGGTCAAGGACGCTCAGGCGCCATTGGAGTTTGCAAGCTTGAGACCGGACCATCCTGTCTATATCTTGTATTCGTCCGGTACAACAGGGGCTCCCAAGCCTATCGTTCATGGGTCTCTGGGCACATTGCTGCAACACAAGAAAGAACATCTTCTTCACTGTGAAATTCGACCAGGTGATCGCTTGTTCTACTTCACAACAACAACCTGGATGATGTGGCACTGGCTGGTGTCGGGCTTGGCCAGTGGAGCAACAATCGTCCTGTACGATGGTTCACCCTTCCGACCCTTTGATGATGAAGGCGGAAAAGGAGAGATGGCCATGCCGCGGCTGATTGAAGAGCTTCAAATTACCCATTTCGGTACATCAGCTAAATACCTCTCTCTCCTCGAACAAGCCGCTTTGAACCCGCGCGAGCATGCCCATAGGCCAGTGTCGTTGAAGACCCTGAGGGCCATTCTCAGTACTGGATCCCCATTGGCACCATCGACATTCGAATATATTTATTCCTCTTTCCACCACGACATAATGCTTGGTTCCATCACCGGTGGCACAGACATCCTCTCTCTGTTCGCTTCCGGCTGCCCCATTCTCCCAGTTTATAAAGGAGAAATCCAATGTCGCTCTTTGGGGATGGATATCTCAGTGTTTGACTATGCTGGCAATGACATTAGTGCAACAGGCGAACCCGGTGATCTTGTCTGCGTCACGCCCTTCCCGGCCCAACCAGTCATGTTCTGGCCTCCAGGACCAACGGGCTTGGAGAAGTACCGGAAGAGCTACTTCGACGTTTTTGGACCCTCAGTCTGGCACCATGGAGACTACGTGCGCTTGAACCCACAAACTGGAGGCGTGGTCATGCTAGGCCGCAGCGACGGCGTACTAAAGCCAGCTGGAGTACGATTTGGAAGTGCCGAGATTTACAATATTCTTCTCAAGCATTTCGCCGACGATGTGGAAGATTCTCTTTGCATTGGTCGGAGGCGAGATGGCATTGACACCGATGAGACCGTCGTTCTATTTGTCCGGCTTGCTTCTGGCAACAAGTCTGGTATGCCGGCAGATCTCGCGGCACGCATCCAGTCCACTATTCGGAAGGAACTTAGCCCCCGCCATGTCCCGGGTATTATTGACGCATGCCCCGAGATTCCAGTGACTTCCAATGGCAAGAAGGTTGAGAATGCTGTCAAGCAGATTCTGTGTGGGCTTAATATCAAGATTGGCGCCAGTGTTGCGAATGCTTCGTGTCTTGATTGGTATAGAAACTGGGTTTCGGAGCACTCTTAGTTATTTTAACTATGGAAGAATTGACGATTCATTGTTATTTGCTGAAGATTAAATACCATCAACATCCCACCTCCACATATTCACGAGTATATATATTCGAGCCCTGCAGGTCTTGACACTGGAGTAAGCGGACTAGACAGCTGAACAGTCCTGCTGCGTCCAGACACAAATGATGACAAGAATTTAATCTGCATCTTGTGGTGAAAAGTCTTAATAATTTGATCATAAAACATTTAACTATCCACTTAATTTGCTATGTTACAGAAGAACATAACTAACTAACTAGTTATGGACCATGCAACGGATTAGCTAAGCATTTCGGGTCGCGGCTCCATTACGATTCTTCGCCGACAATCCGTCCGAGCTACATCACCTCTTCCGGATACATTCGGTGCACCACGAAATTCCGAATTGACCAGGCTGTTGGATTTGTACAGAATTAACCATCATGCGCCGCACAGCATTGCGGGCCATTGAGTCTGCGAAGCCATTGACACGAGCTCCTCGCGCCGTGTCAAGAAGCCTCTCTACCATCAATGAGTCGGCCAAGGTAAGAGAGGCTTGTTAAGCCCTGCAACATAGCATCATTTGTAACTGACAAATTGTTTCTTCATATGTAGGATCCCGCCGAGCTGGAGCAAATTACCACCCTTTCAAATGGAGTTCGCGTCGCCACGGAATCATTACCGGGTCCCTTCTCTGGTGTGGGGGTCTACGTCGATGCCGGATCCCGTTACGAAGACGAGAGCTTGCGGGGAGTCAGCCATATTATGGACCGTCTAGCATTCAAGTCTACTAAGGCGCGCAGCGGGGATGAAATGCTTGAGATTCTTGAGTCCCTAGGTGGTAACATCCAGTGTGCCTCATCCCGAGAATCGTTGATGTACCAGTCTGCCAGTTTCAACTCCGCAGTTCCTACCACGCTCGGTCTGCTTGCAGAGACCATACGTGATCCCCTAATCACCGAACAGGAGGTTATTCAACAACTCGCAACAGCGGAGTACGAGATCGGTGAGATTTGGGCAAAGCCGGAACTCATCCTTCCAGAATTGGTGCACATGACGGCATACGCTGACAACACTCTTGGAAACCCACTGTTGTGCCCGGAAGAACGGTTAGGCGAAATCAACAAGGCAGTGGTGGAGCGGTATAGGGAACTTTTCTTCAACCCGGATCGGATGGTGGTTGCATTTGCCGGAGTGTCACATGGGGAGGCTGTTAAGCTCACAGAGCAGTACTTTGGTGACATGAAGTCGAGGGATATCAGCAAGACCAAGGGTCCCGTACTATCAGGCAGTGGAATCGAAACTACACTGTCTGATTCCCAAGCGGCCGCCCACGAAGGCCAGGTGCCGACCGTTCCTTCGTTTACGCCCTCATCGACAATCAGCAGCCCAGCTGCTTCCCAAAAGACACAAACTTCGCTATTGTCGAAGCTTCCATTCCTCAAGAACCTCACTTCCTCCAGGGACTCCACAGTCGAGCCTCTCCACTCATCCCTGGTCAAGCCATCTGCGCTAAACCTCCGCCAACCTGCTCACTACACGGGTGGCTTTATTGCCCTCCCTTCGATTCCTCCCCCAGCGAACCCTATGCTTCCTCGTCTGAGTCACATTCACCTTGCATTCGAGGCTCTCCCCATCTCCTCGCCTGATATCTATGCTCTCGCTACTCTCCAGACCCTCCTTGGCGGTGGTGGTTCATTCTCGGCTGGTGGCCCTGGAAAGGGTATGTACTCGCGACTCTACACTAACGTGCTGAACCAGCACGGTTGGGTCGAGAGCTGCATTGCTTTCAACCACAGTTACACGGATAGTGGGATCTTTGGAATTTCCGCATCCTGCAGCCCGACCCGGATCACGGAGATGGTCGAGGTCATGTGCCGTGAGCTGCAGTCCCTGACTTTGGACACTGGCTACAGCTCACTGCAAGCGCAGGAAGTCAACCGTGCGAAGAACCAGCTCCGTTCCTCGCTGCTTATGAACCTCGAGTCCCGCATGGTCGAGCTTGAGGATCTTGGACGCCAGGTGCAGGTCCACGGCCGCAAGGTCAGCGTCCGGGAGATGTGTGAGCAAATCGAGGCCCTCACTGTTGAGGACCTCCGCCGTGTGGCCCGCAAGGTCTTTGGTGGCCAGGTCGACAACGAGGGCAAGGGCACTGGTAAGCCTACTGTTGTGCTGCAGGAGGGCGAGTTGGAGGGTTATAAGCTCCGGTCCTTCCCCTGGGAGGAGATCCAAGAGCGGATTGCCCGATGGAAGCTTGGCCGACGGTAAATAGATGATTCTATGCCTCTGGACTCTCGTGGATGTGTCGAACATAAGGGTCATGGTGAAGTTTGCATCTAGAGGATAATCTGTAATTATAGACTATGGCCAGGATTTCGACTTTGTAAAATACACTTCTCTTTTAAAAACAGGCTTTATATGAACACCAATCTTACCTTTGTAATACAAATATTAGTTCATAAGATCATTGAGAAAAAGCACATCACATTGTTGTCGGTGGTGACAGGTCCCGTTCACTTTACTTTTCACTCTCCACCTTTCCCCACCCTTCCCCACTTGTTTTTTCCTTCTTGACACACCCCACGCAGCTCTCGGTCCACGCACCCTTTTATTTTTCTTCTGAGTGTTACTACAACATTGGAAATATGGCTACAAACCGGTCGAGGACTGCAATTCCTAACTTTTTGAGTAATTACTCTTGACAACCTGAAGCGGTTCGTTAAACATAATAAAGGAGGTGGCACACAAGTCCCTTCCATTGCCGTTTCAACCCTCACTCTTGCGAAAGCGCAGGAAATGTTAGGCCTGAGATCTTATCGCCATGTGAGACTGTGAATATACAAGCAGAAAGGCAATGGGGTTATGACCCCGTTACATGAGAGAATAAGAGTTGGTTTTTGACTGGTAGATCAGAGTATGGAATCTAGTACGGGCACACGAGAGGGCATCTCCTTGAATGTCATCCTCGTGAAAGCTAAAGGTCCAATGAGTGCTCAAACAGGGGTAGCCCAAGCCTTAGCTTATGAGTGAGTGCTTTACGATATCTTTACTGTTATATGTTAGGAAGCTAACTCATTTAACAGGATGCATTCACAGGAGACCAAAGTATCTTCAGAAAGAACATAGCACCATTTATGGGTTTATGGGCTGTCTCGGTTCATATTTTTAGTTTTTTGAAAATCTCCGACGAATCCAAGGTAAGTCTATCTATGCTGTGTCGTGTCCCGTTTTGATCTAATATCGATACAGTGGGCTGTGAGGGTCTTGTTCTTGCACGGCCAGGAAATCTGGAACATGATGAACGGATATTCGGAAAACTGCCGTTATATCCTCTATCCATTCTTGAGAAAGGTCCGAACAAGCCAATACTGAGGAGAGAACGGAGAGAATGGAGAGAATCAACTTTTGATATTGATCCCTATGTTGTATGTAAGTGATGGAGCTGTCGGATGAGGTCCGAGCTCCTCTCCGCTTTTCGGCAAAAAAGTCAGCACGAAACCACCAGAGTCCTCCTATCATTCAATCATCACCTTTAACTCGACCCCTTTCGTCATTCTCAACTAAATCGCCCAAAATGGTCAAACTCACTGAAGTCGAAGACGAGCACTTTACTGGAAAGCCCCTTGGCACTAAGCACGACGACCTCCTGGTTTCCGATTATGAGGATGACTACTCAGACACTGGTTAGTACCGAATCCCGAACGCCCCAGACAGAACTCGCATCGCGCCATTGTTATCTGCATGGGGAATTCCTTCGATGGAAGAATATTCTGCTCCCTGAATTTCCTATCATCCTGGTCCCCAACCCCCAATCCCAATTCTCCAACCACGCGACCTCGAACCCCAATGAACACATTTTCGCAAATAAACATCAAGACCCTTGTCTGACATGAGCATCAATGAAAAACAGACTCTGAGATCTCTGACGACGAGGATGTCGATCTTGAGGCCGAGTCACTCTACGAGCGTATCGCCGCTCTGAAAGACATGATTCCCCCCTCCACCCGCCGCACCGTCTCTACCACCGTCTCTTCCCTCACAGACCTCACCAAGGCCAGCCTTTCGTTCAGTGGCAAGGCCCTCTGGATTATCAGCACCAGTGCTTTCCTGCTCGGTGTGCCATTCGCCTTGGCCTATGCCGAGGAGGAGCAGTACATCCAGATGGAGCGCGAGCAGGGAATGATCAAGGGAGCTAACGAGGTATGTAAATTGTATTTTCTTCTGTTTTTTTCCCTTGCTGTTATTGAAATTGCAACAATTATCTTCAATCCCCGATTCATGCTGTCATTGGCACATATGACACCGTGTACACTGCCTCGGGTATTTGCATCTCAGCAATCTTCCAAACTCTTTTTTTTTTCTCAAAACTTTCGTCCAATGCCATTTTCGTGCTTTTCCGCGGACTCCCAATCTTTGAAGCGTTATACTGATTGTGATCCCTACTCACAGATGCTCACCCCCGGCTCCGAAGCTGAGAAGCTCGCTCAACCCACTCTGTAAATTAATATCACTCCGGAAAACAGAGAGATTGGCAAAAGATCCAGCGACACGATTATCGACCACGAGACTGCCTCCTGTAAACAGCATAAAGCAAGCATTCCGGCACGATTCCGTTACGTCCTGAGATGTCCAATCGCATACTTCGGCCAGATCTCAAGTACAGGACTGCAAGCACTCCGAAGGAGTTGGCTTCCCGATTCTCTTTCTCTTGATTTGCTCGGGTCTTTGTTATCCTTGTTTTTTAAACTTCCTTTTTATCTCCTCGCATGTCTCATGCTTTCTGACATTTCAGCTCCGGCAGCTCATGCATGCATGTATTTGTACGACCCAAATCATCGTTCTTCATGTTTCTCTATGCACCCTTTTTTCTTTTCCCATGTGCATGTTCAGGTAATGAAAACGGATGGGTTTGGTTATCTTCTTCGGATTTTGTAGTTCTAATCTTCCTACGGCGGCTAGAGAAAGAAGGCTTACAATTACCTAAAACTGGATTGGATATTCTTTGGTGAATTTAGTTTCTTAAGATAGCCGGCCTACTTACTATTGCTATGCTTAGGCCGTGGGTCCTTGTCTTAGTAGTCTAGTTGAACACCACCAGATATAACTGGGAATGCGCAAAGAAAGAGAAAAAAAAGGGTATCATTGTGGAAGCTCAAGCACCGGAGAAAGGAAAGCGATGTCATAAAACTAGTTACAAGGATCGTAGTCTTCATGGGAATTCATGATAGAGTCATTCGAGGACCAATACCGACCCTCGGGCGAATGGGCTCTTGGGTATGACTATCTCATCATCCGTAGATAGACTAAATATAGGAAAAGGCCTGATTAGTGTCATGGAAGCCCTAAGAACACACAACAAGAACATACCTCTTTCTCGCGAGCAGACTTCAGATTAATATGGAAGTCCCGCCAAAGCTTATCAACTTCGCCAGTTGCAGTCATGCTGCCGAGGACTTCGTTTGCATTTCGTGTCTTCCGCTTGACGCTCATATCGTTTCGTCGGAGAATCTCGTCGTCATCCATGTGGCCCGTACGCTCGAGGAAGTCGATGACCCATTCATTGAGATGGTAGCGCCAGTGGGTGAGAGTGTGGGCCAGTTGCGCTCTTGCCTTGCATTGTCTGTTGAGATAAAAGGAAACGGTTAGTTAGAGAGTGGGTTCAATCGAAACAACCGTCCAAATAAAACTTACTTTCCTAGGAAATACCGCACATTCTCAGGAGGAATGTCGTGGCCATCCCGGTCCCGTTCCTTTCCATCGTCGTGGTTATTGGAATCCTCATCACTGCCGTCGCTGTCATCATTCTCATCTTCCAGTGGCTCCAGCGTCTGCAGGGAGTACGCCTTCCCGTACAGCTTTATATCACTAGAAGCGGGGTGTCCAGAGCGCCTGCAAGCATCACAGGGATGGTTCTCCTCTGTGGGAAAGGCAGCGATCTCAATGTGTGGTCGGGCCTGGAGGGCGTAGACGAAACTGGGGTTCCAAACGGAGGAGATCAGCTGCGAACCAGCCCGACCCTTGACTTCATCCTCCAGCTTCATGAATGCCATTTTGTACATGTCGTCAGAGCGAGGGAAGGCCGGGTTTAGTTTGTTTTGCACCATCCAGCCGATGACGTCGCGGAAGTATTCCTTCGGCTGTTTATATGCATGTCGGGTGAACTCGAAGGGGATCTCCTCGGTGGGCACGCCGAGGTCGTTCACCTCATCTTCCAGTACAAAGTCGTCTTCATACCGATCAAGGTTCTCGTTGGGGTCGATGGCTGATTCTACGTCGCTGTTATCGTCGTGATGCTGCCAGAGACCACGACCAGAGGGACTGGCATCGCTGCTAGGTCGTTTAATCTCCTGCACATCTGAATCATCTTCGTCTTCGTCTTCATCTTCATCTCCTTCTTCTTCCTCTTCTTCTTCGTCCTCATCTTTCACACCAGCCCGTCTACGCCGGAGGACTTCAAGATGCTTCATTCTCTTGTCTCGGGCAGATTCGACATTCCGGCCGCGAGTTCGATTTTTCTTAACAACTACGCATAGCTGGTATCAGCATAAATGAACAAGCCTCGTGCGCATGTTTTGTTCCTACCTGAATCTTGAAGGTCCTCCAAATCCTCCGCGATATCGAGTCTGGCCTGTTTCGAAATGTGGCGGGGGGTCCGGGGAGCTTGCTGAGTTTCTTTCTCCTGTCCACGTCGGAGCCTCTTCATTGGCGAGGAGGCCAATGGCTCATCCGAGTCATCTTCTTCGCTTTCGGAGGCTGCAGCTGGTCTTGCTACTCTGCGCCTCTTGACGGTTGAAGGTGCTACCAACTCATTTGAATCATCGCTGAGTATAACAGGTGAGCTTGAAGAATGGCCGCCTCGGGTAGACCTGCGCCGTTTGGTGATTGAAGAAGTCACTGGCTCATCTGAGTCGCTGGCATCAATCGGTGAGCTTGCGGCCTTTCGCTTGAGTGTTCGACGTGGCCGGGATAGCTCCTCCGAATCGGAATCATTTGTGTTCTCAGCATGTTGCTTTGGGAATTGCAAGGATTGCTGTGATTTCCAGGAGCGGGATTTCTTCGCATCGCGGGGATCATTGAGCTTTGGTGGGCTGTGGATCTCCACACCAAGGTTGTCGGCTGGCGCGGCTTGCTTTCTTTTCTGGGAGGCGGGGATGATGGGTTCGTCTAAGGATTCATCATTTGATTGATGTTCTATAAATTCTCTGTCTTTTGAATCTTAGATTTCTGGTGGCATTGAGGGAGAGAGCATCATCATACTCGCGGGTTTATCATTGGACTTCGTCTTGGTGGGGAGCTTCGGCCGTTTCTTTTCGGGTGAACTCTCCGGCTTGCTTTTGGAAGACTTTGGAGGACGGTATGTGGCCAAGCTTGGGTTGTCGTATGTGAGTGTTGCATATCGGTTGCTTTGCTCCGGATTCACATTCGCTGAAGGTGCAGCGGCTGAAGTAGCGAAGGCAAGTCGCGTCTGCTTTTTTTTCGATTTGCGGGGTGGCATTGCGAGTGGTCAAAATGACAGAGTAAGGTGGACTGGAAGATAGATTGTTGGGTTCATATAGCTAGGTAGGTCATGGCAAAGTCAAAGAAAAGACAATACGTTCAAAGAAGAGTAAAGCTTGAGTCTGTTAGATCAAAGTGGGACCTTCGTTGTCGCGGTCCTCTCGTGTCGGGAAATCACGAGAGCACGTGACCTACATATTTAGAAGATCTTAGATCAAATTACCTTTGGGAGCTTGGAATCTTTGAGAAATATATTCTCGGGCTAAAGAGAAATTGCCGGATTCCTAGTACACTTGGTGAAAAGGGTGGTAGTTGTCTTGGAGTATCACTGGAGGGGGAAGTGAGAGAACTACATGGTGCATATGGTAACTACAAATGTTTCAGACCATAAAGTGAATAGAATAATTGAGCGGAAACATCTCTGAAGATGTTACATCGACAATTTGACCAGGTGTTTTATATCCATGCAGCGGTTGAAGGAACCGGATGCTATTATCCATGGAAGATCAGTCTGTAGACCGTTCTTATAGAACAAGATCAAAGCCATTTAAAAGATAACTCATTCTTAGTGTTATAGCTAAAAGGATAGGAAGAATTAACCGCAAAAATATGAGATATAGGCTATGAAAAGGTGTATAAAGCTCTACATACTTCCACTGCTTTATAGGTTCAGCATTTAATGGATCTTTTACTTAAATCTTGACTTTTTTTGGGCTATTGTTGATGAAGAGAAATTTGTACTTGAAGTCTTATTATCTCTTGGTTTTTATGTCTTTGGTATATTTCTCTAGATGTATGTACTCTGTAGCACATGTTGCCTTCTGTGCCTCGGTTAAAGTAATAAGACAACACGTAGTAGATAGATAAAATATAAGCTAATGGTCAAGCTTGGACGATGCCAAAAAACAGTACTATTAACAGCATATACAAAACAGTAACAATAAAAGGTTGCCCTACCTCTATATATCTCTACTTAGGGATATGGAGAAAGTCAGCCCTATATCTCCAAGTTAAAAGAATCAGAGAAGCCCAGTCGCTTATTATTTCTTGCTTGTTTAATCCAGCATCCTTGTCAAATGTCTTAAATTGACCTGACATACATACAACATACATACTGAAATCCTTCACTATTTCCCCTATTGGTGGACTCGACTTTCTCCCAAGCCACTGCCATTCAGCCCCCCGATTCGTGGAAACCCCTCAACTTCATCTCTCCGGAACAACAGCTTGAGAAATATCCTCGAACCCCAGATCCCCATTACCCCAGGTCCATTTAGAAAGAAACCAATGAGAAAAAATAAAATTGAAAGGGCTTGAGATACACTCTGCCTGTCCATGTGCCATTGACTCCAGATACCCCACCAGTCAGCGATCCTGGAGACACGGGCTCCCCATTATCCAAATGCCAAAATACACTTAGTGTGTCCGGGGTTGTTAATTCTGGGGATGGTCTGATCCACTTTGCGTTTTCTTTGCTCACATGGGCTGGGGTTTTAGTTTAGAACCCCCGGAATGTGTCCTTATCGTTTCTTGTACTTTCTTATATAGCCGTGTCCCCCACTGTAGCTCATCTTTAACTGTTCTCTTACATCAAGGGCTACAGTTGCTCGTTTGTCACTGCCCCTTTCTTTTTTTTAAAATATATTGGAGTGTGGTGCTATTGATCTGGAAAAGATCTCCAACCTCACTATTAAACCGGTCCCATCACATCAAAATGGGTCTCTCAATGAGCCGCAAGAGAGCGTACAATTGGTTAGTGGACAGTCATCTACCCTATAAAACCTACTCTAATCCGATTTTCTAGGTACATCTCTTGTGTTGCAGCATCATGCATGGTGCTCTATGGCTACGATGCATCTGTCTTCAACTCCGTCCAGGGATCCAAGAACTGGCTAGCTTGGATGAACAACCCAAATTCGGCGACAATCGGCTCTATTAATACTGCATACACGGTCGGCGCTATCTTTGGTGGTTTCTTTCTGGGAGGACCGTGTGCAGACTTCCTCGGCCGCAAGCTTGGAATGGGTATTGGCTGTATTTTGGTCATTGTCGCCACCTTTATGCAAACATTTGCTCCTCGCCACAATCTTGCTTGTTTCCTTGCAGGTAGATGCATCATTGGTATTGGTCAGGGTGTTGCATTAAGTGAGTCTTGTTGATCGCGTGGCTTCATAGGTATACATGAACTAACGGAGTCGCTGTGCAGCTGCTGGCCCTATTTACATTGGTGAACTGGCTCCATCAGAGATCCGTGGAAAGATCATGACTTTCTGGCAGATGTTCTACTCCGTTGGATCGTTCATCTGCTTCTGGATCAACTTTGCCTGCACCAAGAATGTTTCTAAGCTGGGCGAGTGGGACTGGAAGTTGGTTGTCATCTTCCAGCTTTTGGTTCCTGTTATGATCCTTGTCCTCCTGCCGACTATCCCCGGTAGCCCTCGTTGGTAAGTTGCTCTTGATAAATTTCCCATTTGCCACAAACAGTTCTGACAATTACTAGGTATATCCAGAGAGGCAACAACATCGAGAAGGCTCGCGAAGCCCTGCAGAGAGTTCGTGATACCGAGGAGGAAGTCGAGCAAGAGCTGCTGGAGATTCGTGAGGCCCTCGAATACGAGAGGGAAGCCATCTCTAGCAATTACTCTGCCCTCTGGAAGGACAAGTCTCTCCGCAAGCGCATGGGTCTCGCTCTGGTTCTCAATGCTGGCCAACAGATTACCGGACAAGGCTCGCTCAACTCATACTCTACCAAGATCTACCAGAAGGTGTTTACCAGCGACAGTCAGATTGCTCTGATCAACGCTCTAAATGCCACCTTTGGAATCTTCTTCACCCTAAACGCCGTCTGGATTATTGATCGTTTCGGAAGAAAGTTCCTTCTGATTGCTGGTGGTATCGGTATGGGTCTCTGCATGATCATTGTCTCCGCCGTCGAAACAGAAACGCCACAACTCGCCAACGGAGCTAAGTCAGAGTCTGTCGGTATATCGATTGTGTTCCTTCTGTTCTTGTTCATCTTCTTCTGTAAGTTCCCTCTCCTCACTAATCCCCCGCAAACGAAATTCAACTAACATCATTTCCTAGACAAACCATCTTGGGGCGCAACAGTATGGATCTGGACGTCCGAGATTTTCTCAATGAACGTCCGTGCCCAAGCTGTGGGCATGGCATCGCAGACTCAGAACGTGGCCAACGCCATTGTTCAGCAATTCTTCCCTATTTTCCTCGACAACGAGGGCTTCTATGCCTTCTACATGTTTGCCGGTATCAACTTTCTACTTGCAATCTTCGTTTGGTTCCTTATTCCGGAGACCAAGCAGGTTCCTCTTGAGGAGATCGATATTCTGTTTGGTGGTGCAAACCATGTCGCTCAGGGAGAGGAGGTGCTGGCACACCAGAAGGCAGTTCAGATGAGCCACGAAGGAAGCGAAAAGCCTGATGCTGTCGTTGTGGAGCATGCTCGGAGCTAGGTAATTTGTGTCTATGCTATGATTTTGATATACCAATTGCGTTGTTTGTGTCTGAAAATGTTATAAGCGATACGATACATACTTGCGTTTAGCAAGTAGTCTCTAATGCAAGTGCGCTGAGCGTGCTTTATGAAGCCTGCTTACTCATTAGACTTCTGCTTAATATGTCATCTTTGGGCAAAGTAAAAAGTAGAAATGTTTATCTTATTTATTTTGGACAGTACCTTGGCTGATCTCCGTGGCCTGAAGACACCACCATCATTTTTTTAGTGAATGAATTATGTACGAGAACAAAACCAGGAAATAGATACTATTACCTTCCTGCTTTATCAAAATTCTTAGACCGATCTTATCAAAGCTTAACACAAATCCACGAAGCTTATCTCCGCGGCACAAAAAAAACACTAAACACGTAGGGCTAAATTCGGACATTGACCGAAGATCTGCTTTATCTATGATCGCGACAACATCAATCATAAATATTGGCATGTTTTTCTTCTACATTCAATTAGCGTGAAAGCATTGTTTATCCCTCACAAATTGAAAGATGGCGGCCGAAAGTGGGACACCGTGCAGCCCCCCACAAGATGAAACGAAAAATGCCAACACCGTTGTTAGTAGGGATGTTGAGGAAGTGATACATTCATATCGCCCAAGCAGATGGCAGAGTAATATTACCATCATCAGTTGTGTGAGTCCGATATTGACAGACTCGAGCTTCATCTGCTAACTCGACTAGTACATCGCCAACTTTAGCGATGGCTTTCAAAACACCCTCGCCAATCCTACAAATGTTATTTTGAAGCAGGTACTTGGAGCTGATGGATTTTCTTCCGATATGAAGACTCGCATGAGCAACTCAGTCATTGTTGGAGCGATCCTAGGTGTTGTTGTTTTCGGATACACCTCGGACATGTATTCACGACGCGCCGGATTGCTCTTCACGTCCTCCCTAGTTGCAATCGGTACCTTGATGGCAGTACTGGCTCTACAGGTGCACCCCTCGAGCAATATGCTGTGGTACTTTGTTGTAGTTCGTGGAATTGCTGGGTTTGGTGTTGGAGGTGAATACCCTCCTAGTGCCGCTGCTGGCATTGAAGAATCGGACTGGGTAAGCATTTAGCAGCTCCAACCTCCAACACTTAGATCGATTCTTATGATTCTTATTATTTTCAGATCATGCGCAAATACAGAGGACCGATGTTTGTGTCCTTTACGACTTTGATGGCCACGCTCGCGGGCCCAATTTTGATGATCATCTATTTGATCACACTCATTGCCACGGACAACAACCTCGTCATCGCCTTCCACGCCATTTACTCCATTGCCACTCTCCTCCCAGTCTCAATCATAGTTTTGAGACTGTTCATGGTGGACTCGTCTCTGTTCCACTATTCCAATTTCAAGCGGCAACGGAAGTCGTGGCGCCTTTATCTGCTTCTTGCGCGGCGTTATTGGTGGAGGCTATTAACTACATCGCTGGCCTTTTTTTTGTATGATTTCATCAATTTCCCCAACAGCATCATGTCCAGCACGATTATCTCCTCTTTGGTTAAAGATCACAATGTCCGGACGACAGCTATTTGGCAGGTCATTTTGGCAGCCTTGCCAGTTCCTGGCGTTGTGTTGGGGGCCTGGCTTACCAATGCGATTGGACGTCGCTGGACTGGAATTTTGGGCTTCGCTGGATATGTTGTGCTTGGTTTCATTATCGGTGGTACATACTCGAAGCTTTCTCAAAACATTGCGGCCTTCGTTGTCCTATATGGCCTGTTGCAAGCGTTTGGCCATATGGGACCCGGTGCTACCATTGGGCTTATATCTTCAGAGTCTTTCCCCACTGCCATGCGGTCCATGGGATATGGCGTCGCGACAGCCTTCGGTAGAACGGGTGCTGCTGTTGGCACTCAGTGCTTTACCCCCCTGCAGGAGCGGGCTGGTAACAGCTCTACTTTTTACCTGGCTGGTGGCGTCGCTATCCTCGGCATGATGGTCTACTACTTGTTACCTGAAAGTAGAGACTTGGATCTGGAGAAAGAAGATAAGGAGCTCAACGAGTATCTTATGCAGCATGGATTTACGACCGATGTGAAAGAATGAATACCGCTGATTATTGGATGACCAAGTCAGAAGATCGGGGTGGCATCTGAGGAATTTGCAGCTTTGAGTGCTTGTGTTGGCACTATTTGCATATTCCATCTATACCTCCGCTAACAGCAATTGGGTGATATCACCATTGTCCTTAGGAGGATCTACGATCTACATGACATACTAGATGAGCTCTAGTTCGCGAAAGGAGTGATTCGCCTCGGCTTTGTCCATAGATAACTCGTTCACCCTCGGTCGTTTTACATAAATACGAGGTGCCGAGAAGACTGCTGTTACGAATCGAAATAGAAACTTGTAGACGGGAAAGCTCTTAGTGTTCCCCCATATTATTGCTATGGGAATATCAGCTAAACGAATGGGGTGAAAGCCCGGGGTAACTCCATTGCTGACAAAATAGAAAGGAAGATGTTTTTGCAGACAAATATGACAAAATCATTCCTATTATTTGACAGAGATTCAAAGCCGAATGATATATTACAGGGGGCAGAAAGAAAGGAACGTCGTTTTCTAAGCGCCGTCAATTGCAGGTTGGGGATCTTAGTCCCAGGATGTAAATCATACATTGGTTTAAAAAAAGCCAGATTTAAGTACAGCTATCACTGCCAGCAACAAAAGTACCGTCCGAGTTCTCGCAACCACACTCTCCGGTGCTGGGAGACTTGATACAAGTCGTACCGTATCCAGTGCTCTTTCCACCACTGCCCCAATAGAAGATCCAGTAGTCTGAGTCCTTCTCCAACTGACTACTGGTTGGGGCAGTGCAGGTGTAGGCACTGCATGTGCCGTAGGGAGCGCCGTAAACTGAGTCGTATTGGTGGTCGGTCTCGAAGACTGCGAATGTTTGGGTCTTGGAAGTGCGAGTGTTGTGGGAGCACTCGGCCGCTTGGATGGCCTTAGAGACCTTTGCGGCTATATTGACAGTTAGCACAAGAGAACTCGGTCTTTGTTTGTTGTCATCACGCACCACTGCAGTTTAGGCTACTGGGTTTGTAGCCCTTGGTGTTCGACGAAGCTGGATTGAGGGTAGCTGCTACAATAGCCGGTGCAGCAAGCAAGGCGATAAAGTTGGTGAAATGCATTTTGAAGGATGAGTATGGAGAGATCTGAAGAATCACAAAGTAGTTGATGTCCACATATATATATACCTTACCTGCCTATAAGACCCACAACCTTGATACTCCAAAATATATGATCCGGAGATTAGTGCAGTTTAACTGATACAAAGTCATGTCGATGGAAGGAGACTACGAGGGCCTAGAGCTAGGAAAGTGAATACGTGACTATGTTGTATAAGCAGGATGGATCCAATATTTTCCTAGTCAGGGGAGGGCCCACTTCAGCCTTGGGTTTCAATTTGAAACAGATATCGCCTGACATGCTATTCAAGTGACTTGTGGGGTGCTCCGTCAATATCGACCAAAAAAAAGAATCGATATCTGGGTAGTTCGGTGTTGGCACTTTGAAAGCTATGGAAAAGGGTACAAAGCCAGTGTTATTACTTTGAATACACCCAGTATTTATCATGAGATTATTGAGATAAGTACAGAGCCAAATTTACTGAATGTAGTCGTCATTCATTCATGTTTCATAAAGATGGATATGTCTGAGTATTTATATCGCATGTATTGGGTCTACCCCTGAATGTGCCACGGCCGTGTGAAACTTCTAGGATATACCCCGCACGGTACACAAGC
The DNA here is from genome assembly GCA_928213465.1 of Penicillium sclerotigenum. Classification (NCBI taxonomy): domain Eukaryota; kingdom Fungi; phylum Ascomycota; class Eurotiomycetes; order Eurotiales; family Aspergillaceae; genus Penicillium; species Penicillium sclerotigenum. The sequence continues at coordinate 80,305 of CAKMRK010000233.1, read as the reverse complement.
TTATGATCTTCCCGACATTATAGGCTTGATCAAACAGCTAAAAAAGCTTCAGGGAGCTTATTGGACCTAAAGTCAGCTGGCGAAGGATGGATTATATCCTAGAATCCATGCGGCACTATCTCGCGATGCATTTTGACCCTGTTTCAGGGTGATCCGCATGACTAAAATGGCAACAATATGGGTGCAGGTCTTTGTTCCAGATCACACACATGCGCGACGACTATTGATGTTTAGGGTGTAGTACTTAGGTTTATGCAACTAACTATATCTGTTACTAAGAAAACACGGTTAAAGCCCGATCGAGGTCTAGTAAGCGCTATCTAAAATTAAATCTGCTAAAGACATCTCTACTATTATTCACGACGAGCCTTCACAATATAATACCATCGTAAGTGAGAATCTAGTTAGCTTATAATTGTAGTAGGCATACCACATACGCCTTATCTATCATCCCGAAATTCATCACATAAGCGCTAATGAGGGGTCGGAAATTTAGTATAGGTCGTAAGAGATAGTCTAAGCCGACCCTCCTCCCTGTTAAAGGATAGTCAACGTAGGGGAAGTAGAGAATCCAGCGATTTCTACTTGAGAATGCCATGTACATATTCCCCTTCCTCTCTTTCTTTCTCGGCCTCTTGAGTTTTCAAGTTGAATGTCACTCTCGCTGCTCCTTACTATCAATCCTTTATCAAATCTACATCTGCTCTGTCTGTTAGAATGAAGCACCGGCGAAATTGAATACCTTTTATATCTAGATTCCACGCCTATAATAGATCTATCCTTATATCCTTGAATTATGCCTCTACTCGGTTAAACTTGGGCGTACTCAGTGACCATCTTAGAGGCGAAGCTACGAGAATGGGGTAATAAGCTGAGTATTGGAATGATTGAATTGACTGGCTTGGAGGAAAAGAGGAGGAAGAAACTAGGAGGGAGCCCTTAAACCATCTAACCTTTAGTCCTAGGACCTATGATTATGTGAGTATACATGCATTTTACACATTTTACATGCTAAAGAAGGGAAGTGCATGAGCGAGTACGAGTGGTAAGTTTAATGGTTCAGTAAATCTCCTAGTCTCCTAGAGTTATGCTGGAGTTTTGAGCAGAGACTCTGCACCCGAATATGAACTGCCAAGGTAGGGGGAAGGGTATTGTGGCAGGACGTTGACGTTGATTTACCTATGTACCACAGAACCCCAGTACTACAAGTAGGCAAGGTGCAAACCTCGGAACCTTGAAAATTCCCCGAATGCGAACTGCCATTTTAGGGTTAGATTCTAACCGAACTTGGTTAGTCTTATTAGTGCAACCACATAATTCCCGAGGTCGTCCCAGGGATCCTTACTGTGTAAGGTGGGACTATATTGCTGCTTGGAACATGGTCAACTAGCATGTTTTGTGTTTCAAGCTTTCTGGAGTAGGCAGTTCGTACTCGTTGCATAATGGGGAAATTGAACAAGTCTTACGATGACGAACCGGTGTGGACACCCCGCGGTCTATATAAAGATCTATTGAGAACATGCCAGAATTGCGAGAAGGAAACACACTCTGTCCAGTACTCCATCGGTGGGACACGCTTCCTCCCTTCTTTCTTCGTACCGACGTCATATGCCAATACGACTGCTTGTTCGCCTGCGACAATTCCTCCACCAGTGGTCTTCGGTGCGGAGATTCTGTCTCTCTCCGCGGAATGGGTCAAAAATCATACCCTGGACATCCCTTTCTCCTTTAATTACAACCATGGTAATGTTACCCTTCAAAACGCGCAATTTTGTAATGTCATTGTGACATACACACACCCTGGCCACGAAGAACTTATCACAGGGCATTGGTGGAACCGAGCAAAGTCGAACTTTATGCCCATACCTAGCAAAGCCAATCTACCAGGTTGGCGATGTCTCCGATGCCAAGAGCTTCAAATGTATCAGCAATGCCATGAGCAAATGGCACTAATGTTTGAATCCGGAGGAATTTCGTTCCATTCCTTGTGCAGATTCAAAGATTCAAAGTGCAAAGCTAAACTTGCATTTGGGGGAGGGGGTAGGCGGGACACTGTGCTAGGTACAACTGGCGAACACTTTGGCCAATATATGTACTCATTATCACCAAAGCTGAAGATAGAGAACTATGTATATAAATAAGTCGCGGTTATTGAATGAATTCAAAGCAGACCAAGCCGCCGCAACGGCCAGTGAGCAAACGTTCGGTGATACTCATCCAAATATTGATACACTCCCTTAGCAATGTGGCGAGGCCATTGGCGAATGAACCACACGGAATCAAGCTCATTAAGCAACACCAAGAAGTAGGAGAATAGCAATAACGCAATATGACTCTTCTCTCTCATATCTTGAACAAACAGATCTGGTAACGAGTAAAGCCAACCAAAGATCTGCGGCCATAGATCTGCTCCCGAGAGACCTGCCCCAAATATGGATTCATAACATGAACAGAGCGACTCAAATGCATAATAGTAGCTGAGATGACGAGGATTGTCAGTCGGAAATTTGTTAAACACGAGATAGCGCAGTTGTTGCAGCGGCTCACGAAATTCACATAGAGTGTTGTTTTGCTGTGTATCATGGTCCATGAGTAATGGGTTCCTTTGGTTGTGCTCTTTTTCCGTTTCTTGTGGCATTGAATGATCTTGTGTTTCCTTTGAATGTAGCTCGGAAAATCCTCGGGAGATGCCAAGTGTTTGGCTTGCCTCCAAGATCAACCGAACACCGCAGAAGAGAGATAAGGAAGGTGTGTCGTTGTCACTTCGGAATGTCAAATACTCGTCCGGCTGAGGTCCCCGAGCAAGCGAGCAAATAAAGATGAATACGGAAGAGATATAGAGCGTGTGGCTGTTCCCCCGGTGTAATTGTGGGTCTGCGGCTGCAACTTCTGCAGTGGCGATGCTAAGACGACGCTCCGCTTCGACCGAAAAACTGATTTGCGGTCCGGGAAACCGGTTGCTTGATGCTGTCCGGCTCAAATGAAAAGCAGAAATGGCAAGGAGCAGACGTAATAAATAATGTACAGAAAAGCCTAATCGGATAAGCTGATCTGGTATATGTGGCTTAAGTTCTTCTGCTGAAAGGAGATGATGCAACAGAGCCATATCAGTGATAGTGAACTCGAATGGCCTCTGCGCTATCGCCGACTCCGTATCCAATGAAAGAGACGGCGCGGAGAGACCAATCTCCTTACGCGCTCGCTTTGGGATAGTGAAACCCGACTGGGACGAAGAGATGAAAGAAAATTCAATGCCTGATCGGCTTTCAAGGTCTGAGCCTGGAACTGCATTTCTTTTCGAGGCTGGCCTACTGAGACGCACCGGCACTTGGCTATAGGTGCATTTGACAGAATGGCGCGCACAATTGACACAATGCGGTTTGGTCTCATCGCACTGTAGGTTCTAAGGTGAGCCCTTGACTTAATTTCCCGAGATCTCTGATATAAATTACTAACCTTAACTCGCCGAGCCTTGCAATTATTGCAGCCCAGGCGAGATTTCCGGTGGGAGCGGCGAGATGTTTTACCCTCGTAGATTTCGGGATTCATTTCGCGCTTTTGTAGATGAAAGAAGAAAGAATATACAGAAAATTCGTAATAGCTAGTATGGATCAAGTGGAGCGGAGTGGGCCATATCAACCATCTCATTGGAGAATCTGTGTTTAAAGGGGCATGGGCGTGAAGTGGAACCCTCAACCTTCCACCATTTTTTTGATTCAGAAGTACGGTAATGTGGTTCTTCAAGATATCAATACTTTTAGTACTTAGTACTACATACCTTGAGAGTAAAATGTGCTAATATGTGGGGAAAATGGGTATGTGATTACTATACAAGGATAATCTCTATGAGAGAAAGACTGTAGTATGCCATAAGCGATAAAGTGGGCATAAAGTGGGCATAGAGAGAGAGGAAGAGAGAGAGAGGAAGAGAGAGAGAGGAAGATCTACAATCTACACCTGGGTAGCACCGAGGCAAATAGGATGCTTGACTAATCAACAAAAGTACTCCTGTAGACCCCCGCCTATCCCTTTATCACCTCACCTATTCCTCACGGGCCGGTTCTTCTAAAGGTTTTTCCTGAAAAACACCTTACTACATGTAAAAATGATGTCCTTCAAGGTTGACACAACTAATATCCTCTACATCATATTTATTCTGGTAAGTTATTAGAGTTCCAGCCTGGCGACGACCTCTGTTGACAAGTTTCGCCATTAGGGAGGGGCCATCTCCTTGGTCCTTGGAGCGTGAGTTATTGCACACTTTATCACATCTCTAGGTAGCGTGCGGCTAATAGCCTTTTCATGGAACAGTATATCTTGGGCTCGTACTATCGCACTACTTCTTCCTTTGCCGACTTGGGTTCCAGCTATCGCAACCCTTATATCCCCGGCCACAGTACTCACACTGATAGCTACGCGAATCCTTGCTGCGCGTTCAAATAATGAGACAACCCGCAATCGTCGATGGAGCACAATCTCTGGTATACTCGATCAAATTCAAACAGTCATCTCGACCATCGTGGCCACAGCAGCACTTGCGTACCTCTTTCCCGACAGGATTCTCTCCTGTAACCTAGATCAACAATGGCAGGAGTTCTTCCGGTCGAAGAATTCAGAAGCAATCCGGTCAATCCAAGACGAATTGCGATGTTGTGGTCTTAGAAGTATTCACGACAGGGCATGGCCTTTCAAGGACCGGAACCACGGGGACAATGCGTGTGAGTTGCAACTAGGATATCAGAGAAGTTGCTTTGCCCCTTGGAGAGAGCAACAGCAACGTACGTCTTGGACGGTTTTTGTGGCGGTTGTTTTTATTTTCGTGGCCAAGGTGGGTTTACCTCATAGTGAGATTTGTGATGTAGTGGCTGACATTCCGCAACTCTATACAGATAGCTTTCGCTCGGCTTTCCGCGAATCGGACGAGTTGGATGAGCGCACAATCCGCCAGCCGGGCGGCAGATTATCAGCGTATTTCACACCCGGCAGTGCAGGACGAAGAGGACAACGAGAATGTCACTCACGATGAACCGCGGAGGACATTGTTACCTCAGACAAACGACTGGCAGGTAGATTAAGTCCGAGAAGCCTTTTGCCCAGCTGAGGAGGAGAAACGTACTATCAGCGCGAGTCCTTGGTCTACATCTAGGTTGAGTGATATCACTTACATTGACTCATCAAAGGTACATTTCAGGTAGATGTGGTATACCAAGTTGCTAGTTTGGAATACTGTGCTTCAAGTAGGGGCTCTTGGGAAAATAGAGAGGACCTGAACGGCAATGAAAGTGACTCTCAGACGGCTAAATACTAATCGCTTCTTGATTGATCAATTTATCTGTACTAGCAACTAACTACCTGTTCAGTTCACTGTCTAGTTTGGATATTTCTCGCTTATGATCCACGGGAATTTCCAAACGCGTGTACATGTCCCCCGTGCAACTCAGAGCGCCCATCTCTGGCACCCACAGGAAGCTCAGGCATCTGCTGCACTTGGTGTGTTACAACCTTAAGAGTATACTTTCCATTGTGATCCCCACCTACCGGCCGAACACTTTTTAGAATTAATTATCAATTCCGTCCTTCAAATGGTATTCTGCTGCTCCTCTTGACGACCCTCCAATGACTCTCACATGTGTAACATACGGGCGTCAGATTTTTGCAATTGGCGGAAGACGAGGCGGGCTGTTACGATGCAGTATTCTACTCCCTTCGAAACTTAGTTCAACAAATCAATAGCTTAACATCCCGTCCTACCTTCATTTTTCCTATCTTCCTCGATGGCCAGCAATATCAAGGCCTCACCATCTCCCTCACAGTGGACTGATCCAGCCCTCAAAGCCTTATTTGGAGAGGCAACAAGCAGCAGTACTACCGCTAACAACAAATCCTCTTCCACATCTGACCCACAGGAAGTTAACACATCCGACTCATCAATCAAGGGCGCCACCCTTGGCGGGGTTGTCGGTGGTGTAGCTAGTCTAGCCCTGATCATAGCCCTGTTGTGGTGCTTCATTGCAAGGAATAAAAAGCAAATGCAAAATTCAGTGAGGTGAAACAGGGCGACTATACCACATACACATCCAAAATAGTTTCTTTGGATTTTAAATCTGCCCCTCCAAGAACATATATCTGATATGAGGACAAGGATTCGTCGTGTTGCACGGAGGCGCAGAATTGTGTTCGGGACGCTACAACCCCCGTCGTGGACTGGGAACTAACTAGCCCCGCCTCGGAGTGGGATTTAACCTACTATAATTAAACTTGGCTTATCATGGCTTGGGTCTTTGTATAGATCGCTATCATCATCATTGACAGTATCAAATGAGGGCAGAAAAACGAAAGCTGGATGGGGTGATAGGGACCGTGAATGCACAAATTCTGAGAACATACTTTGAAACAGACTATTGTTTTGCGACTGGTTTCAATTCATTCCGTAGCTTCAGCATGTGAACATATTTAAGACTGGTCCTCCAAGTCTATTAGCAACCGCACCATTTCTGTCTTATTCCATTTTTGTGCCCATTCTAGAGCAGTATCGCCATTCGCGTCCTTCACGCCAGTGTCTGCACCAAGATGAATCAGAAGGCGAATCGCATTCGTCTTTCCCCGCTCCGTTGCTACGTGCAACGCAGTCCCTAGGCTCATAGGAAAGAATCGCATCAAAGTCGGGCCATCCTGATACATTGTTACGTTCAAAGGGGCCCCTCTTTCGATAAGCAGCGATATGACGTTTTCAAGCTCGTCGTCTCGAGAAACGGCATACTAAAGAAGTTGCCCCTTTCGTACATCCCCTCCGTGGTTCAGCAATAGTTCAATGACACTTGGACGTGCATTCCGAACAGCATAGGACAATGGAGTGCAGTCTACCTCGTATTGTGTATTCGGGTTCGCGCCATGTTCCAGAAACTATCTGGTCATCTCAGCGTCCGTTACCGCGTAGCTATGAAAGTAAATCTTTTGTTGTTGAATTGTCATTCTGGGTAGCTGAACTAACATACCAAAGCATAGGAGGCTTTAAAGCATCAATCGGCTCGTTTATATCCCATCTAGCGTTGAGAAAGCATTCAAGAACGCCCTTTGCCTTACATACCGTTGCCTTTTGGGTGTAAAAAGGCTTTATGAGGAAGCCATGAAATAGAAGTATTGAAACGAATTCGACACGGTCCAGTTGAATTGCTTCCACCATCACATCGTGAAGGTCACTTATTTTGAAAGTTTCAGAGGCCATCGCGTTCTGGAAGCCCTGGAGATTCTCATCTGTGCATAAAGAACGCAATTTTTCAATTTTAACTGCAGTTTCACAAGGAATTAGGAATTCACCATGGCTGGTGAATTCTGCTTCTGGAAGAAGTCGGATGTCCATAGGGAACAGAGGATTTGAGTAGATTTGTGTTGGGTTGCCAGTAGGTTTAAAAGAACAATAGGGTGGACCGACCGATTAAATACTATTACGGTAGTCGACGTGGACTAGTCACGCGCAATTTTTATGTAGTTTTAGCCAATGCGAGAGGAAACAGAAGTAGGTTCATCTAATTCGGATATTTGGGAAATTTTAGGGCGTGTCGTGCGAGCGGTCTTACCATGTTCAGATGAAATGCTCGTATGCGTCCTACGACCGCGAATACAAATATGACGTGTCTTTCAACACCTCACTCTGCACATACTATATCGGTGATATACACAAGACTATAATTCCGAGGTAGAATGCTAAGAAGGATATAGTGGCAATTCGTTATATCAAACGCGAAGATAGTCAGAACGAAAGCAGTCGGTCAATTAAAGCACTCGAAACCCATGATATTCCTGTCAACTTGGTGCCCTATCAACAGCTCATTACTCCGTACAATGACCTTACATGTGGGGTAAAGGGGCACACTGCGAGTTTTCTGAGGGTTCTCACATCGGCGAGCTGAAGCGCCCCGGTATCGAATGGTTTAGTGCAAGTCCCATATTCTTGGCTAAAGAAGAGAAACTTGATGGATATAACGATAAAATTCAGGATGCCGGCATGTGTGGTGCTCTCTCTCTCTCTCCCATACATCTCCTTCACATAATATAGCATGGTTGCACACCCCCGACTGTGTTTTCAAACATTAGAGGGTCACGCTATTGGCTAGGGTTGTCAGAAAGACATTACTAGAGAGCAATAACTGGTCAGCGCCGACAATTTTGGCGAACACCGCTAGCAGTCTGCTGGTAATCTACCGAGTCGAGAATTTATATTTGGGCCAGTGAAATACGTCTCATTCTGATCCCCTGTTCAGATGCTCGATTTGAGCCAACTAACCCTCTTACTCTTCATCCGAGTCTGGACACTCTTGCCAGCACTATCTGGGATATCATTTCCCCCAACTCTCTTTTTGGAGTCTTTTTTACCATCGAAGACGTTATGAACCGCCAGGTTGGTGCACCAACAAAAAGAAATATGGGAGAAATGAGCAGCACGTTGAGAGGTTCGCCGGACATGGAGCGCCGATTAACCAATTCCGACCTTTGTATCAATTATGGGAGGATGTTTTCGAACTCACAAAGTCCGTGTATTGTCATAAATCCTCATTGAATTTTACCATATGAACATGGGAATCGTGCAGGAAAGGCTATCTTTGACTTGGTTTAGTTTGGGTTAAGCCGATTTCTGCTTTTCCCTCAATGCAGTATATTGTATATTCGTGACCCCGTTGGCAATTACTGCTGTCCACCCCAGTATACGGACTGTAACTCCTCTCATATCTTGCTGTATCTCTATGCTCTCAAGAATGGTTGCAGTCTCTCCCAGCGGTCCTTATCCCCTCATTTTAAAGTATCCTTGGCGACCTCCTCCATCTTAGCATGATTGTACACCCAGGTTACGAGATTTGTGGGCTCAGGTAAGGCTGTATGTTCTATAGAGCGTGTCGTTATGTTCGAAAGGTTGCGAGGCCGGCATGGTTGGTCAAGGGACAGAGAGACGGTGGGAAGACAGACCTCTGAAATACAGCCTTACACAATCAAGCCAAACGTAGTTTTTTTAATAGTCTTATAAGAGTGAGGGATAATAAATCGAAGCGAGAAAACGAACCGCCTAACCTGGAAGGTATCAAGAAGAGTATATTCAAGCTGGTTACTACTATGGGGTTTCGGGATATTAACTTTTTCCTGCATATCTGTGGATGTAGTGCCCATAGACGATGGACTGTGATTAATATAATTCCATATATTAACAGATAAAAAAGACTGAAATAAGACTCCGAGATTAGACGCCCCTCCCGGACACTGATATAAGATCATACGACTGAAGTGTGTTATTATTAGGCCATGATGTGCTTCTACAAAGACTCTTCAGCACTGTTTAAGTGATCTCGTGCTTTGTGGGGTTGATGTCGTGACAGGCACATTCTGAGTAACAGCACACCATGGCGCGATCACAAGGTTTGACACGCAAGGCTGATCAATCTGCGTTATTTAAGTGGTCTTTCACGTCTGACATCTACGGTTTCTCTACGTACCTTCCGTCTAATCAAAATGTCCGCTGTTCAGACTATCACTGTGCCCACCCAACCCGATATTCAGTATCAACCTGATTATGAAAAGTACAAGGAGCGCACTCGTCGTCGAAAGGAGACTGAGACCCTGCCGACCACTTTGCCTGCGGGCTTCCCGCAGAAGCTGGTGTCACCGCTGGTCTGGGAAGGAAAAGACGTTGAGAAGCGGGATGACTGGGTTTATCAGTTGAGCGAGGATCAGTTAGATGAAATCGACGCTGGTTTGAAAAGCTTCAAAGGTGTGGAATTATAACCACGGTATTGAGACACCATTGCTGATTTAGCAGCTCTCAATCTTCCCCTGGGACATATCAATCAGTCGACCTTCCCTCTACCCACCCTTCGGCCTGTTCTTCGAGACCTTTCGAAGGAGATCCACACCGGTCGAGGATTCGTCGTTCTCCGGGGGTTGCGCATTGATGATTACTCTCGGGAAGACAACATCATCATCTACGCTGGTGTATCTTCCTACATCGGCAGTATTCGAGGACGTCAGCAATTCGCTCGACTGGCAAATGGCAATTCACCCATGATATCTCATATCAAAGACATCACTAGCACCACCCAGAGGGAACTTATCGGAGCCCCTTCGAACACGCCTGATAAGCAGGTCTTCCACACTGACGCTGGCGATATCGTCTCGCTTCTCTGTCTGAACAGCGCCGCAGAGGGAGGCGAAAGCTACCTTTCTAGCAGCTGGCATGTGTATAACATCCTGGCTAAGGAAAGACCCGATCTTATTCACACTCTGTCCCAGGATTGGCCAGTTGATGGGTAAGGATTACCAAGCATCAAGGAAGCCTATTTGCAAACTAACACTATTTAGCTTCAATAACCCGGGCCGTCCCTACACCCTCCGCCCACTTCTATACCACCAACCAGCCACTGCTACCACTCCTGAGAGGGTCCTAATTCAGTACGCAAGACGATACTTCACTGGATTCCTGGCCCAGCCCCGATCAAAGGATATCCCCCCTATCACGGAAGCGCAAGCTGAGGCCCTCGATGCTTTGCACTTCTTGGCGGAAGAGCACAGTGCCGCGCTGGATTTCCAGAAAGGTGATGTGCAATATGTGAATAATCTTAGCATTTTCCATGCGCGGAATGGATTTAGAGATGCGCCCGGTAAAGAGTACGTTCTTTTCCTTGCGCTTGTGCTTCTATTTTATGAAGATGCTGACGGTATGGCTATATTAGACGTCATTTGTTGAGAATCTGGCTTCGAGACCCTGAAAATGCATGGGAAACACCCGAGCAACTCCAAGAACGCTGGGATATAGTCTACAAAGACGTTGTAGAGGATCAGCAGACATTCCCATTGGAGCCGAGCCTTCGCAAGCATGTCTGATCGTGAGAGCAGTAGCATTATAAGGTCAAATTCTAGTCGCCTTTAGCTTAGTATTTGAATTCAATATTCGGCTATATCTATATCGGTTATTCCAATTTTCGAGCTGAGAACCTCCTGCATGGCAAGACGCGGTATCATTCCGGTGCACCGTTCCGTCATCTTAAATAGGATCGGCTTCGCTGACCACAAACTTAACATTTCAACCCCACGTCAAATCCTGAACTGTAAAAAACACCCCACTCTTGGACCAGGAATATCAATACATCCATCTACATTGATCTAGCCCATTGAATAGGTTCGCAAGCCACCATACCCCTCAGCAAACCTGCAATGAAATACCCAGTATAGACCAAGTTAGGCCTAGATACCAGGCTGGGCACCAAGCCGTGCATTCTTGGAATGCGTAGGTGCGGAACCAAATGCCGACTACGATTTAAGAATGCGGAATGAACACAACACAACATTGTCGTGCGGGCCTCGTAGTGCGGGGCCCCAGATTTCCCCAGACGGGACTATACGATAGCGACTTATCGGCCAAATATATTTAAAAAAGAGCTTCTGCTCCACCATATTTTTGAAACCACCCTGGTGGCCGCTTGTTCCATTCCAAGGCCCATCTGAAATATCCGAAATGGAGCAGGAAAAAATATACGATGAGACGGTCGAGGATGTCAAGTCCGCGGTTTCTGTGCCAGACATAGATCCAGCGGCAGAGAAACGACTCCTACGCAAACTTGACTTACATGTTGTTCCCATTCTCATGTTTTTATTCCTACTTGCCTTCCTTGATCGTATCAATATCGGTAATGCGCGAATTCAGGGTCTAGAAAAGGATTTGGGGATGAAGGGACATGATTACAACATTGCGCTCTTTATCTTCTTTATTCCCTATATTCTTTTTGAGGTTCCTAGCAATCTCTTTTTGAAAAAGATATCACCGTCTTGGTGGTTAAGTGGGATCATGTTTTCTTGGGGTATGTTTGAATTGTTGTTGCTCAAGTGACTGAGACTAACCTCGATGTATCAGGGATTGTGACAACATGTCAAGGTGTCGTGAAGAGTTTCGGTGGCCTCGTTGCATGTCGGCTCTTGTTGGGTTTGTTCGAGGCTGGGTTGATGCCAGGTTGGATAATCTTTGATTTTGATCCCTTGATGGCACAAGCTAATGTGATACAATGCAGGTTGCATCTACTTGATTGCTATGTACTATAAGCGTCACGAGTTGCAATGGCGATTCAATGTTTTCTTCAGTGCTAGTATTATGGCTGGTGCAATCAGTGGAGTATGTATTTCCTGCGCGACGAGTTGATTCTATACTAAACCATTCTTTCCTAGCTTCTTGCATACGGAATAGCCCAGATGGACGGCATCGGAGGATATAGCGGCTGGCGCTGGATATTCATCATCGAAGGTCTCCTTACAGTAGTGACTGGAATTGCTGCCAAATTCCTCGTCGTCGATTGGCCCGAAACATCAACCTTTTTGAATGATGAGGAGCGTGCTTTGTTGCTTCGACGCTTATCAGAAGACCGCGGTGAAGCGCAAATGAATCGTTTCGACAAGCCGGCGATTAAGCGCACGTTCTCAGACGTCAAGATCTATCTTGGGTAAAACTAAGTACCTTTATTCTATGAGAACTTCCCGCTAACAATGAGTCACCTTTAGTGCTATTATGTACTTTGGAATTGTGAACACCGGATATGCAACGTCATTCTTCACTCCGACTATCCTCCGACAGCTCGGCTGGACATCTGTCCGAGCTCAAGTGATGAGCATTCCCATCTACGTCGTCGCAACAGTAATCGCGTTAGCTACAGCCTTTGTTAGCGACCGCCTCCGGCATCGATTCACCTTCACTTTGATGGGGTGTGTCATCGCCACAGTTGGATACGTTATTCTCATCTGTCAGGAGTCGGTGCCAGTCGCTGCCCGATACTTCGCCCTATTCGCGATCACGGGCGGAGGATATATGACACAGCCGATCTTGTTGGGCTGGGTAAGCAACAACATGGCTGGGCACTACAAGCAGTCTATCGCCTCAGCCATGCAGATCGGCTTTGGTAATTGTGGCGGTCTGGTCGCTAGCAATATTTTCTTTGACTCGGAGGCTCCAACTTATGCAACCGGGTTCGGAGTCAGTCTAGGGATGGTATGGATCTGTGGTTTGGCATGCACTGTGTTCTTTGGTTATTTATACCGTGAAAATCGGCTCCGTGAGCAGGGTAAGAGGGATCATCGGTACCATTGGCCCAGGGAGGAGTTGGAGAATGCTGGGGATGATCATCCCAGTTTCCGGTTTACTTATTGAGTGGGAATTTAATATAAATTTCGAAGAACTATATACCTGTATACCATGATAGATGTATAAGATGTATAGATGTGGTAAACTCTGACTGTCACCTGTTCAATTTGGTTTTTCATGGCATTTTTATACTTTTCACGCCTTATGACCACTCCTGGATGATTTATATATAATTCAATTTCCTTGTTTCTTATTGGTCAAGAAGAACTGTCTTCCCTGGGTCAGTTTATGCCAAGACCATGTCTTGTTCGGCATCTTCCTCCCGAAGTGACGTAGTACGCTTTACCAGGTTTTTGTTGGGCAACCTGACAAGCATTAGTATTAGTATTAGTATTAGTATTAGTATATTATATTTGTGTGAGATCTACAAATTCTAACCGGTGAGCCCCAATAGTACAAAGTAGATCAGCATAAGTTCGTATGCATCCGCCGATCATGGCCCTTGAAAGATTTATGGGGGAAGTATAGCGACTAGCAACTGCGTGTTAAAGGACCATGGATGACTGGGGATCCAATGATACTACAAGGCGCAACCTCGGGGGTCCCGCGGAGTTAGACGTGATATGCCCAACCAAAGTATGTAAATTACTTATATCTTGTACATACTTAATCGAAGTCAATCCTCTCTCCACACATCTTATCCTCCCAACTGATCATTTCCTCCGAACTCAAAGCACCAGATACTGAGAACCCTTCTCAATCCCCACCAAATGTCAAGAAAACTATCTCCAGGGAAGAAGGATGCCCAGTCCGTGACTTCCAAGTATCCATGGAGATCCGACAACCCATTCGGCCCACCTCCAGCACCGCCATCTGTCCCTAGTAGCATCAGACGACTCCGAAACACACTATCAAAACTATCGCCATCCGCCTTCGCAGAAAAGGAACTCCTCCGACAAAAGAACCAGTACAAAAGCCCCCTCACCCGGAGAAACGTCGACACCTTAGTCACAGAGCAAGAATGCAACGAAGCCTACAAGCCCAATCTACGTTCGCCCGAGATCCAAGTCACCGAATGGTTACAGCGGGTTTCTTGAGACTGAAAGTACCATTACACAAAAGCTTATATGGGAACGAACAACGGGGATATGAAGGTCAATGCGAATGCAGAGAGTTCCGTTAGGCTTTTTCTCGAACTTTCTCGCTTCTCTTCCCCTCCCGCCACTCGCACTCCCGAGCACCCGTTGAATATGGAGAAAGTTAATCCTGGCATTAACTTGCCCCTTTTGTTTGGGTGGGCCAGAAAATACCTGTCATGGGTTGCTCCATGGGGAAATGTGCAAACCCCTGGTTGCTGTTATGCTTGGCGTTGAACGTCATGATTTGCTGGCATGCATGCCGAGAGCGTTGTTCTCCGCGTTTTATTTCGAATTGGAATTTGGAGAAGGTTTACGCGAGTTGATCTATAACGTACTGTATTCTTTTCAGTAGAGCTCGTAACTAATTACAATACCGACGCTTCACTTGTCGGCTCGTACGCGAAAACACGCTACTCCATGTCTACCTAATTCAGAGCCACAACAGGTACGTTTTCTTTTCATTCCCGAGATAATTTAGTGTGGAATTGGTCCCAGGGTCAAATTAGCGGTTGGATAACGTAAAGTGTGGTAAAGGCTCCTATCGCACGCTATTGTTGCGGTGGCCCGTCGGATTTTCTGGCCCAACGAGTCTGTCTGTCAAAAGCTCTTTTTTCTTCCCCTTTCATATGCCTCAGGCCCCGTTCTCGAAGTTCCGAAAAGAAGTCAAAGGCAGCGTCAAATGTATCGGTATTTGTCCAGCCATCTCGTTTCACAAGACCTTCTATACTGTTAAAGAAATCCTGGACCTCATTCCAACCCTCGGCATCAATGGCGTGATTATGTAGTTCATCCTGCGTGAAGTGATAGGGGCATTCGCCTTGTATGCCAAGATCTTGCCAGTATCTGAAATAGGCAATCAGATACTGTCCAGAAAAGGAAGAATATATTGGGTGAGATAGCTACCTTTCAACGTTGATGAGTGCCTCACGAAAAGAGACTATGTCATCATCCCATGTGTTTCCGGCAAATTCGACCGGAAGACGCCTTGTCTTCCCATGGTCTAAATGGAACGCTTCAGCAAGAAGGGGGTTGCGCTCTTTGGTCTCTAGCAGATAGAGCTGATATAATGTCGATTTGAATATTTTCTGCTTGATCTCAGCTTGCTGCTCAGGGCCCAGGTCGTCGAAATTATCTGGGCGTTGAAGTAGAATGCTGCCTATGTAGTCCACAATCGGAGAGGGTTGAGATTGAAGAAAGAGTGGACCTGCCCACGAGCCTTGCCAATCAATGACAGCCGTTATATGGCCATCATCCACAAAGAGATTAGATGAATGAAGGTCTCCGTGCCATAGTGTAGGGCGGGTGAGAACGGGGTCAATGTCCATAAGAGTAGGAGCCACTTTAAGATACTTTTCCAACAGCTGTAGATGTGCTTGCGGACTGTTTTGGGCTGAAGAAATTAGTGCTGCTTCGCTAGGTGGTTTTGAAACAGCAAAATTTTTGATCCATTCTAATTCACGATAGCCAACACTTAGAGCATATTCTTGGGGAGTTCGCCCTTATAAAATCAGTAAAAAAAACACCAAGAGCTAAGTGAAAATACTCACAAGGACCCCGCAAGATCTGCATTGACGAGCGCTCCTTATTCCAAAAGCTTCGGTCAACCGTAGGCCCAATACTGAATTTCTTGTATACTCGCTCTCTGAGTTCAGAAGAAGCTCCGCTGGTCAGTAGGGCTGGAACTGCGCTTTCCACTGCATCGCTTGCGAAATATATGCTACCAAAGCTGACAAGATAATCAGATTTCGCACGCGCTTATAAATGAGAAATGAACGTACTGCGAAAATGAGACCGCAAGCATCTTTGACTCGATAGTCACTATCTCCCTCATAATGGATAGCTTTTTGTCCGGACTCAGCTGATCCCAGATGACTCCAAGCTGTGTGCCAGATGCTTCTTCCATAATGATGTATTCCGAGCCAACGGCGTTATTTGATGTGGCACTCCAATCAAAGATTTGAGGCACGGGAATTTCAAGAAAATCTCGAATCTAGGTTGAGCATGAACTAGCCACCGTGCGATTAACTGGTTTAAGGTAAACTTACAAGCTCCATGGTAGCCACCTCGGACGCGGTCGAATAGAATGCTGGGCCAGCATTTGGGTTTGGTATACGAGCGAGCACTCCTTTTCCATCATTCATGATCAAACGGAAGACTTTGTTATATCCTCCCTCGGCCAGCTTCGTTATGGAGATGCAACTCTGTGATCGAACAGCTTTGGCCGCAAGGTTTTGGAGCTCAGCAACGTTGAAGGTCTTATACCTGTCCTTAAGCTGCTGTTCTTCATCCCAGAGCCATCGTCCACTTGTATAACGGAAGAAGTGTTCGTGATCAGGATTTGGTGCTGTTATTTGCTCGGAGAGACTCGTGACCGTGCGAACGACGCGAAACGGAGGAAGGATAGTGGTCGTTGACTGTAACCGCGGTAGTCCTGAAACAAGGGCAGACGTCCGTGATTGAAAACAATGAACTGAAAGGTTTCTCAAATTTGGAAAAGCTGAAAGGGCACAACGTCCCACGTCAATGTTCATAGCTACAGTATGTAGTGTCTGGTTGAGAACGGTTTCAAGATCATTTGCGCCAGGGGCCGGAGGTCCGACGTATATTCCGGGTTTCAATACCCTGTATCGTACCATAGAATGGAGCCATGGTTTTTGACAGTTATGCTTGGCGTTGAACGTTATGATTTGCTGGCATGTATGCCAAGAGAGCGTTGTTCTCCGTGTCTTTTGTTTTGAATTGGAATTTGGATAAGATTTACGCGAATTGATCTATAATGTACTTCATTATTTTCTGTAGAACTTGTAACTAATTATTGCTGTTATCCAGCGATTTTCGAAAACAGTTTAGCCTTTACAGTAACACATCGTGGCCTAATAACTCTCTTCAATATCATCTTATATCGGCACAATTGTTTTGGGGAGCAGTATCCAATCTCAGATTTATTTTAACCGGGCGAAAATCATATTCAAGACAAACGGAGGGTAGAAACAAGCTCGTGCATACTTTTCTTCACGTGTGCCAAAACAAAACTTCCCAACTCCTTATGCAAAACCGGTTTCTCATCTTCGTCAAGCTCTCCATACAAATCTTCAAGCGCACTTCCATTGCTGGCAACTTCCATATATAGAACAGGGTCCTCCTCCTTCTCACCAATGCACACAAGAAAACTACCAAGCTTTAGGAGCATGGAGTTCAAGATCAGACGACACATACGTCCATTTCCATCAAGGAAAGGATGTATATTGACAAAAATATGGGTAAACTTGGTCGCGAGAGCAACAGGATCGAGTTCCCCTTTGGCAATAGCTTCTTTGAAATCAGATTGGAGTTCGCATATCATCGCCTTCATCTTATGCGGAACAAGGCTGGGATGCGGAAATTGGTGCAAGCCAGCGCAGACTTCATCTGACCGATAGACACCACTGTATTCTTCCCAAGGAGCTCCTTCAATGCTAACCTTGTGCGTAAGAATTTGGTGCGTTCGCAAAATTATCTCTTCCGTGAGATCTTCATCGTTGAGGCAGAGCTGGGTGATCATGAACGAAGCAGCCTTCGCATGTTGGATGATTTCGCGGCGGCTCCGTAAGACTGCTGAAATATCTGCCGGCAAGTTGGTACGCAGGAGGTTTTCCTTCAATTCGACAAATTCCTCTTCCGTTTCGCCAATATCCTCTGGTACCTCTTCTCCTCGAAGAATTGCCAGGCATAGCTTGAGTGTAACTTGAAACCCTCCACCGGCACGCTCGATCATGTTTGACCCGTATACCATAGTTGCAAGGCACTTCAGAATATGGTTCTCGAACGCGGTCTCTTGGTCAGGAGTGAGATCCTTTTGTAGAATTGTAGAAAGCTGATCGCTGAGGGTAATGATTTCCGGAAAGGTGATTTCAGGGTCAAACTCATTCAAACCGATCTTATAATCATAGGCTTCATCCATTGAAACCGTAAATTGCGCTTGAACACCACGTACACTGCGAGGGCAGACAGTGCCATTGCCAATGCGGAAAGTTGATTGTATATACTGGGACAGTGACTTCGCAATGTTGATGTGAGGAGAGGTGGAGGGTGACGGGCTTTTTATCTCGAGTCCTTCGAAACCATCGGTGAGACTCTTGCATTTATGCTTGGTCTGCTTGTGCGGGGAAGCCATGTCGATTTTCGTAAAAGAAAGTATGTGAGAGTGTTGAAAGGTATGAATCTCGTACTCGAGGGAAGTAGAGGTAACTCTGGTTGAAGGTAGAAGAACGCGGTAGGTCTTGAACTAAGAAGTGATAATAAAATGAGACTTTGTAGGTCAAGTACTTGAAGAGCTTGGAGGCAAGATGCTTGAAGAAAAAAACAAGAGAAGCGAGAAGTGAAGGGCGGAAGTATACCTAGGCATATAATCTGTGAACGATGACCTGATGTACAGGCAAACAACGGTTCCATGGATTAACATTCTAAAATAGGCTTAGTACCTTCAAGGAACCCCAAACAGTTTTATAACGGACTATTCAGGTTTTCGTTATATCCATGTCCCAGCATTACTATGGCAGATCAATTGAAGCACCAGTATTTGATCGTTATAACCGGGTATTCGTTGTAAAGGGGTTTTACTGTACAGTCTTTTTCTATCATTCATGATCAAATGGGAGATGCTCTGGTCGAACGGCTTTGGTTGCGAGATTTTGGAGCTCAGTAGGTGGTTTATGCTGTATATATGTAGGCTCGTTAGTTATTGAGGGGGTTGTTTCCAACTATTGGCTGATGCCAAAGAGTAATACTCTCTTCCGACCCCGTCTATTTTACACCTGAGCCGTGAGCGGGTAAGGGAACAGTGTTTATTGGCCTTGAACGCGACGGGATATCTTAACAGCGCGTAGGCTGTAATTAGTAGCAACTGTAAATTTACACTATATCTATTTTAGTCTCACTTTTAGCGCCCAGGTATTCTTTGGTTATATCTTTAGGAAGATAAAATACTAAATGTTCCTAAAAGAATATTGAGATCCAGTTGACGAAATATTTTTAGACTTTCACTTTACCACGACCTAAGGTACAAAGATTTCACTAGCCCATCATGGGTTTCTGGGGCTGCCAAAGCATCTCTTTGTTGGCGAAGAAACCCTATTTTGGAAGAAGAGCCCAGGTGAATTCTGGTGCTGACTGTACTGGTACAAAGGCTTCTCCAAGTATGCCCCGGTATTCCCAAGGACTAGGAGAAGGTAATCAAGCTACATTACTACCTTACAAGAAACATAGCTGCCTTGTCCGTTCTTATTTAGTAACTCATGTTGAATATCATATCATCACATAAGTACATGCTCGGCTTTAATCAAATTCCCTCAGATCACAAACGCAGAGAGTGTGGAATCGAGTCATTCTGAAAAACAAACTCCTCCACTAAAGGTCGGGGAATGACCATGGGAGGACAGACTTAAGAGGATGCGAGGTAAATCAGATGTTTCAGTCACTTGATGGCTTCGGCTTAGTTGGTTGTCGAATCCCTACCGTGAAATAGGATGTCAGCGAATGTTCACCCTTTTTCAGCCACAGCGTTTAATACGTAGATTTTCCCACCTAACGACACCATTTCTGCCACAGACATCCCTGTCTGACGGAATAGCAGTGAGGGCACCCATTATTTCCACGACAATGTCTAATTGTGCCGCAAAATTGGTAGCATCTGGAGACATGGCTCTCAAGATCTGCCATCTCCCTCTCGCCCGCAAAGTCAGGTGGTAGGCATGTACTCGGGCTTCTCTGCTGATCGGAGTTATGCTCCTTCACACTCGGGCTAGGCTGTGGAGAAAGTTCTTGGGCTCGTGCCACCTCCTGGTCGAAGTATTGGCTCGCCCTTGGGCTTGGGGTGAAGGACTCCGACATGGCAAGCTCATTCGATGGGTGATCATAAACGTCGATCTTCACCAGATTCTCTGCGATATACATATCCAGAAATTGCGAGTCGGCCAGGATGGATAGGAATGTGTCATAACGGTCGAGTTCATCGACGTGAATTGCATCTCGAGGGGAAAGAGCCATGGTAAAGGTAGCCCACAATGCGGCTATAGTCAATGTGTAAAGAGCTAGCGACAACATTTGTGAATTTGTGAATTTACCCACCTAGACGGCCTTTATGGCTGATATCGTGAGTGAATGTGATGCTTAAATATTATCAGGAGTTCGCCAGTGTTACATTTGGAATGTAAATGTTTGTTGCACAAGGTGGATTACGAGAGGGTGGACCGTGCTCAGGTGGTCCCAAATTCTGGGGGTCCCCGTGCTACACTCCTACCCAGGTGTATCTCTCATCCCCAAATGTACTACGTTACATTAAAGCGTGGATATGCAGATGAATAACACAAATTAATATAGATGTAATTTTCCAACCGTCTTTTCAAACTCCTTACATATGGGCCAATAATATATGGACATAGTCTTCAACATTGCAAGGTACCAACCTAAGAAGACCCAAGTAGACTTGTAATCCAGGTACCATCTTCTTTGTCAACATCTCACGGAGGTTATCTCACAACTACCAGAAGATTTACACAAAATAGCATTTCTGCTGAACTAAAAATTTCAGTTCTTCTGGCAGGATACTGCAAAGTTATAAGGTAATAAGTAAATTACAGGGTCATCTGAAGTTTAACTATCTTTTCTGACATTAGACATAAGCTCATACTAGAGAAAATCATGCATCCCGAAAGTCTATTTTAATATTTTTAATATTTTTAATACCTGCTGTTGTGTTTGGTAATCCAATCAATGGTCTTATTACTCTTGGTAGAATGGGTCCTGCCAAGGCCTAGTTATGTGCATAAAATAGCCTAGGGTGATTTCTGCATCACTTTCGTATAATCACCGGCCTTCCTTAAATTTCAAAACGCCCATGGACGGGCAATGTCGCGGTCTAGACTAGACAACCCTCCGTAGGCAGAGCTTAATTTTGAATAAGTAAATGGAAAAAAAAACTGTAAATCGGTGTCCAATTTAATTTAGGCTCCGGTCAAGGCCCTTCAAAACAAAGGTAGCTTAGCCTGGAAAACTTTGTATTAGACCCTAACTCATGGGAGAGGATAGGCCTGCGCCTTTATAAATACCAAGGCCTTACTTGTTTATATAAGGATGGGATTTGTTGGGGGCTTATCGTGGGCCCTGAAGATGTCGAAGTGAAACGATACATTATCTATTGCTAGGACAGACTTCGGCTCGGACTATCTTCTATAATACCAGAGGAGCTTATCAATATCCTGGAAGACAATAGTATCCGTTAAGCCGAAAGATACTATCTTAAGCGTAGGTAGGCAATGTTACGCTGAAACTATAACACTTTCTTCCCGGAGTTATTGAGGTATGAAGTTATAATTTATCGCATTTACTATGTGTTTTGCGGTGGCCGAGTCGCTTGTGGAATACATTAAACTGTCTTCGAAAATCGCTGTACAATGTATCACATCTTATTCAAAATAATCCTTTACGTCCATATAAAAGATATAAATATGGAAACTATTTTGTATAAAAAGGGAAGGAGGCCCGAGCTGTTTCCCAAGTGGATATAAGCGGGGTAAGTCTAGCGACGACAGCTCGAGTTTGCCTTGGAGTTGTATTCCAACATTACATATGTATATTGAAAGATATATACATCAAAAAGAGATTATTCCATGCTCTTTGTGCATTAGAAACTCCGCCTTAACTCCAAGATGTCACCCAAGAAAGTAGCAATAATCGGTGAGTCTTGAGACCCCGCACGAATCTATATACCCCGGTGGTATCCAACCTAATATCAACGTCGCATCCGACAGGTGCTGGCCCCTCCGGCCTAGTCACAGCCAAAACCCTTCTTCATAATTTCCCGCGCGGGATATTCTCTCCAGTCATCTTCGATAGCCGGGACAAAGTCGGAGGTCTGTGGTCAACTCACCATTATCCTCCCGATCATGTCAATGCACCCTCGGTTACACTAGATCCTCGAATGCGGACAAACCTCAGCCGTTTCACTGTTGCTTTTTCAGATCTTGACTGGAAGTCTGTGATTCCCGACGCGGATGTTCCGATTTTTCCTCAGGCGAGACAGGTTGGAGAATACTTGGCCTGTTATGCAGAGCGGTATATTCCAACTTCTATGCTTAGGCTAGGGTGTAGAGTGGTAAAAACTACACGGAAGGTTGAAGATGGAGGTGATCCCAAGTGGAATGTTCAGTGGGTTCAGGAGAGGTATGTTAGAACTCACTTGTGTATCCCTGTACTCAAGCTGGACCTTGACTCACGGTCGTATATAGTACGGAAAAGGCTCAGCTTGAACATGAATTACTGGATGACGAAGTCTCTTCCGAAAATTTCGACCTGATTGTCATCGCCTCCGGATACTTTGCCCAGCAGTATCTTCCAGATATACCAGGTCTAAAGCAATTCCAAGGCCAAATAATCCACAGCTCTTCGCTCCATTACCAGCAAGATCAGCTGCCCTTTAACGAATCCGAAAATGTGAAGGGCCAAATCGTCGTCATCGGCGGCAGCATGTCAGGTGTCGAAGCCGCATCCGCCTTGGCTCTTCGCCAATCCTCATCTATACTTTCCACAAACAGAATCCCACATACCCACGAGAAAAAAGTGCACCATATACATTCAAGACCCTTCTGGACTTTACCGACTTATCTCCCACACGAGTCTCCCAATGGGAGTCCATCGTTTTTACCATTGGACTTGGCCATGTACGACCTAGGCCGCAGACCCCCGGGTCCAATAGACTATGCCTTGGGGCCGATCTCAGAGGAAAAATCAGTTAAAACGAACAGTTACTTTCACACCTTACTTGGCAGTGACTACGAGAAATACGCGCACATAGATTCGCCACAAGGTGCCGAAGAATCCAGAACCCAGCCACCATGGGTCGCCATAGGCAATGATTACGCCGAGTTTGTCCGATATGGAGCGATTCAGACATCAATGGGGCGGGTTACTTCTGTTCATTCCGATCCGGATACTAAACGGGCTTCAGTTCAATACAGAGTGCCCGATGGGGACACCAAGACGATAGAAAATGTGACGACGATAGTCATGGCCACCGGATTCACGCCGTACAAGTCATTATCATTACTACCAGAGGAAGTGTTGACGACGCTTGAATACTCCGACACGGATCCCTTCTTACCGCTGATTCTCGACAAGGGAGGCACCGTCCGCTCGGAAGTCCCCGATGTCGGGTTCGTCGGATTTTACCGCGGCCCGTACTGGGGCGTAATGGAGATGCAAGCGCGGTTCCTTGGGAAAATTTGGAGTGGCGAGAACAACGGTGCGCTTGGCGAAACAGACGACCAGAAGCAAAGCCTTCGCAGTCTCAGAACAATACACCCAGATCTAGCCCGTGGCCAATTCCCCATGGGCGACTATGTCGGATTGATGGAGTCGTTCGCCAAGGACTTGGGAATTACTCGCTCGGCACTGGAATCAGGCGATAGTAGGTCTGGACCTGCTGTTCCTGCGAGGTATCTTTATGGCGATACCACAACGCCAGGTACAGAGAGTGAGGCGGAGAGGACACTGGGTGCTTTGCGCGACGCCCTTATCTCTAGCCACGAGGTAGCACGCAAGGCTACAGCGTCGGCTATTTTTCGGGCTCTGCATGGGACTTGGAAGTATTCTATGCAGACAGCAGGTGCTACTGGATGTGAAGCATCTTCTGGGACTCTGGCCTTTTACCCGCGGTACCCGACCGGCCCGGTGTATGATAGGGAGTATGTCTGTGTGGAGACAGATGTGCACACGGCCGAACGGGAACAGCCACAAGAAAATATACGGTTCATCATGCGCTTGGTAGAAGTGGGACTCGATATTGCCACTTCCCGAATCGAGATATGGTCATCGGGCTTGCCGGATAGGCTGTCAGCTAATCAACTTATCCAGGTCTGGGAGTTGATGCCTCTCTGTCAGGAGAAGGAAAGGGGGGAGTCTATTCCTGGGGGGTATGTGATATCCGCCAAGAGTGTTGATTCGCGTTCTGGTGTTGAATATTTGTATACGTTTCATTTCAAGGGCGTTTCCATCTTGTCCTGGGAATGCGTTGAGGCGTACCATCTGGAAGGGAAGAGGGAGTTCAATTCTTATTCCTACACAAGATACTAAGGTCTAAGATCTGAATTTCGGTGCATACAAGAGCCGGCGGAAGAAGAGAGGGCGAGATGATGCTGAGCTTCCGGCCGAAGGTCAGCACAATAAGCGTTACAGAGTGGAGAAAGAACTATAGACTCTTGACCAGGACTAGAGAAAATTATATTGTATAGAGGAAAATAAGAAAAAAATGCGAAACACTAGGGGATCGAAGAGAAGTTCTACATCAAAATATCCACCAGCCCGGTGTTCTAGACCAATGTAACCGTCACTTTGAAAAGTCATATTTCTTCCGCCATTGCAAAGCAAAAATTGATCTGACAGGCACTTGACAGACATCTAGACTCAACCTTTTGATTTTGACACTTTAAGGGACAACTTGATCTACACTCATGTTTCCCCGATTTGGCAGGTCAAAAGAAATCTCCGTTGCAGGTTCCCGGAGTGAATCCATGGCACACAGGGAATAAGGCATTAAGCAGAAAGAGTCGAGGCGAAACATGTTTGGACAAGAAGGCAATGGAGTCATGACCCAGCCAATCACTACGATGTAGACAGAGACTTGGTTTGGTCTGGGGGTGGATCATCTTCAGTTGATATCTGGAACTTCGGACGAAGAATTTCTACATTTCTACATTTCTATTATTCTGAATTATATCTTACTGAGAACTCAAGGACCTTAAGAACCGCAGTTCAACCACATCAGCAATTCCAAACAGAAAATCCCCAAGTTAGGGTTGCGAAGCCTATACATTCTTTCTATACATTCGCGACATCCTCTTTCAACTACACGAAACATACTGATATCCTTCGAACAAACACTCAAAACCATATAAATCTCCAACCCAAAACCCAACCTCTCACTATAATCACAATGTGCCCCAGCAAAACCGCAACCGCAACCGCAATCCCAACGCCAGAAGACCCCTTAGACCCAATCTCCACATGGCGCGCCTGGCAAACGCTCACAATAATCTACACAATCCTCCTAAACCGCCAACTACAGCGGCGGCAGCTCCTAGAACAAAGATGCACGAGAGAGAAAGCGCTCAGCGAACGATTCCAGCCCCTAATCTTCCTCGAACCAGTGCCAACCCTCCAAAAGCCGAACCCAAACCCAACGCCCAGGAAACACGCAGCCAACAACCCTTTCAACACAGCCACAATGAGCAAACTGCGGATGAGAGCGGCGCTCCTCCGCTCGCGCGTCGAAAAGGGCAAGGAACTTGTCTCCGAGATCGAGCGGCGCATGGCCCTGGACCCGCCTGTTAGATTTCCCACGCATTTCTGTCATACTTGTATACAGGACGGGGAGAGGGTGGAGGTTTTGCTTACGAAGTGTGGGCATCGGGTTTGTAGGACTTGTCTTGAGTATGGGGTTGATGGGGAGGGGGTTTATGATTGTAGTATTTGTTTGGTGCCGACGGGGTTTGTGATGTGGAGTCCGTTGGCATTGGGGAAGGGTTGTTATGGGGAGGCTTTTTCTATTTACAAGGGAGGTGCAGGCTGGGAGGTGGAGGTGGATGAGGATGGGGGAGATGGGGAAGGGGAGTTGGGAAATGAGTGAGGTTTTGTTTGCGGGTTGATGTGGTCGCATTGGAGTTATATTTGCATTTCTAGCATCTTATCATGTTCTACTTAGATATATAACTCATGAAACCAAAAGTATAAATTTATGTGCAAGGGAGAAGATTTTATAACCAAAATAGCCCTCCTGGGCTGGAAGAAGTCCATGTCGTCCTTCTCAAAGATCCAGTCTAGGGGAAACCGAAAAAAAAAAAACAAAACAAAACAAAACAAAACAAAGCAAAGCAAAATTCTCCTGATGCAGAACACAATCTAGCGAACCTCTAGTGACTAGAGTGGACAAACACCAAGGGAAAATCCAAAATGCATCGTGAGCCATAGCCTAGCCATCCGGCCATGGGAACGCCTTTTTCGCACCGAAATTGAGAAACGGGAATCCAAAACGTGGGGACACTATGCCACCGGGGAATGAGGGGGGGTCATGATACAGTAATTATGAGAACCAATGCAAAACAAATAAGCATCTACCCCAAAGTGTGTGTGAATCCTGGAGAGTGGTAGGAAGAGAAAATGGGGAGGGAATTGCTACTGCAATTCTGAGAGAAGTCATATATAATCCCTCTTGTCTTCAGCGGTCCTCTGCCTTCTCTCCAACGTCAATGATCAGATTAACTTCTTTGACGGGATGCAACAGCATAGGAGGAAGACACATGCGGCCTTCACCAGCCAACTCCTGCTGCTCACCGCCGTCATTGTCGACACGGAGACCGAGCCAGCGGCGCCAGATGTTGGGCGAGAATCCCGCCGAGTAAAACCAGGTCGTACCACGGAAGTTGTGTTCACGATCCCCGAAGACGGATGTGCGGGCGCCACCGGAGGCTCCGTTGCGACCGGCATTGAACACTGATTCCAGATGACGGGTCGGCCAACGGCGATCGAGGTAGACGGCGTGCGGGACG
Organism: Penicillium sclerotigenum; assembly: GCA_928213465.1. Lineage (NCBI taxonomy): Eukaryota > Fungi > Ascomycota > Eurotiomycetes > Eurotiales > Aspergillaceae > Penicillium > Penicillium sclerotigenum. The sequence goes on along the minus strand of CAKMRK010000233.1, from coordinate 53,480 downwards.
AAGACAGCTTTGAAGCCGTGGTGCAGCGCGGTGGTCGCGGGCCACATCTCCGAGAACATACTGTGGCGCTTGAGACTGCATTCGCGGTGCATGGTGGTGAGCAGTTTGCGGGAGATGCGCGACGCGGTGATGATTGCGGTGCGCCGTGGTGGCATGCCATTCTCCTTGTTGTAGCCTGTCACGTCGTCGCGCAGCAGCCAGGTCGTGCCCTCCGGGTCGTAGAGCGGATTGAACACAACTAGGTCAGCTTCCTCACCCACGCCCCATTGGTACTGGTCCTTGTCCATGCTTGTGGGTGGGATGCCCTCACCCTCGACCTCGAAGATGTCCCGTTCGTCGGGACGCTCGGGGCCCCAGATGGCCTTGTCGCCCTGTTGGTGCAGTGCGCTCCGCACATTGCCTGCGTTGCCTGCTGGACCCTTGACGGCGCTCCACATGTTGTTGGCGGAGTTGGTACCGCTCTCGGTCTGCACGCGGACCATCTGCCGGAAGTCTTCCCATGAGCCGTGGACGGACGGAACATAGAAGCGGGCGTTGCGTTCCCAGAGACCCTTTCGTGGCTGCATTTTCGCCCACTCGCCGACCTTGTCGAAGAGGTGGTACCAGTGGCCCGTGTAACGCGCATCCATCTCCCAGTTCCAGAAGAAATCATACTCAGGATGCTGGAAAGCGAAGTACTGCATGGGCATGTACGTGCTGCGGTAGACACCGTGGATTGGCAACCCGCGAGTCAAGGTCTCCTCCAATCCAGGATACATCAGGGCCATCTGCGGCTCGGACCAGAGAGTTCCCATGCCGCGGAACTCCTCTGGCAGCGCATCGTCAAGCACACGCTGGTATGTCTCGTCATCGGACCAAATCTGTAGGTTGGTATCCTTGACATGAACCAAGAAGTGAATAGTATACTCGCCACCGGACATCAACGAGAGCTCTGAAATGATAGAGCGCATATACATAATGTCCTCCGCGGTATAGTGGAAGTCGTGCCATGTGCGAATAACCACTGCAGTGCGCGGCAGACGCTCAGGTCCAACCTTGGGCGGTTCACTGTGGCCATCTTCCGCAGGTGATAGGTTATTCACCTTGGGAATACCCACAGGCATGGAAACAAAGCGGTTGAGACGCGGCTCCGGCAGCTCGTTAAAGCGATGGCGGTTGGCTGCGTGACAACGATGTTGCGCAGCAGCCCAATCCACCTGTCGGAAATCCACTGGCGGGATATCTTCCCACACACGGTCAGCGCCCTCACGATGGCCCTCCATGCCCGCACCGACGCCGCCTCTCTTGGCGCCGTATCCCAGCCCGTATGGGCCCAATCGACCAAATCGATCAAAGCACATGTCATCCCGAATACCCAACATCGTATTTGAGCCTAGCGCTGGGTCTGGGAAGCCCTTTGGAACTCCGGGGTAGCTTTGGATAGGGGGAATCCGTAGCGAGTTTTCTGCATTGAGGAAGCACTCGCGCTTCTCACCATGTTTCTCTATGTATTCCGGCGACTGGTAGTCAGGATACGGATTGAACACATTACTCAACATGTTCGGGCCCAAAGCCCTCTTGGTTACCTTGTTGGCATCCTGCCCCTGCTCCTGTTCATTTTGCTCATTCCGCACGTCGCTTTGGTCCGTCCGCAGACCCAGGTCGTCGGAGTCATCGCCGGGGTACTCTGGGACGTTTTCAGAGCGTGGAACCAAGGAAGAGATACCGCCCTCATAGCGATTGAGGAACGGGAAGCTCTCCCATAGTGGCGGCTTCTGGGTTCCGACCTTTGGCAGCTCAACGGCGACTTGTTTAACGGAGGTGGAGATGGTAAAGCGGAAGAGGGTGAGGATGAAGAGGACGAGGACCACGAAAAGAGCGAAGCAGAGCCAGCGCATAATCCGCTGGGGCACGCGAAAACCGACGCTAGCTTGGGGGCGGCGAACGCTACCGCCAGCTACGGGCGGCGGATAGGAGCCCGCGACATTGTTATCGTCCAGCGACTGGTCGTCGGAATCGGGGTCATCGCTCAGGTGGTGGTGATATACGTGGCGCCCGGTGTTGGGTTGTTTTTCGATGTCTGTATCTCGTGTATTATAGGGTGATGGGGACTTGTAGGCTGCGGAGTGCCTCCTCGCCTGGACGGTCATGATGCCAGACAAGATGTCAACATTGAATAAGTGGGGTAATTCCAAGGTTGTCCAAAATCACTCAATCACTAGCGCATCTATTTCACAAGTGTAACAATAGAATAATCGGTCCAATACTGCCCAAATCAGGGGTGATGGTTAGAGGGAGGGAGAGGCACGCGATGAGCTTGTGTTGTTGATCGTCGGCCTGGCAATGGGGCGGCCCAGACTGGGGTCACTTTCGAGAGAGGCGAAAAGAGTTCAAACGAGGTAAAAAAGAAAGAGGTAAAAAGAGATTTTTTAAAAAAATCGAAAGGAGTGAAGAACATAAAATCGTACACACTGCCTAAAACCCGACAATATTCCAAAGAAAAAAAAAACAAAAGATAAACAGCGCAAAAGGGAAGCCGGTATTTTCTGTGGTTGAAGTGCCAAGACTATTGGCGTGGTCCAAGAAATGAAGGATTACGCAGTTGACCTCAAAATGGAACTGGTCCGAGCCCTAGATCAGCCCTGGGAGTTTTTTTTTTTTTTTTGCAATTTGGAGGCTTTTCTATGGGCCTTCTAGGCCAATCTACTTGTTGATTTGGATAACATTTATGTTGTGGAGTTGATTCAGTTGTAAGGTTATACATAGCAAAGTCGATGTGTACATTTCAAGCTGTTTTGGCCTATATTCTAGCTAGCATCAATAGGGGGGCAAATGTCTGGGGGAATAAAAAAAATCATATACAAAGACATATACAAAGACATAGAAAATGACTACCAAAATGACTACCAAAATGACTACCAAAATGACTACCAAAATGACGTCCCCAAGGCTGCATAACCGACTATTTTTGTATTCATAACCCCATACTCTTAAGGGCTCGTTGGTCTCCATAAAAATACTAAAACCTCCATAGTCACTACTAAACATCATTGACTATAGCACTAACCAACTCGGCCATACTCTTCTTCACATGAGCCAAGACATAACTAGCCAGTTCTTTGTGCAACTTGGGCTTTTCCTCTTCCTCGGCATCTTCATACAAATATTCAAGAGCTCCTCCGTTGACGGCGATGTCCTCATAGATTGAACGGTCATCCTCGTCTACCCCAATACAAGCAAGAAAGGCCCCGAATTTTAGCAGCATCGAGTTGAGAATCAAACGGCACATTCGGCCGTTTCCGTCAATAAATGGGTGAATGTTCACGAAGATATGGGTGTACTTCGAAGCTAAGGCGATGGGGTCGATTGTCCCCTTTGTTGTAGCTTCTTTCAAATCGCACTTGAGCTCGTAGAACATGGACTTCATCTTGTATGGAACCAGGGAGGGATGGGGGAATGCATGTAGGCCCGCACTAACGTCATCTAATCGATAGACTCCACTATATTCCATCCAGGGGGTAGTCTCGGCGTCAATTTTGTAGGTCAGGATTCGGTGGGCTTCGAGGATAATTTGTTCACTGAGGTCCTGGCCGTGGATGCACAACTGGTCGATCATGAATGTTGCAGCTTTGGCATGCTGCACAACCTCTCGGCGACTACGTAGGACAGCCGAAGTGTCTGCAGGGAGGCGTTGGCGGATCAAATTCTCCTTAAGTGACAAGTACTCTTCGTCTTGCTCTTCGATCTCCTCGAGGATTTCTTCGCCACGGAAGACCGCAAGGCAGAGTTTGAGAGTAATGTCTGAGCTACCACCGGCTTTCTCGATCTTATTTGAGCCATACACCATCCATGCAAGGGAGTGTAAAATATGGTTCTCAAGTGCTGCTTCTTGGCAAGGCGTGAGTCCAGTTTTAAATAAATCGGACAGCTCATTTGTGAGGGTTATAACCTCGCGGAAGAGTGTATCGGGCTCAAAATCTTCGTGACCAATCTCAGGCTCATAGGAGTCCTCCATGGCCATGGTAAAGCAGGTCTCGGCTCCGCGCAGAGCACGAGCAAACATGGTTCCTTGACCGAGGGGAAGTGTAGGTTCCATATGTTGAATTGATTGACGAAGCTCTGAAAAGCTGAATAGTGATGACGATGAGCAGAAGATATTGTAGATTAGGCTTGAAGAAGCTGAGTAGTGATGGTGAGCAAAAGAGCTATGAATGTAGATTTGAACCTTAAAGTATGTGACTATGCCTATGTAGGCAATGTTCTTCATTTGGTAGAAAGAACCCTGGAACCTTACAAGGCACGCAACAGAAGGGGAAAGAACTAGATGGATCTACTTACATTATGTAGCTACTATTAGGTACAGTCAGTATAAAGTTTTTGAGTCTTACAAGGTTAAACCTTAGAACAAAAACCCAACATCCAAGATTATTGTTTTCTGAGACTGTCACCACAATGCAGTCTTAAACTTATTAGGATGCACCTAGAAAGAACACTCAACATCATATCGGGAAAGGCACCCCGTTATTCTACACAGCTTTCCACTCTCGTTCAAAAGGGCGCTCCGGTCACCTATCACGGGCCTCCAACACACACCGAAGGCATTCAATACGTCTACAGAGTTATGAAATGGTTGTATAAACTAATCCTCAACTGCTAACTTGTTGTTCGGCGACAGCCTTAGTACAATAGGAGCGGGGTGATATAGCCCAGAAGTGACAAACTATTAGACCATTCGTGTATATCATAAACAAAAGTATACTTGCATGATTATTCCCATTTACAGGATCATTGAGATAAGAAATCCGTCTTCTATTTACCAGTCAAAAGATTAAATTTCTAAGTATTCACCTGCCTAGTGCTTCTTTCATCCTATCACCTGAATTCTGCGCGATGATATATTCTAAGCAGGATATACATGGGCTGATAGTTGTCCGAGGCTAACATTTGCCCTATCCAAAATCTCATCCCAGCAAACCCTTTACAGGTTATTATCTCTTCCATAAGAATGCAATTTTGCTTGTTTTCTACAGAACCCATATTGACAATCCTTAGGGTCGACTTCGAAGTAAGTATTATTTGTCAGTTGGTGGCGTTTCAGTTTGATTGTTCCGAATTAGAGAGAACTGTACCTGGTGGGTCCAAATTGCTTATTTGTGGGCATTTTCAATCTTTTTGAAACAAACTCGATCTCGAAAGAAGAGCGAGCAAATGGTATTTCGGCAATGTTCTTGTGGGTTCCCTTATAGTCACCACCTATTTTTCAGACTTATAAATTCCTTAACTGCATTGTCCTTTGACAGCATTGCTCATGGCCGTCAAATTGTGAGATATAGCTTTCGTGATCTTATCAATGTTTTTTCCGCAGTGACGATGTCGGGGGCTGTTTTCCAGGGCATGAAGATATTGAGATGTAACTGAATATTTTGAAGTTATGTAAAGAACAGGGTGATGATAGAGAATACAGATACTCGGGATGCACGAACGAGGACATATAGAATATAAAATAATTCCTGTCCAAATCACGCCCCCATGTACAACATATATGTTTTCTACTGGTGTTTTAGACAGCCCCCTTTCCCATCCTCCCATCCTAGGCCCACGTTACCGCCGGGTGATAACAAATTAAATAGGAGGCGGTTTCAAGGACCATTTCCCTGCACTTCCCCATTTTCTGAGGCTATTCAGGGCGGCAAAGGCATGTGTGTTAGATGTGATAATAATTTGTTTCTCACCGAGGCACCATGAACTAAGCCCGTGAGCTGCATAAAAAACCTACTAGCCTGTTACATTTGTTGTATAGCCGCTTGATAGTCGAATCGTGTTGTGATGTGGGCTTGGCGGCATTGTCATTTGCCGATTCGGGACAGTAAACCGAGTCATCCGTTGCCAGTCCTTTCTTGTTCCTTCCCTAAGATCCCTTGCGCGCTGATCTCATCGAATTTCTCACAAGCATCGAATACTTTAACAGGCGAGCCAAATATAGATGTGTGATAGCTGGCGCCAAAAATAGTAAGTCGGGAAACTATTGTTCCGGTTCCGTCACCTTCAGCATCCCCTTCCAAGCCCTATCACTTTCAGCCCTATCACTTTCAACACTCTGTTTTACCAACAGAATGACAATGGTAATGCGAACTGTTTCTAGAATCCCTTGGAGGGTCAATTGGAAAGACAACATACATACATTTCCTTGCTTTCGATCTCAGAATATGAACTTCTCCTCCGTGTCCCGCCTAGGCAGACGACACTGCTCTCCTGAGCTTTACGCTGAGACACAGAATGGTCAAGGTAATCACATTTGAAATGCACCATGACCCCATTCAAATGCGCTAAATAGCTGATTGTTTCTCTTCCAGACGAAAAGATTTCCAAGGAAGATCTCCACCGATATACCAGACGCCGATGGCTGTAAGATATGCATTTCATGTCCAGTCTAGACAATGATTATAACTTGACTCGAATTTCAAGGTTTAACGAAGAAAAGGAACTTTCTAAACGTCATGTGGAGTTTGACCTAGAGCAACTTGTTCAGGTTGCTACCAGTGTTTGCGAGGGAGCTCAATATTGTGCGTTGATGTCCTTAGGAACTCGCAATATAACCATATGCTAATATACATACTAGGTACCAGAGTCACAAAATGTACCGAAGGTCTACATAACAAGGCATTTATTTTGACAATGGATAACGGTTGCGAGGTTTCGCAAAGCTCCCAAATCCCAACGCCGGGCCTGCTCGTTTCACAATTGCTTCCGAGATCGCCACCCGCAAGCTAGTAAGTAAGATTTCGATCCACTTTGCTATATCTAATCTTATAATTCAATTCTACAGCTTTCCGAGGTGTTAAAGGTTCCTGTGCCCCGAGTCTTAGCATGGTCCTTTGACGCGGCAAGTAATCATGTTGGGGCTGAGTATATCATTGAAGAAAAAGCGCCTGGTGTTCGTCTAGGCTCTGTTTGGAATCAATGGCCTCGAAATTCAAAACTCCAATTGATCACCCAAGTGATTGATATTCAAAACACTTTAACCGGTGTGACTTTCGACATGCACGGCTGTATTTACTTCAAGGATGATCTTCGCTCCCTAGGCGAGGAACCCAAAGAAGCCAATATTCAGTCTGCTACAACCAGCATCCCTGATATATTTGCTATAGGACCTCTCACTACCGGCGAATTATGGAACGGGGTCAGGAGTGGCATGAATTTGGATCGTGGTCCCTGTAAGTCAAAAGAGTCGATAGGCCAGTGTAAAGCCTCTAAATTTTGCTTCTAAATATAGGGAAGGATCCCAGGGACTATACCCGCGCATTGGGGCGCAACGAGATTGCGTATATCAAGTCATATGCAATTGCTCGGATGAACTATTATCGGTCGCTCAAAACCCAGGAACATCCCGAGGACGGTCTTGCTCTTTTGGCCAAATATATGGAAGTCGCTCCTTATCTTATTCCTCAATCTACCAAGGAAGCAGCGCCCAACGAAGCAGCGTCTAACAACGTTCTAATGCACCCCGATCTGCATCTGGATAATATCTTCGTCGATCCAGAGACCCTTCAAATTACACGTATCGTTGACTGGCAATCAGCATGTGTTGCACCCTTATTCTATCATGCCGATGTTCCAAGGATGTGTGCCCACCGTGGGCCTCTTCAGGAAGGCTGGATCGTGCCCGAAAGACCCGAAGACTTTGATTGCCTAAGTGCAGAGGAACAACGCAAGATTGACGAGAATCTAGAGAGTCAGATCCTTCACAAATACTACGAGGCCCAGGTGTATAAACGATCGCCTCGTTACTGGTCTGTCCTCCAAAATCAGAGGATCCCCATCATCCGAAAACCAGTTTGGCTCGTCACAGGAGTGTGGGAAAACCGCGATCTATTTTTCCTTCGCGAATCACTGATGTCGCTCTTCGCTCATTGGGAAGAACTTTTCCCGGGTGTACCGTGCCCGATCAATTTCACCAACGAGGATGTTGAGCTTCATTCCAAGGAAGAGGAGAATATAAATGGTGTCGGAAAGTTGCTGACATTGTTCCGAGATGAATCTGTGCTCCCAGTGGATGGCATGGTCGAGCCCAAAGACTATGACACAGCCCAGAGGAATATCCTGAAATTCAAAGAGATCTTCATCGGATTGGCCAAAGATGACGAAGAAAAGGAATTATTCACGAAACTTTGGCCATACCAGGAACCTGCAGACATCGAATGTTTGTAATCATACTATATCACCAACCCGAACCCTCCAGGGCTAGATCAGCATGGCGACTCGTCTTCGGCGGTCATTAGAGACTACAAGTCCGTGAACAGTATAAACGCGACTGAATAATGTTAGCCAAGCAATCTCAAAAGTTCCTAATGAACCTGTCAAGTGTCAAATTCCATAGTTTAGAATCTAACTTCAACGATCGGACCTCTCTCGAACAACCACACACTTCGACATCTCCCACTCTCTTCTATAGACCCATCCGCATTAGCCCTAATTATGTGGATCATCCTCCTGCATTGCATATTGTACATGTACCACATAATCTCAAAGCTCTTATCTAGGCATTGCTGCAAAATAGAAGAGTCATTACTGTACTTTGACTATAGAAACTAAATAAAAAGAACCTTGGAATGGCTTCCAAAGCCTCGAGTACTATGGCCCATCACGTGATAGTGCCTGAGCCCGTACTGAAATTTACTCAGCCCGACTCAGCCTTACAGGCCTAAAGCGGCCAACATAGGAAAGAAGATACAAAGTAGGTACAAAACATATACAAAAGCAGAGGGAAATCGAGAAGTTTCTGCTCATTTGTTTCTTGTTCTCTCACTCTCTCCTTGCCCAATCTGAGATTCTGAGATTTTACAATTTCGAGTACTTATACAGATCTCTGGGGGGGGTTCCAAAGCAGAGAAGTAATTTTGGAGTGGCGACACCAGAGAAAAGAAAAACAAATGAGGCTAATAGCATAGCGTAGAGGAAAAAGAGCCATTTGAAGAGAGAACATCAAAAGAAGTAGCGAACCAGTTGCAGAACCCCTTTCCTTGCAGAGATCAATGTCATGTTTGGCCAAAGAACTCCCCGCCATCGTCATCATCAATCCATCATTTGCAGATTTCGATATTCTCCTTCCAGCTACACGTCCGTGTCAAATTCGCATTATAGACTTTAATCGCGGTTGGTTTTCCGGAGCGCATCGGCGAGCCACTCCAGACCCTCGTACAGACCGTCACCAGTGGTGGCGCAGGTGGATTGGATGAACTAGACCGGTTGTTAGTAAACCTGTAGACATCACATACGTCAAGAATGTCACTTACCCAAGCACGACGGGTAAGGCTCTGAAGACCAAGCTGCTGCGTGATCTCGGCGGGGCTCATGGCGTTCTAGACAAAAGCGGGGGAGGTCAGCATGACATTCTAGCAGACATTTTCCAACCGATCCAAATCCTTACCGGCAAATCCTGCTTGTTGGCGAACACCAGAAGAAGAGCATCGCGGAGCTCATCCTCGTTCAACATGCGCTGCAACTCCTCACGGGCCTCGACGATACGATCGCGATCGTTGCTGTCAACCACGAAGATGATACCCTGGGTGTTCTGGAAGTAGTGGCGCCACAGAGGACGAATCTTATCCTGACCACCGACATCCCACACGGTGAACTGAATGTTCTTGTATTCGACCGTCTCAACGTTGAATCCTGGATTAGATGTCAGTTTCCGGGAGGGGTATCAACATTTCCCACGCGGCGTTATGAATTGCCAAGAGCGCATCACGGTGTCGCAGATAGATGGGGTCGGGGGAGCGGACTAACCAATCGTGGGAATGGTGGTGACGATTTCACCAAGCTTGAGCTTGTACAGAATGGTAGTCTTACCAGCGGCGTCGAGACCGACCATCAGGATGCGCATCTCCTTGCGGCCCCATAGCCGGTCAAACAACCGCGAGAAAGTAATACCCATATTGTCGGTAGCGAGATAAGCCTCGGATCCTGGGGGAGTGGATAGGTCAGAGATATATGGGATGTGGTTGAAAGGGGAGAGGCGGAGGGGTTGGAAAACGTGTTGTGGACTTGTCGGTCAGAGATCCAGGGGGGGGGCAAGTCTGGGCACGAGCCAGTCAAAACCGGATCAACCACTTACCGGCAGAAAAAGGTATAAGTGTGGTTTTAAAGAAGTAAAGATCAAGTTCAGGGGAATTATCGAAAGAGAAGTTCAGAAGGGGAAATTTGGGGTTTCGTTTTTGTTTTGAATACGCAGAAATACGCTGGCCGATGGCGGTGGGCGTAGTCTTTGTCACCCGTTTTACTTGGGAGAGCACGCAACCACCTGGAGAAAATGAGGCTGAGAGAGATACAAAAGAAGTGATGATTCTACAAGGTCTTTTAAGTATATATCGTATGATATATCATAATACTTCTGCCTATATGGACTATCCAAAGGTATAGGAAGAGGACACCGTGTTGGTCCCGTAAATGAAATACGTGAAATCCCAAAGGGAGTTTGCCCCAGTCTAGGACCCTCCAAAAAAAGGTCCCACCGTGTCTGATGAGCCAACTGATAGGCTCAAACTTCCACACTTATCTGTGCCTGCGTAATTTCTCTGGATCTTCTCTCTTTGGTTCTTCCGCAATTTCTCTTATTGTTCTGATCGTCGTCGCGCCATTTTCTGTCGAGAGCTCCGGAAGAATGTTCGTATCATAGACCGATAAATCGTCTTACCTTCAACGGTATCGCTGGCGTAACCGAAAACGGTCAAGAGCAAGATGGATGCAACGAAGATAACAGCGAAACTAACCCAGTACTGTGTCTTGGTGTACCCGTTCTTTACACCAATGAGTTCCGTTGAGAAGTATGCACTCATTAAGCTAACCGGCAGGAACAAAATGGTTGCCTTAGCCAACAGAATAGTGATCCGAGTGAGCTTCTCAACAGCCTGCGAGTCCTTGAGCGCAATCAAATTGAAATTCTAGGCCATATCAGCAGGAATTCTTAGAATAATGATCGGGAAAATATCCAATACCCACCAGGAACGTCAAGGACTCTTTCTCATTGAGACAGTTCTCAATCTCGCTCAAACAATACAGATTGATGCGATCAACCAACCGTTCGAACCGCGCCACAGCCGTCGAGCTCAACTGCACCCCGACCGATTTCCCAGCTAGGTTATGGAAACTGGAATTGGTTATGACACTTGACTGGCGCATATCCACGAACTCCATATCGCCAAAGGTCGCCCCATACGACATTCCGGTTGGTTGGGCCGAACGCGCTTCGTCGCGGAGCATGCGTTGCCGTTGCAAGAGTCGCCGCATGATAAGCTCATAGCTCTGATACAATCGTTTGAGAACTGCGAGTCGCCGACCCAGCCAGTGCAATTCGTTAACCAAATCCACTATCGGACGCTCAAGCATTTGGGCTCTCTGCGCGGAGTTAACCATGACAAGATCAATTTAGCAAAACGTGCTAGGAAAAAAATACTAACCAATTTCTCTAAAGCGACGCCATATTTGTGTTCTCGTTTTGCGATAAGTCCATAACTTGATACCCAGTCATCGAAGATATAGTAGAAGAGCAAACTCGGTCCATCCTCCTGTTTGATATTGGCTTGATCCGGTCCGAGGCCACTAAAATGTCGCACTCGGATGGTGATTAGCGACTCGCTCTCGGACATGGCAAAGTGCTGTCTTGAAACGCCAGCGAAAATAAAGCGGATGTTCCTGCGCACAATGTCGAGGACTGGCTTGGCTTCGTCTATCGGCACTCCCTTTTGTCTTGCGAACGGGTTCTCTTGGATTGAGATTATTGTACCTGCAAACAAGTCAACTGCTGCACTCGAGGCCCGGGAAATGGGGGGTCGCCGTGCGACTCATACCATCATCGGTCTGGATCAGCCAGGTCCAGAGCCGTTTTCCATCCGGGAGATCTTTGCCGTTCGGTTGTGATAGTGTGGGAATCACAAACAACGTATTATAGCCGATACATGTGTCTGATGGGTCGTTTAATCTTTGTGCTGACTCAAATGTGGTGTAATATACTTACATCGAGGACCATGATCCACAGAAGAGAAGTGCCAGATTTGATCCGTCACTTGTGCAAAAGTGAGGTTCTTGAATGATGCCGATTCGCGGGATTTATCTGGATCGGCGAGATGCTTAAGTGCATTCTCCGGGTCATCCATTTCATGCTGGAATGACGGCGCAACACTGGGCGATTGCGAAGTCCTTTTGGTTGGTGATGGTGTAGGTGTAGTTTTAGGTACAGGGTGCACTGGCTCTGTGCACATCATCCCTTGTAGTCGTTCGGATACTCCATAGTTTTTGGTAATCGCCTAAGAATCCATGGTCAGTCATTCCTGCGTATATGCGAATGAAATTTGGTATCCTACCCTTATGCTTTCTTTCTGCTCCTCCGGTGCCCATATATTACTATGAAACGAGGTCAGTATACACTCCACTACATTTGAGGACTTACCTCTTACATCCACCGTGTACCAAAACATTTATCTCTCTATATCATGTCAGACCTTGAACATTGGATAGACCCTACAATCAACCAAATTGAATGTCGTGAAATAGACTTACTGGTTTACTCAGCAATAGCTTCAGGTCGTTGGTGCCTAAATCAGATGCACACCATGCCTCTTCGTTCCCAAAATCGAGCACAAAGTTCTGAGTAAGAGGATCCTCTAAGCAGCGCATAGCAGTGTAAAACTGCGTCTTATCGTCGATATTCTTGAATTTTTCCACAAGCGAGCCCTCATCGTCAAGACTTGAGTAGTAATCCTGAGGCGCAGTAGAATCGCGCGAATCCGTTGTATGGGACATGATGAAGCAAAGCACACTGGTGAGACAGGTGCTGAATTTGGAGGGAAATACTCGTAAATAAGCAGGGAAATAAATAGCCAATAGTCCAAAAATCAGTTGTCAAATCAGGAGGGTGTAGCCGATTGGGTCAAGCGAAGAGCCCCGAGGTCATACAAATAAACAACCTTGCGGGGTGTACTCCGTAAACCCTCATGTATATAACAAAAAGAATAAGCAGAAAGTCAAGTGTAAAATATTCTAACTCTAACTGGAGTGTAGCCTCAATTTAATCAAAAATACAAGGCAATAGCCCTCGACGCCAAAGGGGGGTTGGGTGACCAGTCATCTGAGGCTGACACTACCGCCGGTCACGTTTAAGCGCTGCGATCATCTGCAGCTCCCCGCAGACCATATCAAGTTCGTTTCACCTGTCGAGATTTATCCTAGAATAGATAAGTAGCGCCTTATTTGCTCATTTTGCGAGCTGCTGTGTTATATACCCACCTTCTTAGCAAAAGCTTATGTGTTTGTTGGTCATACGGACTTTCAATATATATTGTGCCGTGATCAGAAGGTGATAATGATGAGGAGTCCTGAATATCTTTCTAGGTAAGTATGTATTCAATAATTAATATAATATACCCTAGCTTATGAAATGACTTTCTTTACTCACCTGGATTACTTTGTGCCTATTTAATAAGGACTTGTGTTTATGCCGATACACAACATTGTAGATCTCCGGGGATATGTGCATAACAATGTATTTAAGCACACATGAGATCAGAGTCCTGACCACTACCGCCACCTAATAGTACTATGAAATGATAAGGTTCCTGTATAGGATAAATAGTAATGTAATGATCGCTACGATATTAGCGGGTCAGCTATGTAGCGGGGTAACCTGGTTAATGCTTCTTCCATCCTACTCAGTACAATAAACGTACCTACATGAATCGTACATAGGTAGCATTGAACTCTGAAATATAAGTTGCTTGCGGCTCATGTGCTTGGTATTTGTGTATTTTATTACCCTGATCCTGTATCTGAGGGAAGGAGGGGATCACCAAGTTGGTATCTGTCTAGATCTCTTCGGTATACTTCTCGTTTCGTGTGTATCTGACAGGTTGACGAGTTGACAATCATGTTCGAGGTTCCTTTACCCTGCAAGAACCAGCCCTTGTCTAGGGATTGAAACCATTCCCACTGGGAACGACAAAGATTCCAAATGTGGTAACGGCCAAGGAGCAATAGGCAAGGCTCGGCATTTGCTTGGGAGCAGCAGCAATGTTGATATGGCCAAGCAATACTGGGAGGTGTCAGGGTTACTGATATTGTCATTCAAGCTGAGCCGACGATTACTAATGCCATTATTTTGTATGAGTGAGTGGAATTTCAGTGAGGGTGGAGCATCCATAGATGTATTGACCCGTCAACGCGATAAGGAGCGAAAGGTTACTCTCCGGAGCACTTTTTGACATTTTTAATAAGATATATCTAACAAAGAATAATCTTACAGCAATGGCAAACATTATCCTCGTTCCTACAGCGGACGTCTTGTCAAGATGGGCAGGATCATTTCAAGTTCCTGCCTCAGGCTAGAATATGAGTCAGCAAGGAAGAATCCCGTCTAGGGCACCGCTAATCCCAATATAGACTAGCGCCAGTCCACACCCACAAGCGGAGAAATTCACGGCCCTCGACAATTTCTTTTCTCAAGCATTCAGCGCAGAGCCATACCATAAGAATCTCAACTTCTTTTGGAAGACTGTAGCAATCATGTCCAAGATCACAGTCGGTACGTTTTACTTCATGCTATTGCCTATATGATCTTGCCACTAACTGCTCTTGTTTCATTACAGCCGGAGTGCGCCAGAATGTCGAGAACCTTCTCAACTACTCTCTCAATGAGAAGAAGCGTAACTTCAACGAGACCGTTGAGCTTCAGATCGGCCTGAAGAACTACGATCCCCAGCGTGATAAGCGTTTCTCTGGCACCATCAAGCTGCCTACCGTCCCCCGCCCCAACATGGCCATCTGGTGCGTTTTCCCTCGACAACCCCTCCCGCGGCGCAAACTTTTACATCCGTTTACGATGCGCGACGGCAAAGGAAATCAACACCCTAGATGAACTAGAAGCTAACGGAAGAAATCTATAGTATTCTTGGTGACCAGCACGATCTTGACCGTGCTAAGCACCACAACATTGATGCCATGTCCGTTGACGATCTCAAGAAGCTCAACAAGAACAAGAAGCTCATCAAGAAGCTTGCTCGCAAGTACGATGCCTTCCTTGCTTCCGAGGGTCTGATCAAGCAGATTCCCCGTCTCCTCGGTCCCGGTCTCTCCAAGGCCGGAAAGTTCCCTACCCCCGTCTCCCACGCTGAGGACATGGCCGCCAAGGTCACCGACGTCAAGTCCACCATCAAGTTCCAGCTCAAGAAGGTTCTGTGCCTTGGTGTTGCCATTGGTAACGTCGAGATGGAGAAGGAGGCCCTTGTTGCCAACCTGATGCTCGCTATCAACTACCTCGTCTCCCTCCTCAAGAAGGGCTGGCAGAACGTTGGCAGTCTTGTCATCAAGGCTTCCATGTCTCCCCCCCACCGTGTCTACTAGATTATCTGTCGCTTAACTGCGCCGGACTTTCTAGTTTGGGCCTGAGAACTGGGTTTATGTCATAGTCTCACGACTGAAAAAAAATATGAAGCTCATGATCGGTCTCAAAATTTCTATCTCCATATCGTAATTCTACCTCTGGTATAATGTAGCTGTAGATAAATTCAGATTGTATTTTACATCTCTCATTATATGTGAAACAAGAGAGTTTTATGATACACATGCAGGGAATTAAGTTACTCCATGCCTGCCATCAATTCGGTCTTATCCAGAATCATGCCCCGCATGCCAATGAATTCGCGAAGACTTTCCCACTCTTCACCAACCTCCTCACCTCTCATATAAGGATCCTTGAAACCCCACGCAACAGCGACTCTATCCATGGCAGCGCGCTCTTCCTCGCGCAACCACCGTTGCCGCAGAGGGATACCCGGAATCCAGACCACACGCTCCATCTGATCGTTAGCCGTGGTAATGGCCAAGATACCCATGGAGGATGTACCGCCGACATAAGCCAACGTAGCGGCGAACGCAATACCAGTCGCTACGTTCGGATCCATTGTGTTCTGGAATGTTGCGGCCCATGATGCGAGAGCATAGCAAGCGGCTGGGGCAGCCGCAAGGCCGGCTAGAGGGACGCCGGCTTTCTTGAAGATCTTCGCGCGGTGGAAGGCGGGGGCGCAGAATGTGTTATCGATGATGGCTAACACGAGTGAGAGGTTTTTCTGTGCAATGGCGACCCCAAGAGCCATGTTAGCCAACTCCGCTGGAACGGCGCTGTTGATACTCTTGGGATTGGCTTTCAGCAACTTCACTGGAGAGCTGCCCTCCTCTGGGACAGGCTTGTAGGCGTAAAGGTGGAAGATCTCGGGAAAGTGCTCGGCCCGTCGTAGAAGAGTCAGGGTCTCGGTACAGGAGGCTAGAGCTTCAGGTGAAATGAAGACCTTCTCATCCTTCAAAAGTTCAATGGCAATTTGTGAGACTGAATCTGCCAGTCGTTGGTCCGGGTGTTGTGAGGACTTTGGTTTGCCTTTGTTCTTCGTGGCGGTTTGCTTCTCCTCTAGGTCCAGTAAAGAGGAGATCGCGCTACCCTCACCCTTTGAGGATCCCTCGCTTTGATCTCGTTCTTGTGAGACAAGGGACTCAGCGACACGCTGGCATCTTTCTAGCAATTTCACTACCACCTCGTTGGAGGCCACTGCGTTCGATTGATGCAGGGCAGATGCATCCTTTGCAATCTCTTTGATTGCAGCCTCCGGGCTTATCTTAGTAGTTGCAGCGGAAGCATATCGGCGGGAAATAAGAAGAGGAGAGCCCAATACCAATTTATCGGTTCGTTTTGCGGGCTGTAAGCGGAGATTGGAGGCCGTAGCTCGACTTGCGCGAGCGGTGGGTAGACGCGTGATAGGGAGACCACGATGGGGCGTTGAAGTCGAGAATTGACATATTTGACAGATCGGGCCCTGTGGCCGGGAGGCTTTATTGGCTGTTAGAGCAACTCTTTTCATGGCGGTGGTGACGAGTAATGTTGTGAGGCAGCTGTATTTTTTTCCGATGGGAGAGTCCAGGCGGACGGAGACTTCGCCCCGGCGCTGTCCACTTCCCCGTACTCGTACCCTGACGTCTTCTTACTTCTCTGCCTACAACTCCATGTTCCTTCTATTTAAGGAACACATCCTCCCGACCTGATTATTTTCTGAATTTTATGCAATCGACTACCTGATATTCTCATCATCTGATCCCAAACCATGCCACCACCTCCTCCTCCTCCCCCGCCGCCGCCGCCGGGAGGTTTGGGCGGTCCTCCCCCGCCGCCCCCTCCGGGTGGCCTCCCAGGTAGACCTTCTAAAGGACAGGCTAAAGACCGGGTAGGTAAATCGGGTGTTTAATGTTCATTGCTGCAAGCAGATTGTGGCTCGGTAGCTAACCTATAGATAGGGCGCTCTTCTTTCTGATATCCATAAGGGCACCAGGCTGAAGAAGGCTGTTACCAATGATCGATCAGCACCTGTAATCGGAGGATCAGGCGGCGTCTCATCAGCTCCTCCCGTCGCGAGTGCGCCACCTGTTCCCGGCGCGAGGCCGCCTCCAAGCGGGCTTGCACCGCCTGTACCATCCGGCCCAGCCGCGAATCGATTACGAAGCAACAGCGAAGGAGTTTCTGAGACAGATGATGCAGCCAGTGCAATGCGACCTCAATTAGGGGGGTTATTCGCTGCTGGAATGCCCAAGTTACGTAGTCGTGGAGGCGTTGATACAGGTGCCAATCGAGACTCGCCATATATCTCTGACTCCGAAGGTGCACGTCGACCACCTGCTGCGCCGGCTCCCAAGCCTCCAACAGCTCCCAGGCCTCCTGGAGCCAGGCCGCCTCCCCGTCCCTCATCGACCGATTTACCGCCTGCACCACCGGTCAATCCTTTGGTTGCCGGCTTGAAGAAGCCTCCCCCGAGACCTGCTTCACGACCATCTACAGTTTCAGCGCCAGCTATAAAGGCACCCGAAGCACCGCCTCCACGCGCGCCTCCTCCACCTCCAGCACCGGGCAAGCTTCCACCACCACCTACATCGAGAAAACCGTCCGGACCCCCGCCACCTCCCCCATCAGCCCCTGCGACTCGGGCACCTCCTCCCCCGCCGACTGCTTCTAGATCGACACCACCCCCTCCCCCATCAGTAGCCCCTCCATCAATTGCTGCGCAGGCAGCCCGTTCCGCCCTGGGACATTCTTCGCCTTCGGCACCTCCCCCACCACCCCCATCGGCTGCCCCAGGTGCTCCACCACCACCGCCTCCAACTTCACTTCCTGCGGCTCCGCCAAGCGAGCCGCCATCCCGACCATCCCCTGTTTCCTCTCGTCCTGTCTCCCACGAACCATTTAAAGCGCTGGACCCTAGCGCTTATACACTTTCCAATGGTGGACCGCCTGCACCAAGCTCACGAACTCCTTCAGCACATGGATATGGCCCAGTCCGAATAGAAGACTCACGATTCAAATTCCAAAGCGATGGGTTGCTCCCCAAACCACGGCAATTCATCGGTGGAGACCGCCGATACCGCGCTGGAAGGGGCAGCAGCGTTCCTTTGGATCTGAGTGCTTTGCGAGGCTGAATGGAGTGCATGGGAAAATTGCGGGCGATCTCGTGCACACATAGTGAATTGCTATACATAATTCCTTTTACACTAGACTCATCTATGTAGATCGTTGTCACTGTAGCGAAGTTTGTACAACAAATCCCATGTTTTTCAGCCTATAAAACTATAAAACTCATTCATCTCCTTCCATTAGACAATATAAAATGATGTGGTATCCAACTTCTCCCATAAGCTTCTGCACGTGATCCAATCGGGGATGTCAATCATCCATCCTGGAAAACAACCATGAAAGCTCCAAGATACGCGCTGCCACCAATCCCTTCGCTATCAGTCAAGATCACTTGAATCTCTCTAGAGTTCTATTGTTACCATTCAAGAGGATACTTGCAATCTTTACTTGAGATTCGACAAACAGCGCAGACCTGTTCCGCGCCATTGCCATCACCTCACATTCAATTGGCCTCGAACGTTAAACGGAGCTCCTACAGCTTTGATTTCCTTTCAGCAAGCTTGAGAACTCTCGACAAGTTAAAATTGCTGCGCAACGACCAACTGCGATCAATCCGGCTCTTTCCCTCTCCGAACACTTTTTGCGCGAAGTGAACGAAGCACGACTCCTCTCCTGCTCACGCAAAGCAAGAGGTCTTCTTTAGACCTAGTGACAGGACTACCGAGTCTGAAACACAGCTTGATCCCGGCTCAGCGGTGCATCTACCTGTACCTGATCAACTGCAAAATTACGATACCCTTGCACACCTTACCTTGTTGGACCGCCGCTCCCCCATCCAACATGTCTCTCCAATTTTACGTCAATAGTGAGTTTTGCAGTTATCTGAAATGCTTTACTCCATCTCCTACATCCAGAGACTAAATGTTGAGGAACCTCGACCGAATAGAAAAGGTCCTCATTCTCACAGTTGACGGCCGCACACTCATCGGCGATCTTCTGTCAACCGACCAAACAACCAATCTTGTCCTCGCTAATACCGTTGAACGCATCATCCGCACCCCAGATGACGACGAGCCCTCCGCTGAAATTGAGCATGGGCTGTACTTGATCCGCGGTGACAATGTCGTGGTGTGCGGTGAAATAGATGAAAAGATGGATGGAGATATCGACTGGTCCAAGGTGAAAGGCGAGGTAATCCGAGACACGAAGAATGCATGAGCGGGGTTTGGACGGTGTTATTTTCCATTGTCATTTTTCGGGCGTTTTGGGGACACCATTTGCATGCGATACAATGATTCAGATTCAGCAAGCCGATGAATCCTGGAGTTTTCCAACGTTGCGTATGGCTCTTTACTATTGAATTTGCCGTTGCGGGCTTGGCCCTTGGCTCTACAACAATGCGTCGATACGCTGGGGTGTTGAATGTCGATCCGCCATGTTTTGATTACTTCCCATTGTGAACATACAGCGATCTCTCACAAGAGATGATGTGCTCTCTTGACATCTCTGTACGATGATGCAATGGCCAAAGCATATAGGAGGGGCGAGGGGCTGGATCTATCAACTCAGCATTCTTGCTCCTCGAATGACTATGCGGTCCAAGAGCACAGACGCTGGGCAAGATGAATTTACACTCTACTTGCCTCTCCCAAGTATTGAGATATTAAGAACTTCCCTTCCAGCCTTCCAGAGGAATGTGAATTTACATGATTCAAGGGTGTGAATTACTCTAATTTTCTCCATTCTCTTAAGAAAAAAAAAATAATAATTTCCTACCGTTTGCAGCCACCTTAAAGAATCTTGACTCCACACGGGAGGATGCCAAGGCTCGTACAGTTGTATGGAGTATGGAGTACAGGAGTAACTAGTCCATACAAAGTGCCCAAAGAAAAAAGGATTCCAAGACAAAGAGTGCCAGATATAGAAGACTAGGCAGTCATGTTACAGACATAAAACATAAAACATACAACATACAACATACATAGTCAACCAGATCAGTACTCTTGTACTCCGTAAGTTTTGTACTTGGACTCAGCCCCTTGTCAGGCCTTGGCACAGCAAGTTAGGCTACTGTGGCAAATGTGAGGTGTACAATATAAGAAGATGTTGCAAACAGAATTAAGTCGGTCAAGTAAATGTTCATATGCTTGTTCATCTATATGTACATATATATACCACGTATACCACGTATACCTACACCTACATAATGTATGTTAGGCCGCAAACCAAAAAAAATTCAAATCGAAACTCAAGCCGAAACACGCAGAAACTACCGACGCCCCATTAGGCCCCTAATAATCGCCATTCTTACAACTTCGTTTCTGACTTTCTCTCCTAACTATTTTCCCATCTCTGGGCAGATCGTGGGGCGATCTCCAATTCCTACGTCTATCTCTATCCCGCCCCTTTCCGCAGTTTCCCCTCCCCCTATCCGCCCAGCCCTTCATGTGTCCGATAGTATCACTACAACATAACGAGCGAATACTGGGTCAATTCCAATAGTTTTCCCGGGCGAACAGCCCGTCGTGAACGACGATCTACAACCCCTAACCACAGAGTCCTAATCAACCGATATTCCCCACTCGCACCCCCGCGCCAGCCATGTGGCTCTATCGGGGCGCCCAGTCTGCAGTCTTCTATTATGCCACTTGCACCCCCTGCGCCGAAAATCTCGATCGTTGGAAACGTAGAAAGGATGCTACCCGGGTCCGGCGAGAGAACGAGAAGGAGCGACGCAACAACGAAATCGTCACCGACCAACCCCGTCCATTCGCACAACCAACCCCTTTCAGCACCAATGTAGGCTGGAGGGAGGAAATCTCTCTAGGCCCTGGTCCCCCAGCCCGTCGGGGTGGTCACCGCAATGTTCAACGGACAGACAGTTGGAAAACTGACCAGAGCTCGCAACTCAAGAAAGACAAGAGTGGTGGCCTGATGCACCCGCTTGGCGAGAAGTGGAAGTCGATGCGGTACCAGCGAGAAGATGAGCCCCTTTGGGGACAACAAGAAGTCCGCGGATCGTCCATTGGATTCTCTGGACGCGGTCGTGCAGACCCGAATGAAACATCCAAGTACTACATCCCCCGCGTGCCACCTGTGAACGACCTCCACCCGCCCATCGTTAGTGGACCGTCTAGCCGTGCCGATACCAGATGGATGCTTCAGCCGCCACCCAGTGCCCGAGTGATGGCTGGTAAAGCAGACGTCCGCTCCGTCACTTCACCGACTGGTGAGAATTTCCGCGGATTTAGCACCGCATCCCGAGCCCCTAAGAACGTGGCTTGGGAGAACGACACCGGAAGAATCAGCGAGGAGGCTGGTGACAGCGCTATCGATGACACCACTCAGAACCATCGACCTCGTCGACGACCATCGCTCACTCAACTCCGTATCGACACTGATGGTCCAGACTCTGAATCACACTCTCGAACCGACTCTATGTTCTCTACCACCAACTCGGAGGACTCTCCAAGTCTTGAATGGAAGTACCCCGACACTCCAGCATCCCGCCCTCAATCGAAAGCTACAGATGACATTGACAAGTTCTACCGCCCCCAAATCTCGAAGACCCTATCAACAATGCAGCGGGACAACAAGAAGGTCCACATGCTACACCTAGAGATCAACGACGACAACCGCGATGAGATTGGCCTGGGTCAATTGCAGCCCATCCGCCCATGGCGTTGGAGCATGGACATCTGAAAGCCTCTAAAACACAAATCCTACAACACTCATCCTCGAGAACCCCTATCTCCCTTCCATTCAGCTTTCCCGGGGTTTTCTTTGCTATACGGCGTTTGAAGCATCAAGACCACTCAGCGTTTGCTTTTTTTGCTCTTTTATTTTCTCCACGGTTCTCTCAGAACCCCGTTTCCCGCATTTGCTGAGTGATACCTCTCTCTCTCTCGAAGCAAACACTCTCGCTACCGGGACCTTACATCCCACATAGGAATGTACCTGGCTGGTCCGGTACACAAAAGCGAAACACCTTGCATCGCCTACGAAAGTTCCTCCGTTGCTTTATCACAGCGGTAAGAGAACAGGCGAGTTCACCATGACAACACTCCTTCCTATCATTTTACACTCTTTTTTTTCCTTGTCTCTTGTTTGTTTCAGTTTCAGCACTTTGGGGGCCCACAATCGTCTTTTTCCGTTCTTCTTCTTTCCTTGAATCCTAAATATTATCTCTTGTACCATAATCACTCCCTCCCTCTGTTTGGGTTTACCAGTACATATCGTTCGGTCAATGGATGTTTTTCTCTTTTTAGATATCGTACCAAGCTAAATAAGTACGACATAATGCAAATAGATTGCAATGCTTCTTCCAAGTCGTCTTTACACAAGTCCTCTAGAAGCTGCTGTTTTTTTTTCAAATTTGGGTGGTGGGTGGTATATACTTGAACACTCATTGTCTAATGAAACCTGATAGATACAACATATCTCTAAGGATCATAGCTTCTATACAGCACAACATAAAGGGGCTCGGTGTAGTCAGTACTTCTTCAACTAGTGATATATTACATGAGATGATATAGAGAAAGATTTAACAATAACCAAAAAGAAGATACATATATAGAGGGGTAGCTTTCGATCTAGGCTCAGTACTTCTAGTTGCCATATTTCATCTGACACCGCCATTATACGCTACTTTTATTGTACATCAGGGAGAAAGAACCATGCAGATATGCGCCGCATTCCGCGTTAAATTTTCGATTCAAGTTGTCTTTGTGATAGATGCAATTCAAATGCACATCAAACATCGTATGCAGATGACATGTATTTCTGATCTCGATGGAACACGAGACCAGGACACACAAGGTCGAGGTAAGAACAGCTCAAAAAGAAAGACGCAAGAGAGAGTAGATCATTGGATCTCCTCGGTGTTTCAAAACCATCCCAAATGCAAAACAACGCCTAACCCGGCCACGCATAGCCTCTGTAAACTAGCCAAGGGTCGAAGGGGGCCCGTATCCAAATGCCCGGAGCCCGCGGAGCATCAGCTAGGCCGCCCTTTGTTAATTTCTTTCCCTCTTTGTGGTGTTTGCTAGATGGATGCAGATGCCGGGAGATATATAGAGAGAAGGGGAATCGCAGTTTGATCTCCTTCTGCTCTAGTAGACCTTCTTCTTCTCGTCCATGCTCAATTGGCCGGGACCCATGTTGACGAGTAGGACCAAACCACCACTGTAGAAGTTATTAGCACTGAACCAGTCTCACTACTGGGGAGAAGGAACATACACAATCGACAAGATTTGGAAGAAGTCGTACTTGGCGAAGTCCTTCTGCGGGTGGTGGGCGTGCAGCTATACGAAAATATCAGTAACCAAACACACAATCAATTGCCCGGCAAACATACCGTCCAGAAGTTGTTCACAAACACGTTGAACAGACTCAGCAGGACCACAAGCATGACGGCGCTCCACTTGGCCTTGAAGCCAACAACGACCATGACGCAAGCGACAAAGCCGAACAAGCTGACTAGAATGCGCCAGAAGCTCCACTCGCCGGAGAAAATGAACCCGATGAAGAGGAAGATCAGCAACACACGACCAGCAAACTGGACGTACATCTTGCGGTCCTTCTCATCGAGCTGGGGCAGACCGGCAGGGACGAACTTCTTGCGCACCCACGAATCGGACAGGACCATAAGCAGACCACCAACAACACTTAGATTGCGAAGGAAGAAGTTCAAGTCGAAGATAAGACCGTATCCAAGACCCTGTGTGATGACGACACCAAGCAATCCCGCGACGGCGAGCTCGGTGCGTTTGCGGGCGATGACTAGAGTCGAACAAACGGCCATGGCGATGACGTTAACGATAAGGAAGGCGTGTGTGATTCCCCAGGGAACTAAAGCCAGCAAGAGACAAGCATGTTAGACAACGCATCGAGGAAGTGGTGTGGGACCCTGGACCCTAGATCGCGCGGGTCAGGGTCCGGGAGCAAGGGGAGTATCTTACTCTTGCGGAAATCACGGAGGTAGAGGAGCTGATCGTTCCATTGTGTGAGGATGCGCAGCGAGTCTTCAATGAAGGTCACTACGATCAGGAATCGGCCGACGGCGGGAAGGTAGCTAGAGAGCGAAAGAACAGGGTGTTAGTGCATGCCTTTGCATCCCTTGTTTTGGAGCTCTCCTGCGACTCGGCCCACGACATGGGTAGGAACTAAAGAGCAAAACAAAGAGTGACATTGAGACGTACGGCTTCACTGGATCAGCCAAGGTGTCCAACCAGTCCTCAATCTTGCTTGTGTGCTCGCGGATTGTGTCCAGCGGACTTGGGTCACTGGTGGCATTCGCGCTACCGGGCCCGCCAAACAGGTTCTGGTGGCCGAGGTTGTAGCCCGCAGTGCCACGAATTTGGGCCATGGCGGAAGAATGAAACAAAAGGAGATCGAGAAGAAGGGGAATAAGGAGAAAAAGAAGAAATTGGAGTTGAGTTCTCACAGGTTGGAGAAGAAGAAGTCTAAGACAGGAGCAAATACCAAGGAGTTGTATACAAAGCTAACTTCAGGCCACGATAACCGGAACTGGCCGCTAAACCGCTTTTGGAATAGTGACGACACAAGATTCTGGTGATCTATATACTATACTATTGAAGATTGTCCATATTGTCCAAAGCTCTACATTCTTGCGCTTTATTTTGTTTCAGATCAAGCATTGGTTATGATTTCATTGCAATACAGATTTTGCCGGGTAGACTAACAAAGAAAAAAAAAGAAACTTGCACAAACACAGCGTCAGATCCATTCCCGCAATTCTGCTTTTGTTTCTGCAGTGCAGTTCTTCCTCCTTGCACAACTTGCAAGGGGAACCTACCAATTCCGCTCCTAATGCGTTGTGGCAATCTCCCGGGCCTCAATTGTTGAGGGGAGGGAGAGTGCTCGAATGATGTGACACCCCCAGAACGCCAAAAAAAAGAAAACAAAAACAAAAACAAGGGTAATAAATACAGTTCAAGATGAAGAGAGAATTAGAGAGACAGCGTCATGACAGAGGAGGCCGCTCACGCAGCCCAGTCAGAGTCCAGTGGGTGGCCCTTCTCACGCGATCGCAAGATGTCGGGGAGGTAGGTTGGGGTCACAGTCACACGTGGCTCAACAGGGGCAGGAGCGACAGGAGTAGACTGGTTCTCCGAGGCACTGGTCTCGCTGACGCTCTCGTCAGACTTGCCACCCTTCTTCTTGGGCTGCTTCTTAGAGACGGTGGTCCATTCATCATCACCGTTAGCAGCTCCCAAGAGGCGCATCTGCTCCTCCTCAGAAGGAAGGTTCTGAGCCCACTTAGTAGGAGTAGGGGCGGCAGGGGACTCGAAGGTGTCCAGGAGGCCCTGAGAGGCAGTGGCAAGGACGACGGGAGCGGAGCGGGATCCGCCATTGGCCACGTTGGTCTTGACCGGAGCAGTGTTCTCCTTGGTCTGCCAAGCGTTGGCAGCGGGCGCAGTTGATCGGGCAGCCTCACGGCGCTCAGCCTCGCGAGCGGTGTGCAACTGCTTCTCAAGCAGCTTCTTGCGCTCAACCTCAGCCTCCTGAACTTGCTGCTTGCGGGCCTCGTTCTTGAGGCGCTGCTGGCGCTGCTTCTTGGTCTCCACTTCCTTGAAAGCCTGGATCTTCTGCTTCTTAGGCTGGTTCTCAACATTGCCAGTAACGCGGAGCACAGACGCAGCGGGGGCGGGGGCCTCCAGCATATCGGAAACATACCCGGCCGAGGGGACAGTGGCGCTCACCGCAGGAGATGCGGCGGGAGACAGATCGTCGTCAGCCTCAGCGCCAGTGGTCGAGGAGGCACGGGTGTCGCTGGTCTGGAGCTGCGCAGCCTTCTTCTTGTTCTTCTTCTGGCTCTTGGTGGGAGCGGGCTTGGCGGGAGCAGGCTGAGCGGGAGCGTTGGTCTTGAGGCCGGCCATGCGGCGGGCCATCTCCTTGCGGTCAATTTCCTCATCTGGCTTCTCGTCCTCGGTGGTGGGGGGTGACACGACGGTCTGCACCTCGGATTTCTTGGCGGCAACCGGCTCGGGAGCAGGCTTCGACTTGCGCTTGGGCTTCTTGGGTGCTACAGTGGCCTCGGTTTTCTCCACGGCAGCTCTAATCACGTTGGCCTTGGGGGTTGTGCCATTGGTGTAGTACCAGCCGAGGCCACCTGCCACGACGAGCAAGATTGCCCAGCTAATGTAGGGATTCATGGTCACAGAGCTGTGCACTCATCAGTCAGTACAATCAACATTGTCAAGGTGGTTGCGAGCATGAGGCTTACTGTCCGATTGAAAACCTATGTAGGCGAAGGACAAGTGTAGGTTGAGAGGGGAAGTGGGATCAAAGTTGCCGGACGAGAGGGTAGGACAATTGCGCACGCGCACCGGAGGCCCGAGACAATTGCGCTTAGCTACAGAAGCTTTCTCCGGAGGGAAAGGTCAGGACAAGACTCCAAGGCGTCGGTCAATTGACCGGAGTGCGCTTGGGAGAATGCGCGGAGTGAAGCCGCGAATAGGAGTAATAGGAATAGCGCAATGCGCAAGAGGAAGGCAGGACACACAAAAGAAGAAGTTGAAGAGAGTAGAAGAGGAGAAAGGAGGAAAGACGAGGAGTAGAGGAAAGGGCAACCGTGGCAGATCCACTTGTACTGTGACGGTAATGGTAAGTTACCAAGCTCTTGGCCTGGGAGTAATTGCACATATTCTGTACCTTGTCTACTTGGCGTCTTTGTTCTTTGGTCTAGATTATTTGAAGGCTTCCTGTATCATATTTAATGACTTGATTCCCTACCTATGATACACTAGTACTTGGGGACCAATCAAGAATGTGATGCTCCTACAGAGGACGGTATGGCGATCCGAGCATTGACTGCTGTACTGCAAGCTGTCATATATTTTGTATTCAACATACTACTAGTGGTATCTAGGGAACCGTTCTTTGGCTGATTTCAAAGCTAATAGCTCCAAGTTGTTGAGGGGATTAAGAGGACCCTAAGAGAACATTAAGAAGACATTAAGAAGATATTAAGAGGATATAATGAGATTTATGAAAAGATTATGAGGGGATATGTATTTCCACTAAGAGAGGGAACAGGCCACGTCTCCGCCTGTCTTCTCTCCGCTTTCTACCTTCTAAACGGATTTATATCTTACTAGCGCGTTCTGGGTCGTAACCTCCTGAGCATTTAACATTGGATTCATCGATTTTTCCGAGAGCCGGCAAGCTTGGAGATTGCCAGATTACCCAGGGGATATGTTTCTTTTACCCCTTACAGTAGCCCTCACACCACGAGGAAAAGGAGTTATATAGTAACGGACAATCCGGTTCAATTGGTGATTGGTGATCCAAGTCATGCATTTGGCGCCTGTGAAGCATATCGAACCCTAGTCAACGAGTCTAAGACTGCAGTATGCAGCGGCACCTTGAAGGGAGGGCTAGGATTGGTTCACTGGTCATGCACTCCTTAAATGCAATTTGAATAAGTTTTTGACATCAGACTAGTTTTTTATTCCTTTGTGTCCTATTGGCTATACCATACTCCTTATATTCTTATTTGTTCCCCACCATTTTGTTCAAGACTATCCAGGTTATATGATTTCTTTGACCAGCTGACTACTAAGATCTACGAAGCTCTCCAGGGCTGGAGCCATTGTTGACTAATGCTACTAGTCCCTCTATTGGTTTCAATTGTCATAAGAAATATATCCGAAATAGTACAATAATATGACTGGGAGGTTGAGTTATGCAGATATAAATACCTACAAAGGTAACCTCTCATCTAGTTAGTGATAGTCATTTCCAAATATCTTGATTGGCATGGAGTCATCGCAACACTCCACAGCTGAATTGAAGGGTCGTTGATAAATCAGAAACCGTGAGCCACATCGTAGGGGTAATCAATGAAGCGGGGCATATTCGAACGACATGTATTCTCAAAATTGCAAACATATGCGGCTGCTCACGCAGGGTAACAGGCTCCCCCACCAGACGATATTACGGGGTCTAGGGTAGAGGAGCTCCTTTAAGCAATGAGAAAACCGACCAGCCAACTGGAGGTGTGGACATGACGTATGAAAAGAGGGACGCCTAGTATCTTCGCTTTTAGAGTCAAAGTCCCTCAACGCCCCGATCGTTCTCTTTGTTCACGGTAGTGATCAGGGATAAATTTGGATTCGATAGTATCAGCTAAAGTTGCTCATTTGACCGGCCAGAGCTAACCCTTTGCCACTATCAACTACTGTGGCAGTGGAAGAGCAGGTGCGGGAGGTGGCCGCTTGCTTACCTGGTGAAAAATACGGCCGCATTAGACTTTGATCCCCAACGAATCATCCTGATAGGGAATAGTCCCGGTACACAAGTGGTTACACTGCTGAGAACTTGGCTAAAGATACCTGGAGAAGGCAGAGGGTTATCTCCCTCAACGGCTCAAATTACAACCCATTGGCGGAGATCACCGATAGTCCGGGGCCGGTAGCGGAGAGCACAATCGAAGGGCTTGGCACTGATCCCGAACGGCTGCGAGATGTGTCACCTACTTACATGCCCGCGCGCCAAATGTAGGCGCTTTTATACTCCTCCAGGTCCATAGGAGAGGTGATATCTGCCAGGCTGTCGAGCTTTCTATGTTGCTTTCCACATGTCTGAGGGCAAAATTCTTGAGGGCGATATGCAAATGTTACTACGGCTTGGCGATCCCACCTATCCTGTTATATTGGTTATGGATAACTGGCTCAAGGTGCATATTCCAGTGATCATTCCGAGTACCTGATCGCTTTCATCTCCCCAAAAGTGCCCCACACAGCAAATCTGGACGAGCTGGCACTCTATTACTACTAAATAACGGATATTTCCCTAATCTAGGCGTTGAACCTGCCATATTGTGGGGCACAGTGAGGCTCGGATTGATAACGGGGGTTGGGTTGGCAGTACGGGGGCCGTCGGTCACCGGGATTTCGGGCCCAAGCCTGGACTAATATATTCTCTTTTCGCTATGAATATATAACATACCCCCTATCGCTTAAGATCGGACTATAACGTAAATACTATTTTTCATCGCAGTGCATTCTCTATTATAACCTTTAAAGGTGTTATAAGAGTTGCCTACGAGGGGTAAATAGCTAGACGAAACCCCCGCAGCCGATAACATTGATAAGCTCAAACTTCTGTCATCTTCCGACATTTAAAGGTCAACATTCACCATGGGAAAGAAGATTATAATTGACACCGATCCGGTATGCTGCTTCAAATTACATTGCCATAGCTTCGAAATTGACCATAGCACAGGGCATTGACGATATCCTCGCTCTTTTGCTGGCTCTATCCGCCACCCCAGAGGAGGTGGAGGTTATCCTCATCTCATTGACATTTGGTAACATTGAGGTGGAGAGGTAAGGGATCGTTTCATTTGGAAAAATACATTGCCTGACCACATATTCAGCTGCCTCCGCAATGCAGTGTCAATGTTCCACATCCTCGAGCGGGAGATGCAGTGGCGCCGCGAGAACGGCCGGCCTGAAGGCTTCGGCACCTTGAGAGCTTCCCGTCCTATATTGGCTGTCGGTGCAGAGGATCCCCTTGAAGACCAGAAAATGCTTGCGGATTACTTCCGTATGTGTTGCTTTACCATACTATAGATACTGTTGACTGATATCCCCGCAGATGGAATCGACGGCCTTGGAGGTATTCACGCAACGGTATGCGAGGGCCCCATGAAACTTGGCCATTTCTATGGCCTAGGAACAAGAAAATCAATGCTGACTTTTGAATAGCACCCACATCTTACCGCCGATAAGGCATGGGTCCACCTCTTTGCTAAAGAGCTGGAGGGCGAGGGAATCAAGCCTGTCGAGGACTGTACAGGTCCCAACGACCACGCATTCACCCCATCCAAGCTTCCGGCATACAAGGAGATTCTCCGCGCGCTCCGTGATAATGAGCCAGATTCAGTGACTCTGGTAGCAGTGGGCCCACTCACCAACCTGGCTTTGGCTGCAGCAGAAGACCCAGAGACATTCCTCCGCGTGAAAGAGGTGGTCGTGATGGGTGGTGCAATTAACCAGCCAGGAAATGTGAGTCGAGCCCTTTTCAAAACTAAGAAATATTGAGACGGATTGGCTGATTTTGTTAATAGGTGACACCGGTGGGCGAATTCAACGCCTACGCAGACGCAGTGGCAGCCGCGCGTATTTTCGCACTCACCTCGCCCAACCCGCACACAACAGTTCCACCTACAAAGAGCGACAAACTCCCACCGTACCCCAAGAACCTCAGCCGGCAATTGACTCTGCGTCTTTTCCCGCTGGACATCACCCTCCGTCACAATCTGTCTCGCGGCCAGTTCCGGGAGGCCATCACGCCTCTTCTGGCTGCCGGGTCCCCGCTCGCCGAGTGGGTGGATGCTTTCATGGGACATACATTCAGGACATTGGAGCGCCTGCACCCTGGACATGTTGGTGACGATGCTCTGCTGAGTCTGCACGACCCAGTGTGCGTCTGGTATGCTTTGACATCCGAAGACCCGAAGTGGGTTTACTCGGCGAACTCGCCTGAGGATATCCGCATCGACACTTTGGGCCAATGGACTCGCGGTATGTGTGTTGTCGACCGTCGCAACCGTCACCGCATCGAAGGTGAGGAGGAGAGCTCCAGTGACCATGGTCTCTGGCTGAGTGGCCGTGCTGGCAATCGCATCTGGCGGATGGATGGGTCTCCTGGGGAGGAGAACTTCGGTAATGTCATCATTGAGAGGCTCTTCAAGTAATCTACGTTTGATATATAAAGGGGAACACATCTGTTGGGTATAGACGCATATAGCTGTTGATTTCTATAGAGACTGGAATATGCTTTCTCTTTTTGGACTCTGAGAATATCCCCTAAGCAATCTCGAACATTGTTTGCCGTGACTGACATATATTTGAATGTGGATGCTAGCGAGCTACAGGCTAGGTAGAACGAGCTAGAGATGCCCCAGAATTGTTCTCAGCACTGCCATCCGCGGGGGGGAGGGGAGGATAGTTGGTCCGTACTCCTGTCATATCGAGCCGTACACAAGCCCTATCCACTATAACGCCGGACGATGTCAAACGTGAGGCCAGGCTTCTTTTCTATTTTCTCCCTTGGAATATTATTAGGTTAAGATCCAGAGATCGCCACTCGCTGGGATGTATGGACTATGCGAGGTGTTGACATGAACTACACCATGGCACGTAAAACATTCTCAATGCACTAACAGCGCAAAGAACTTGTAATCGAACAATCATTAACTCTAGAACAGCCAAATGGCTAAACATATCTAGTTAATCGTCAAATTATGAGAGGCGATGCTGCTCAAAGTACACAGAAATGTGGAATATCATAATCTGGAGATCGACCCGTGGACTGTGGCACTTACTACTATAGTCCTATTAAACTCGCCAATATGCAACACTTCACAATCCAGGAGGCTTCCCCCAGGCGGCTCGGGAATTGACAGCTAGCCCCTTGATAATCGAAGCCATCAAGCTCTTTCTATATAAGACGGGGGCCAGTCCAAGGATAATACCCTCGTAGCAACTGATCTCCTCTTGAATCTCAGCATCAGATCAATTCCCGAAGAACATTCTCCTCTCTGAGCTTACCTCGGTGCCTGCCCATCCATATCCCTACCAATGCAACTAGTTCACACAATGCCACTGCGACGGGTACCCGCTGCCCCGTCGACAAGATCATCTCATATGAATCGCGTTAGTGTCAATCGCTGTCAATCGCTGTCAATCGCTGTGCTATTTGCGGTTTCAGACTTGCCCGATTTCTGTACCAGATGATGATAAGCTTGAATGTTCTTTTTTCTTTTTTTCGTAGTGAATTGTGCTATCATGATGTTTTTAGCTGGTTCATTTACTTGCAATGCACGGAGAAGTGCCACCCTAAGAATGTTTAAAGTAAATAGAATTGGGTAAGGGAAATTTATGAACAAAGGAGACTACTGAGTGTTAGTGATATGAAGGATCTTGGTTTTTTCTATATAAAAGTGAATAGAGTATTGCATTTTCTCGTTTTATCTTCCAAATTATATATGTCATCATCTTCACGAAATGGAGAGGATTATATAATGAGTTTATTTTCCCACGGGATAGGTGATCATTGAATAACTAGGTAGTTATTGAAGTTCGTTATTGTAGTTCAATGGCCAGGATGCGCTTGTTTTAGATCAAATTGAGTATGTCGGGGCATGTCTTTAAACATGAGAACCTTAGAAGCCGAGCCAGCTTTCTCTCCGGCATCCACAATTACGCGGCAATAAAACACGGCGTTGCCGAAGAGGAAGCACGTGCCATACGTGGATGAGTCGAGAGGAAGCGGGTGCCCGTGGACACGGAGTGGGGGGAATGTTAAAAGGAAGACTCTCAATTTGTAACCGTGGCTTGACACAAACCCAAGGAGTTTCATAGCCAATACATAGCCAATAGGAAAAGATCTAAAGATCACAGTACGGAGTAAAAAAGTGCACATGGTCTGGAAGCATAAAGGTCCGTGTGTCGAGAACAGACTGTCCAATTGATCCACGTGCTAGGCTGCCTCAATTGATGTAATGGGGTACCAAGTACTCCGTACCATGGAGATAGCCCCCTTTCCCACACTAAAATAGGTACTCAGTACCTACCAATAAGCTCTCCAGGCCCCACTCTTTACTCCAGCAAATGCCCGTTGTTCCCTGAGGCACGAGTCTCCGCTCGACCAATTAGCATCGTCCGTTGTAGCTCGTGGGCACAATCTTTGGAAGCACGCGACACCATCTATAACTTGGGAAGCCCTGGACGACGTTCACGGTTATATAGTCTGCACCCCTTGCTGTACAACTGTACTCCGTACTATTTACAACAATTCCCCCCTCTCTATTTTTTTTTACAATGTCACGACTTCCAACCCCAGCCATGTCGGGTGGCTTCATCATTAAAGATAAGCCCGACGGGGATAATTTCACATTACCTCCCGCTGCATTGAGCACTTCCACTTCTAGGAGGTCTTCCCGATCAGACCCTTCCTATATCCCAGCATCCCCGACCTCCCCAGAACTCTCTAGCCGCCGTACAAGTCACACCGCGCGGTCCGGGGCATCTATCAAACGCCCACTTGAAGATTTTGATTTGCCTCCACCACCAACTCGAACTCGCAAGATCATCCAAATGAAGCCAAAATCGCCTTCAAAAACCCCCAAGACAAGGGAAAATGGCAAGGGTTCACAGAATTCAGAAGACCCAATGCCGAACCCCACATCGAACTCTAAAAGAAAACAGCCTAGTGCCACTAGTGCTGCAGGACGCAAAATCGCCCGCAAAACCGCACACAGTTTAATTGAGCGTCGACGA
The DNA here is from genome assembly GCA_928213465.1 of Penicillium sclerotigenum. Taxonomy (NCBI): domain Eukaryota; kingdom Fungi; phylum Ascomycota; class Eurotiomycetes; order Eurotiales; family Aspergillaceae; genus Penicillium; species Penicillium sclerotigenum. The sequence goes on along the minus strand of CAKMRK010000233.1, from coordinate 19,751 downwards.
CGGTCCAAGATGAACGAGGAGTTCGCGACATTGAAGGATATGATTCCGGCGTGCACCGGGCAGGAAATGCATAAGCTGGCTATTCTTCAGGTATATCAGTCACGTTACTGTCAGGAATTTACAACATACTAACTATCCCATCAAGGCAAGCATTGATTATGTCAATTACCTAGAGAAATGTATCCGTGACTTGAAGACTGGAGGATCAACCCACACCCCTGCTGCACCACCCTCACCAACTTCCCCCGAGTTCATCGCAGAAACAGGCGAGCCCATGCAAAGGCGTGGCTCTTCTACTTATTCATACTCCCCTTCTGCGTCACCGGACTTGTACGCTGCTCCCACAGAATTTCCTGATACATCCCCATCTTTCTCCCCACGCACCCAAGTCCCCTCAGCCAATATCCCACAGGATGCTTCATCTATCCTTCCTAGCCCAGCACTGGGACCGATATGGGCATCCAACGAAAAGATGCATGAGTTCCAGGGTGTTGACCACGAGGCTTCAGCTGCCTTGCTTATGTTGACTCAGGATCGGAGAGGGACTGCTGATTCGATCAGTGAGAATCTCCCTGGGAGTACGACGCTATCACAGTCTTTGAAAGAGACTCAAGCTGTACCCCCTGAGATTCAAAGGAGGAAGGGCATGAGTGTCCGCGATCTTCTTATTTCATAATCTCACACCTGGTTCTTTGTTTCATGTTTCCTTTGAGAAATTGGTGTCTTATGCTTCTGGGTATGGCGCAGAGGCTGTCTTATTAGCGTTATCTATAATTAGCACTTGTTTTCAGGGTTGTACTCGGTAGATCAATGTCTACACACGTATTGGTGCGTGTGTTTTTGTTACTTGGCCGACCTATGAAGGCGGGATACTCCAACTTGGAGAACAAGATGCGAACAAAAAGTGAATAAAATTGATCATCATAAAGATTTTGGAGGCTATTTTATTCGCATTATAATTATTTAGGGCATGAGTTCTGATGAAATACAACTGTCAGTTGCCAGTTGCGGTTTCGCCCCCACAAATATCGGACCATCGGCAATTCGCGAATGACCGAACACCGAACTTCCGTCACCGAGAGTCCCCCAGCTGAAGCCTTAATCACCGATATATTGCAGAAGCTGAAGATCTAATAAAAGAAATTCTCCTCAACCTTATTCCCAAGACCTCAATTTGCGCTGGCTTCCATGTAGCTGCGCTAAGACAGCGCCATGAACCACCCACGCCGGTATAACGTAGAGCGATCATGTTTACGCTGCCACGAGCACAAGATCAAGTGTGACAAGGGCTCACCATGCAGCAAATGCCTGCGCCAGAAGGTCACCTGCCAGTATCCAGGTCCGAGCCGAGTTAAGCGTCGACCCCCGAAGACGAGCACGGCCGATGTTGCGGTACGGTTGGAACAGCTTGAGCAGTTCATTGCGGCGATGATCAAGGAACGATCGACTGAATTGAACAGTCAACACCAAAGCTCAAACACAAACTCGCCGATTCCGAATGGCAGATCAGACTACAGGCCGCCATCAAGCCACCCAGCTGCAGCAGACCGCCACGTCTACCAAGGGTTTTTAGACAAAGACGGCCAGTATATCAATGAGCCTCTCCTCTCCCGAGTGCTGGAGAAGGAGCAGGAGCTGAAATCTGCAATCGGATCACCGATCGGTGCAACTATTCCCCGCCAACTACCGACATTGAGGGCAGATGGTCTCTTCGCGAACCCGCTCTCGGCTCAGATTGACATCCAGGAGCTATATCCTAGTCGCTGGGAGGGGGTCTTTCTTTGGCAGACATTTCTCAGTCGTGTAGAGCCCTTGGTAAAGGTCATTCATGTTCCAACGGAACAATCGCGGATATTTGCCGCGATTAATCGACCTGAGAGTGTGCGTGCTGATGTACGTGCTTTGCTCTTTGCTATCTGTTTTGCCGCTACAACAGCCTTGCTTTCGGATAGTCCTCAGAATGAAGTTCGGCGTGCCAATCTGCGGCGATATCAACAGGGCATGGAGTTGTCTTTGTATCACTCTGAGTTTTTGGATTCTCCAACCCTTACTTCGCTGCAAGCGATGGTGATATATCAGGTGAGTTTCTCTAACCGTCCTTGCCCTTCCTGTGCTCTATATCGCTGATATGTTTCTGCTATCTCTAGGTATGCTTTCGATTTAGCAATAGCGGCCGATCTGGCTGGACCTTACACGGTATAACCTTTCGAGCCGCGCAATCTATCGGACTCCAGAGGGACGGGGAAAACTTCAAACTCCCACAATTGGAATGTGAGCTACGCCGACGAACCTGGGGGCATATCCAATCGGCCGATACCCGAGTAGCAGAAGACCATGGGCTCAGCGTCCCTGAAAACGACTATGGGGACACTGAACTCCCCCTGAATATCGACGACCAGAGCTTATCAGAGACGAACATCACTCCAGCCGTTTCGCAAAACCGATGGACCGAGTTGACATTCTCTCTAATAGTGATTGAAATCAACAGGGGGCGGCCAGCTTTACATCGAAGTTTAGTGGGGGCAGCTGATCCAGAGCGACTCCTCGCTGAGTTTAGAGGTGCGATTGAGGAGAAATACCTGCGACACTGCGACCCAGACATCCCGGTCCAGCGCTTCGGCTTCCTTCTCGGACAGCTACTCCTCACAAAGACCGAAGTTTGCATTCGACAGAAACAGCTACAATCACAGGGATCAGCAGCCGGCTCACTCGATCACACCCTCGTCCAAGAGACGCTTGCACAAGCCTGCTATGGCATGGAAATTGGCCTCGAGATGCACAGCAACGAATTACTGCGTGGCTTCCGCTGGCTGATGATGACTTTCACCCAATACCACCTCCTCACCTACGTTCTCTGGACCCTGTGTGTTTATCCCACCGGTCCACATGTTGAACGAGCCTGGCGGGCTATCGATGCGCAGTTCCATCTGACTGAGGGCCCCTCTTGGCCGGACCCGGGACCCAAGTGGCCGATGATTGTGCAGTTGCGGAATAAGGCGCGGCGTATTTGCCAGGCACACAATTCTGCCGAGCAGAGCCAGCAAATAGCTCGGGGCGATTGCACTGCTCGCACTGATGGGGTTGGGGCAGGGGATTGTCGGCCTGAGAGAGGCTTTGATATTGATAGTTGGGATCCGAACTTCGTCGACTTTTCGGATTGGAACAGCCTGGCACAGAGTCTTTCTCTTTTGAATTGACGACGTGTGGTGTTTGTACTGGCGTTTTAGTATCAGTTAATAGTCTCTGTGTATATACGTATTGAAGCCAGTGGACATGATATAATGTGACGGAACCAATAGACGAGGTTGTTCCCTGCACATAGACCTTTTCCTAAGGTGCCTTCTTGTCTATATGGGGTTATGTTTTTCTTCAGCCTGGTGCAAAGAGGGTTATCTCAAAGAAAACACATGACGATTGCCATTTGTTATCACTTTTACCGCTCCCTCCACCGCTCCTTCGATTAATTCTGTCTGTTCTATACCTCCAGGACGCGACGCGATGCGTCTTACGCCAACACAAACAAACATCCTGAACAGACACTTCACCCCCATTTTTCCCTACCCAACTCGCACATCATTTAGTAACCGCCATTATGCCTTCGTCTGATGAGGAACCAGATAACGTGGCACTCCTACTGGAGGCGATTGGCAAGCAGTCTATCCACCGTCTGGAGGGTATCTTACAGGATATCGTCAAGCACAGCCCAGAAGGCCGCAAAATCGCTTCAAAATGGCTGTTAGCGGCTAAGGACGATATGCAGTCCGAGCCAGTCGTCCACACCTCTCGCACTGCTCCCGGCTATATTGCCCTACCCGTCGAAGAAGAGTCAACCGAAGAGCCTACGGCTAACGTCCCGATGACATCCCGTTTCGAAAACTGCATTTACTGCCTCGAGGATTTCGATGTCACTCAGAACTCGAAGACTAGCTGCAAGTATCATCTTCGTACGTATATCTCCCAAGCACATTTATCAAATACATGGCTTAGATTGGAACGCAACTGACCTATGAACAGAGCCTGACGTTGTCGACGAGGAGTGTTTCAAGGACGAGATTGCCGCCGGAATTGATGTTGACAATGATGAATATCGTGAGGTTTGGCCGGAGAAGTTTTTCTATCCTTGCTGTGGAATGAATTTAACCGAGGGGATGTGCCAGGTTGGTTGGCATAGAGCCGCGGACCCGGATGACCGTCCTCGCAAGCAAACTGGTCGGACCGAAATCTGATGGAATCAAGGTAATTTGCCTTTGGAGTTTGGGGTGGGATTTGGAATGTGTCACTATCCCTAAGGTTTGATGCTTGTGCTAGTGGTGGTGCTTTATCTTCCCAGGTAGACTGCAATCCCTGGAAACAATCTCATTTTTTAATGTCAGATCCGTATGCATGTTTCTCCACCAAGCAGCCAGCGAGTAATCCATTTCATCTCAGTATGGGAAAATATTAACAACTAAATAAACTAGCCCTGATTACTGTAATGGGCAGTCCGGCCGATACTCCCCCGAAGCGTCCTCATCCTCCCCCAAACCATCTCGCCTCCGCTGCTCCTGTCGCCGATTCTCATCATCCACCAACTGCCGCAGCCGCCCTGCATCCGGCTCATCACCTGGCTGAATACGGATCAGTTCATCGACCATGGCCGCCCGCCGCGGGTGACCCCGATGGCGTAAGTAGCGCTGAAACTCGGTGAGCGTAAATGTGCGGAGGGGGTCATTGGCGGGAGTCTCTTCCGTGGGTGGTGTCGATGAGGGCATAGGAGAGGTCAGTGACGCGGCGGGATATACATCTGCCGTCGGGGATGCCGTTGCAGATGTAGCTTGGGCTTGAGGTGGTTGCATGGCCTCCGTCAACGGGATTGGTGGCGCAGCCGTAGATGTAACTGCAGTAGAGGATGTTGGTGCAGACGCAGCTTGGGGCTGGGATGGTTGCGTTACTGGAATTCCCGCGTTGAGATTTACATGGTCTATCACTGCTCGAAAGAGATTCCACCGCATCTCACTGTGTTTCTGCCAGATGAACCGCTGCCATGGGATGGTTGGGCCCACATATACCCCGTTTGGGTGCTCTCTTGCTAATGGCCAGTGGTCTTCGAGGTACGATGTCTGCGATGCTAGGAGGGAATAGAGATCACCCCATACAAGGCTGCCGAGAATTCGCATCTGACCGCTGTAGCCTGGAGACTCGTCAGATCGCTGGCTGCCCTGCTCTGGGTCGAAGTCTGGGTCAACGGCGAGAAGGAAGCCCGCGAAGTCACCGGGAATAAGCCGGGATGTCGCGGGACTGTAGGAATTGGTGGTGTATGAGGCAAAAGATGCGGAGTCAACAACGAGGAATGCGCCATCTTCTAGCTCTGACCAGTCTTTACTGCTACCTTTGAGGTTGTTGAAGTGTCTGATTGGATTGTTAGCTTCGAAATTCGAGAGAAAAAGGATACACCTACTCCTTAGATGCGTCGATATCGCCTTCTGGAATACCCAATTCCTTCCCATCGAGCCAATGGAGCTTCAAATGCTCTTTGATAGCACTGCTTCCTGTGTGGCCTTTGCCCCAGTCTGAAACATGCGCTTCTACTTTGCGAACGAATTCCGTCCATTCAGTCTCCGTCTGCCCATAAGTCAACCGATACACAGCGAACCCATACTTCCCCTTCTTTCCTTCCTTCGTCCTATATTCTATATTTGAGGCACAGGCAGCAATCCAGGGCTCACGAGGAACAGGCTCAAGAGGCGCACCACGCACCTCTTTCCTCAATTTATTCTGGCCTTGAATCTGGCTCTGAGATGCCCTATGGTACGTCTCACCGGACGAAGGAGTTGAATCTCTCCATGGACCTACTGCATTACGGGAGATCGCTTCTCGAGTAAACATCCTCAAGCGCTCATGGTATGATTTACTCCTCGTCAGCAGATTCGCCGCATGAAGAGCTGCCGGACCGTCCCGCGGGGAATCCGCCCAGTACCCCTTGTAACCATTCATGGGGATCATGATGGTAAAATCAGCACTGGCGGTGATTTCCGTCAGCATGCACAGCGAGTCAGAAATTTTCCACTGGAAAGCATCAGGCCGGGCTAATGGGCCGCCATCTCCTCCCGGTGGCCGATACTCCAAAAGGGCTCGCAACAATGGAGCTCGCAGTGTATCGACATGCACGGTAACCCATCTATGGGCGCGCTCAGTCATCATCTCAAAATGCGCAGTCATGTATCTTGTCCAGAGACCTGCGACACTAACGGGCTTCTTATCTTGCTCCGCTCTACGCTTGTTGAGAACAGTGTCGAGCGCCGTCCAATGGTCGTAGATGTAATTGAACGTGTCGCGAAGATAGAATCGCACGGTTGGCTCATTCAAATACTGGAATACGGCGATCACGGCCGATAGATGTTGACAAGCGAAATCAAAATACTCTGGCTGGTCGAGGCCTTTTTCCTGCCATAGCTGGTCGCTGAGGGGGATGATGCCCTCCCATAGACGGGACTTGAGGGATTGGATGTTCTTCCCAACTATGCAGAGACGGGTGGAATCTCGCTCAGAGCCAATGCGGGCCATGACACTGGTCATGATGGACTCGCCATCGGAGTCCGGGGGAAAGTTTTGGTCATGTTGGATGAAGGACGCTTCCTCTTTGGATAGGCGCTCAATATCGGGTTGATTGCCATTGGGCAGGGGCTCACCAAATGCAAATTCAAGAAAATGAGCGATGGTTTGAGGCTCAAGAATGTGATCGACTTTTGTTCGGTTAGTACAATTGTAGACATGGAGACCTCGGGGGATAGGGGGGATTGCGAACCAACTGGCAGGTTCTGTGCTTTGTAATGAGCGATAGTGACCGAAGTGCCTTCAGCTTCGAGATGTGAGTGTGAGTACATTGCGAGGAATGAGGAATAAATCGAATCAAGAAAATCAGGACTCTTTTGAAAGGAGGGGAAATGATTTCAAAAGCCGCAAGGCATTTTAGCGCGGGGGGGGTTGGCTTATCTGACTTGACTTTGTTTAGTCTAAGATTATTCTTTACAACATTGTAGTATTGGGCCCCTAAGATTATCCTTTACAACATAGTAGTATTACCCCCCTTAACTATATAACTATATCTATGATATTTCTTAGTAAAAAAGGGGAAATAACAGCCGGGAGTATACGGAGGGGAGTATATTCCACTACTACAGAGTACGTACTTATATAGACTGCAAATCATAATCTTCATTATAAATTAGGTATCAAGTCATTATTTCGTACCAAATTATTCCCTGGCCAATAAACCAGAGTCCCGAAATCCAAAAGGGGGAAAGAAACAAAAAAAAAAAGAACAGGAAATTCTTTCTATACCTGCGCAGGTGTACTCGACCCACTAGCCCTGAGTTTCTCCTCCAAGATCAACCTCTGACAGAAAGGACTTCTCTCCCGAATCCAAGGTCCCCAGCGCATCAAAGCAAAAGGAATCGGAATGCAAGCCAGACTAATAAACCCAATGAGGGAAGTAGCCCAGGAAACCCCTAGAGAGTTATAGAGCGGTTCAGCCGCCAGCGGGAAAAGCGCTCCAGCAATGCTCCGCACAATGACAGAAGCTGCCAATGCGCTAGCGGAGTAGATCTTGTATGCATCGGTCACATAGGTAAGAAGCGAAATGAAGATAGTCTGGAATCCGAACCCGAAGATGAACCCTGACATCACGGGTGCTGCCCAATGCATGGTGGGCTTTGCTGTCCAGGCGAGCCAGAACATGCTGATCGTTAGACAGGGCCCGGCGATGCAGGATATGGGGAGTCGGTGGTACTCTGGGCTGGAGGTCCAGACTTTGTTGAGCTTTTTGGCTTTTTCGTAGATCATGTCGTAGTAGAGGGCGACGAAGCCGGAAGATGCTGCGCCGACGCCAACTGTGATCGGTTAGCTATGTTTCGGGGATATAGAGGAGAAGATATGGACGTACTTGGAATGTATGTGAGGGAAGTTTGTTCGACGGTGAAATCATAGACACCTGTCAATTTATTGTTAGTATTGTACACAGGTCAGTGGGAATTCCGGTGGAGTATTACCTTCAAAGATGATGGGATAGGCCTGGAAATAAAAGAAGACCAGACTATATGCGATAGCAATATAGATAGAAGTTGAGGTAATGATAGGTTCAAAGAAGAGCATCGTGATAGGACGGGTGATGATCTCCATCGGGGTGAATCTCGAGTCCAGGTTGAGTTCCTCACGCGAGAAGTATCGATTGGATCCTGAATCCTTTCTCAATTTGGCAGCTTGTCGCTTCAAGAGTGCCGGGCCAAAGGTTTCTAATTTGATATGAGATTAGCTAATGACACATTTTGTTGGACCAAGCGATAATAATACCAGATGTTAAGAGTAGAGCCAGCCAGGTAATGCCCGTCAGAATCAGGTCGATTCTAAAAGTCCATCTCCAACCATATTTGACTGAGCATCCGGAGATAATCGGGCCTAGAATGGGACCAAAACTGCAAGCCTGAAATATATATTAGTACCATTCCAGTATTTTGCGTGTAGAGAGCAACATACCGACATATACATCGCCATCGCACGACCACGACTTCGCAGATCAAAAAATAGGTCCGCATAAATACCACCAACAACTGTCTGAGGAGCAGCCCCCATAAGGCCACAAATAGTGCGAAAGATGAGAAGAGAGGGCCAATTAGGCGCTAGAGCACAGCCAAGTGTAGCGAGGACAAAAACAGTGAATGACCAGATGAGAACGGGTTTCCGGCCAATAGTTTCACTCAATGGACTGAATAGCAGTGGCCCAATCACATAGCCAATGAGAAAAACAGCGGTTGGTAAGACCTTTTGCTGGTTTCCGGATTCGTGGAAGTCCTGCATCATAGCGGGGACTGCATTGCTAGGAAGTGCAGATGATATGCCGCTATTGAGGACAATAAATAACGCCACAACTGCATTGTATAACTTTTTCTTCTATTGGATTTCGAAATTGTTAGTAAATATCTCTTCGTAATAACTAGATGTGCGTACAAATGCCCAGTTCGGTGGGTTTCTTGGTGAGTTCTCTTGAAACTCGACAAGTAGCTCATCTTGAGACAGTTCAACTATTTGGTAATCGCCATTTGACTTTTGATTATTTTCCGTTGAAGCAAGGGATCTCTTGTCGGAACTCTCATGATCCTCTAATATATGTTAGAGCAGACCGGGAAATATCAGATGAGGTTGATGGCACCTGAAGAAAGGATGGCAGCTATCTGAGCCGTTAAAGATTGTTTTGTTTCTGACGCCATACTGCACCATCAAATGAGTGGGATAAGCTAGAACAAAAGGAACAAGATTGGAAGTATGTTTTTATTCTAATTCTCAAAGACTTTAATGATGCGGACTGAAGCTCTATATAAGCCATATGAAAAATATTTCCGTCCCCATTGCAACTAGCGGACCCAGAGTGAAAACCCTGACGATTCTTTGACTCACCCAGAACGTGTTGGTCTTGCATAATGCCTCTATCATGATGGAGTATGTAACAAGCCAATGAGAGACTGGTTTACCTCGATTTTTTTCCATGGTAAACCGGGGCCGGTACGGGGCCGGGGTTTAGGGCAACCCACCCACGGCGCCGGGCAGGATCCGGACATGAGTTGCCCACGATGCACAAATTGATTCCTATAACTGCATTGTAAGTGGGGATCTAGATTGGTATGACTAAATCCATGTGATTAAAGAAGCATACTGCATTGCGCGTTGCGGCCTAATTTGTTGTTCACTGGAACGAGTGTCAGGGTTGATCTACGAGGCTAGAACTTGGCTCTTGGGCGAATTACTTAGTTTGGATAGTGGAATTGAGTGAAAATCTTCAATAAGGTATATTAGGTATGTTATTGCTACTGTGGCATCGATGGCATCATAGGCAAGAAATCGAATATATCGTTCTGACCCTCCTCAAACAGACCAAAGGAATCTGCAATGGAGTTGGATACAGTCCAGTTGGGCGCTTCCATCGTGCCGGACAGCCGAGATACCTGCGCTCTGGCCACTGTAGATGGGTCATTACTTGGCATTGAGACCATATTTGAATCTTTATCTGTTTGAATGGTCGGGCCGGTTCTGAAGCGGAGATCGTCGAGAGGGCCCGCACCTGATGAAGGCGGGCCGTTAATCATGGAGTTATCAGGTCCCTCGAATGTCGGGCCCTCATTTTGATTAGACAAGATGGGTACATCTGTACTATGACTGCTCGGCGGACGTTGACTGGCAATCAAGGCTCGTGCATAGTTCACGAAGATGGAGACAGTCCGGTGGATATCGGGATACGGGGGTTGTTTGAGGAAATCACAGATCCTTTCTGCTCTTTCAAGTAGAAGGCCTTGATTGATCAGATTCGGGCGCCATCTGGCGATTCGAAGAGCAAATGTTGCTAAACCTGTATTAACAAATTGTATGTAGCTGCTTGGGGAAATGATCAACTTACTGACGAAAGCGACTGTGAGAGCTGGATACGTTGGCGCCCATGGTAATTGACAGCGGTAGGATGGCTCGTTGATCAAAAAGCCTAATTGGTCCATGATAGTGGTCACAAGGGACTGCCATAAGTTCATCACATTCTGGTCGAGCATTTCGGAGTCTGAATCTGTGTACGTCGGTTGTAATTTTTGAATCCGAGCTAGCGAAGCACAGAAGACAAAAATTCTGGCATAGTGAAGCATAAGCTTGAGGCTACTGCGTTGGAAGGCCCCTATATGGAAACCATTGTCTTCAAGTTTCGTTCAAGTCAGAAATGGTCAGGATTGTGAGCGCGCACTTAAAGCAAGATAGGGACAGCCTACTTTCATGGATCTCGTCCCACGTCGTCCACCAGTTTTGCAATCTTTCCATAATGGCCGGTAGCTCTGTAGACACAATATCGCCAATAGTGGAAGTGTTGTCAATAATCACACGAGAGTTACCTGCCACATGTTAGTCATTTGATAGATAGATCGCACCGGCAGTTTTTTTTATTTACCTCGAAGTTGGTGAAGCTCAATGATACACACAGTACGCATATCACAGGGTAGCGATAGTGGATAATCAAGGAATCTGCGCAGCTTTACCACATCGACCTCGGCAATGCGTGATTTGCGTCCTGTACCAGATGCGACGTCCAACTCCAATATGAAAGTGATTAACCAGGTTCTTGTCTTCCATACTAGTTCACGTTCAGGCATAGAAGCTGAGAGCGAACTTCGGGGTACATTTTCTTGGGACAACAAAGTGTCCAAAGATTTCTCCAACCCAGAATCCAAAGCAGTGCGAAGAATTAGAGCAATAGAGAACCATGTCTTTTCGGAGTAGGCGGCTAGGAGAATCATTCCTTGGACTGTCTCTAGTTTGGTGGGCCGTTCGAAGAAGCTGTCTTCGGCCAAACGTTGTGCTTCATCTTGTAGAACACGTTGCATATGCGTGTCTCCGCGCAAATCTGTCACTGCGCGACTAGCCAGATAGATAATCACCGTAAAGCAAAACAGGGATCTTGAACGGACAGAGTCGAATGTGTCTCTGATCGGATCAAAAAGAGGAAGAAAGTTTTTGGATCCACCCGTAAACCTGTAGCAGAGGAGTGAGATTTTATCATGTAGTTTCGTTTGGCTGTTAGTACCATACCTCTCATACATGACACGAGCAAGCTCCTCACTAACGATTCCCCGATCGACAACATCTCCTCTGGCATCGCCCTTAGTTGGGCTTTCCATAAATATCTTACTCCGTTAGATGACGCCAACTGCCTAAGTGGTCTGGATGTGACTCACATCATTAGTGCCTAGTAGATTCACAGACATTGAGTGTACCGCAGACGCAGGCGCGATCATTTCATTAGGGCTGAGCTGCTGCGATTCCGGTCCATTCGCATCAGATGTATAAGACCGCTGGAGGCTGCTTAATCCAGTAGAATCGGGCAAAGGATCGATCGGAGTGTCAAAACCACCATCTTGCACGGTGGATGGTGAGAACCCCTGATCTCTTGATGTTGGAGTATGATATCCAGTCCTAGGGTCCAGCGGCGAAGCAGTGTTTTGGTTTCTTTGACGGTATATTAGCTCGCTATTTTAATGTGCAAAGATCGACATTCCAATTGTCACCTTGCGGGGGTTGTTGTTTTCCGCCGACGATCACTTCGGCGTCGGCCATCATCGACCGGATCCAAAATGCAGTCCCGGCCGGTAGAGCGACAGCGGAAGCAAGGGACTTGGCTACGTGCATCACATCGCATCTTTTGTCGTCTACACCATCGGCATGCTTTAAAGAAGCGAATCGGTACATTTTCGGCCCGGTAGACTATTTCCGACCCTCTTTCGCTCATGACTGTCGTTTCTTCATGCGATTCTAGCAACGAAACGCCGGCCAACCAAGCCCATTAGTAACAAAAGCAAATATCTTCTGAAGCGTATCGATCAAAGACTGTGGCTTAGTCCTAATGCATGTCAACTGCCTGTCGGGGATATGTTTGCCGGTTAACAGAAAGGCCGGTCACGTGTACGGTTATCTCTTCTCCTTTAGGAAGGTCAACAACAACGCCTCATCCACTATAGAAGTTGACGAGACGGAAAACAGCGTAAATAGACGTTTCATCACATTGGAATACATTCCTGACTTTAAAACCAGCTATATCTATCTAATAGCCACCAAATTTCCTATGGAAGATGCTTTCTCTGCGATATATTGATAGATAAAGCTTTGGCAGCTCTCGACTCAGATTGATGCATCCCATCATAAGCCCCCATCACAATCCTTTCGGAATGTAAGCGAATTTTCAGTCGGACTCGGGAGTATGAGAATACTTACACGGAGCATACTGAGGTTTCAACGTGATGTTCAACAATGGCGCATAGATCTCAAGCTCGGCTTCCGCTACTCCGAGCAACCATCCTCCTGCCCAAACTCTTGTTCTGCATCGCGAGAGTATTCGCCTCGGCCTCAATGGCGTTGACACTACTAGTCAACTTGACGTAGCCTTCGTCATCCAGTGCATAGAGAGCCTCTTTGAGCCACACCCGACAGGTGATCCTTTCGCGGTATCGCACTGAGTCAGCGATTGGAACTTGATAGAGACGGTCAAGCAAATGCTGGTGGAGAGAGGGGTGCAAAACTCCTATCTTCAAGGCCACAAGTAGCCCTTGGGAATTTGCAACGTTCTGGCTAGGTTTTGGTTCGAAGCGCCAGGTGGTTGAGTTGACGGTATTGACTAGATGATAGATAAAGCTCGAATTTTGTGGCCTGGTGTAGATAGTAGTAAAAGGCTGTGGCTTTCAATGGTAAAGAATGTAGTGATAGATGGATTGGGAGCAGGCACAGCGTTGCCTTATATGTGTACTCAATTGGTATGATGACCCTAGTTCTGCACACAGCGCTTAATGCGACAGATCATTGGGTCCCACCCAACTTTCAATTCGTTTCGTGTTCAAGTCGAACTCCCACAGCGCCATATGGTAAGACTGGATGAGAACTGCACCCCTAACATTAAAAATAGGAACAAGGAATTCTCATTGGGCCAAATCTGTACATATGTACCTGTATGTACCGGATTTTAGGCCGCGGATGCGAATTTCCCGATCGGGGTGCCGCCGCTTTATGAGGGCGCTCAGGGTGTGCTTAGTAATATAAAAAAATATTGTCTACCGGGTGTTGGTGATACCCATTTTTCACTATTATATCAACTTCCCACTCATTTTTGTACTACACCACGATGTTAAATTCAACTAAAAATATCGAGGATCGAATCTAGGATATAGTCAAAGCATACTATCAATCTACTAAGCCTAATGTTACTAAATTAGCATGGGATTTTAGGGTTTCCCGCTATCGACTAAGGGTGGCTAGACTGCGACAACGCCCATTAAAGTGGAGACAAATTTTAGCGTCGCCAAGACTTTCGTGGGCACTATTGTAAAAGTGGATACTGCCAAGAACAAGTTATGTACATAAAATGGCCTAATAGGGTAATTATTGCATTAATTTTGCATAATGGTGGGCGATGGGCGTGCCGTGGACACTTCCTAGTGCCCATGGACAGGCGATGTCGCAGTCTACTAGTCACCATATACGATATGTGAGTATAATTCTTGGAATGACGCGAAAATTATAGATGAGTTCAACTTGATTTGGTTCATCTCTGACTGCTTATCCCGGGAGCACCGCTCCTTGGAGCGACTCAAGCTTCACCATTTCACAATTTGGAGCTTCCACTCATCTTGCACATCTCAATGGTGTCTGCCTAGAGTATCTAAAACCGTAGTTGAAGATACATGCCTTGCTCGACTAAAATCCATCAAGGGATTCTCTCATGGCATTCTCGAATGTCTCTTCATCCACATCAACCCCTTTTTCGATGTACATGGTAGCCATTACTGCATGGGTTCCTCCATTTTTATCACGCCATTCCTTGATTGTGGAAGGAATTCGTCCAGCATTTGGCTGGAGTTGAAATTTGTGGTACTCCTTGCCGTCTTCTTTGGTGACAACGCCATCATAATCCCAGCGCACACCATATCGAACCAGATCAGCCTGGGCTTTTGGCCAAACTGTTTTACCGCGGCTGACTGTCGGGTTGAAAAACTTCTTCATATCTGCCGGACGACCTATGATGACCTTTCCCACACCGATGATAGTCTTGAAAATCTTTCCCATGATGGTAGCGCGTAGACAAATCGCGGCGGTTGGTAGAGGTCTTAGGGCTAGTCAATATTAGGCTTGTTATACAAAATTCTTCACGGTTCTTACCTCTGATCTTAGAGTTTCGGAGACACTCCGGAATTTCTATGTACAATGAGGCAGAGACCTGAGTCAAGGAATTGTGTGCTAACAGAACATGCGAAGGCGCCTATTGCTTTCTTTTAAGTATCGAAGGAGGGGTAGCTCCAGATCATTTCTAAGTGCCCAAACTAGTTTAGTGATGACAGCCTGGCAAACATCACAGCGCTAAAAGGCCTGACTTGATTGGCAGAGCTTGAGGGAGGTAGTTCTCATCATGAACCATGCTGGCCTGAGCCCGGGAAACTAAGTCAGATCGTGGCTAATTATTGGCACAGTTTGACCAATAAAGATTCCGGTATGCACTGTGATGTGATAGAAACTCTTAGCAGGGCACTCCAAGTGTCTCATCGGGCGCAGCGCATTGGGGCATGTATGCGGTACGTTTTATCAAGGGACAGACAGCCCCACACGTTTGGCGCCTGTCGGAACAACGTTACACCGTAACCAAGCCGAGCCCTTTCCCTGCTCCCTTTCCTGAGGTCGCTCTACGGTCACTCTACCGTTGGCGCGTTGTTCGGGTCGCTTGATGCATTGCGATAATTTATCACTTGGCTTGTCCAAGAGTCAGAATATCAGTACATATCCTTGTTTCACAAATACCGTGCTTTAATCGACTCACCTATCCTGAGGATTTGCACGCCTTCTGCTCCACGACCCTCTGCCATCCAATGTTCAAATCAGCCCTCAAACGTTATATCTTCGATCCACCTACGCGAAACACGGTCACATACCCCCGGCGTATCTCCATGGGTTTGTCATAAGTTTTTCCAGCGTTAATGAATGGCCACTAACATATTCTCAAGCTCCCGGTGTATCAGCAACCCAACAGCTTTTTTCCTATACCTCTGGGAGGTTCCTTTTTAATGAGAATCTTCGCTTCCGCGAGCGCTATGTTGAGTTCAACATAACTGCCCTTTTACAGGAGACTGAGAAGATCCTGGGTCCTGCTCACGGCCGAGTGGCGTCTATTGTTAAACTAGCTGAAGGGGGATTCAATCGTGTCTTCCTTCTAAATATGGATGATGGGTTTGAGGCAATTCTCAAAATCCCTTTTCGCATTTCTGGGCCCAAACAGTTTGCGACAGCAAGTGAAGCTGCCACCTTACGATATCTCCATTCCAAGGGCGTACCTGTGCCTAAGGTTTATGGCTATTCTTCCTGTGCAAATAATCCTGCTGGCGTTGAGTATCTTGTTATGGAGAAGGCCCAAGGTGTTAGTTTGCAGTCAAGGTGGCAAGATATGACTAAGCGCCAATGGCATAAGCTTGCAACAAGCTTTGTTGACATTGAAAAGAAATTCTTCGACATTGCTTTTGGGTCTATCGGGAGTATCTACTTCAAAACAGATATCCCCTTTGAGCTTCAGGGCCCACTGTATACGGGAACTGGACCGGACCAGGATTCAGAGACATTTTGTATTGGACCCACTGCAGATTATATGTTCTGGTATGGGAAGCGTGCGGATTTCAATCTTCACCGTGGACCATGTAAGTTGTGCCCTACCCTCCCCCCTTCCTTCCCCCGACCATCTATCCCTTCATTCACTGAGATATATATAGGGAACTCCTCTATTGAATATCTTCAATCCATTGCGCAAAAAGAAGAGCAGTGGACAAGGCAATATGGCAAGCCAGTCGAGCTTGAATTCCCACACAACGGCATTTTTCCGGGAGAAAAGAATCCTGACGAATACCTTGACCTTTTGCACAAGTATTTGGCAATTACTCCATACCTCCTTCCAGAAGATCCTGCATTGCAAAAGCCGACTCTGCGTCACCCAGATCTGAACCCAAACAATATCTTCATTTCACCTGAAACGGGTGCTATTTCTTGCATCATAGATTGGCAACATACGACAGTGGAACCACTTCTGTTGGTTGCAGGCTACCCGCGGACATTTGAGAACCCAGATCCTGAAGAAACACCTGAGTTGAAAGAACCATCACTTCCTCTGGGTTATGAGACCATGTCTACGGAAGCGAAGGAGGAAGCTGATGAGCTTTTGCGACGGCGCCTTCTCTTTTACTACTACCGCATCTTCAACGGAGGCTTAAACAAAACCCATCTCAACGCCCTGAGAGATCCGCTCCTTCGTCCTCGACAACACCTCATAGAATGGGCTGGAAGACAGTGGAATGGAAATCTAAATACATTAAAAGGAGCGCTTATCCGCATGGTTCAATACTGGCCCCATTTACAAACGAAAGGATCGACTTGCCCTGTTCATTTTACCGATGATGAGGTGGAGAAATTTCTTGAGCAAGAGCAGCAGTGGTTTGAGCTGAATGCGGTTGTGAACCTCTGGAGAGAGCAAATTGGTGGAATCAATGAAGATGGTTGGGTCAGCAATGAACAGTATGAGGAAGCTGTTCGAAAAGTCGCGGAGCTTAAAGAGTCACTCATTGCACTGGGTGAGGGAGATCAAGAAGAGATCGAGCTGCTGGAGAAGGGATGGCCATTTAGGGATCAGGAAGAGAGGGTGCAATACGTACACTAGATTCAGTACATCTTTGACTGCCATTTCAGCAAGATGAAGTCGTGGAATGAAGGAAATAGCCTTTGTCTTGCTTCTTGAACTCGGATCGCTTGACCCAGCCTTGTTCTTGCAGTTCTTCTCGTCGATGGTATGTGTCATCCTTGTTTTGTGATGGGTTTCGTTGCTGGAGAGCAGGAGATATGTCTGTAGACTGATTAGTAGAGATGTTCCTTTCTACAGACCTACAATACGACATTACCATGATCGCGTTCCTAATCTGGGCTAACGGAAAGTTCGATCAAACAGGTCAATGTAGGTGACATTTTTTCTTTTGATACTATATTCATAGTCATTGGAAATACAAAGTTTCTTAATGAAGGTATGCATAGCTAGCTATTAGGATAGTGAGTCGGTTTGCTTCCTGTATAATCAACTCTCTCCCTTTCTTCTAATCCGTATATACGTACCTTACGCATTTAGCTAGAACTCTACATAGCGGATGGGATTTGGTAGTTGATCATATTGAGGAGAATCGCACTTCCGTTCAACCGTAAATTCCTTTAGAACTACAACTATGGTAAGATCTATATAGAGGATGATTACCGGAGTAATTGTTGAATTAGTTCAGAGTAGCCCAAATGTTAGTGCTACATATGTCCCACTCTGAGCTAAAATGGGTAAATCTTGCATACTTTCAGACTCACGTCGCCTAATAGGATAATTTATATTTACTCCGAGAGTACTCGCAATAAAAGATATAGCGAAGGGTATTAAAATACTCGCATTTCCTTTGTGCAAGTTTGATAACTAGCCCCCTACCCATTCCTATTCATTCAACTTCACGCCCCCCCAAACCTGAAAATGGAGGGTCCAAATTTGGGCTCTTCAAAGTACATTTGCAAGAGTGTCAATCCTTTGGGAAATTACAGTACAATTTATACGGGCTTGATTGTCGACACCGTACTGGATTCGGCTATTTTGAGGGGGAAACTCACCGAGTTGGTTGGATTATGGCCAATACTTGGCGGTGATTTGATTAAAGATGTAAGTCCATTTTACCGCTACGACAGCCTACTGATATATCCTTTTCTAGACAAAACCATGGTCTTTTACCTGTGGTTCTACTGTCGATTATACTAGTAGGGCTATTAACCAACCACTGGCCACCTATCTTCCAATGCGTCACGAACAACATAGCAATAAGCCAAACATCATTAGTAGCCCGGAAATATCCTCAGTGGATGAGAAATCTATATTCAACGTCTCTCCCAGCCTTGCACACAGTTTCCGCCTTCGTGTTACTCTCCTGCAAGATGCTACTTTGCTCTGTTTCGGAATCACGCATCATATTTGTGACGGCAATGATTGCTGGGAGGTGGTTAAAGCATTTTGTGACCTACTGTCTAATAAGCCAATTCCTCTGTTTGCCCTTCCGCCTGACGCTGAGGATGTCCGAATGTCTAATCTGATGAAAGTCAAAGATGAAGGTCCCGAAACAGAATCCAATTTCCACTACGAGACACATGCACAAAACTTTGACAGTGGGATCTTTAAGCTGGCAATGACTATGTGGCACGTGCTGCTGACGATCCTTGCTATGAAGTTTGGGTTCCTTGAGGAGCTTACAACGAGGTTTATCTACGTTTCAGGCGCATGGGTCGATGAATTACGGATTAAATCACAGGGGCAGCTGAATTGTTCGTCCGAGGTTCAACTTACCCGAAATGATGTTATCGCTGCATGGTATCTAAAATCCGTCTATTCCCCTCAACCTGCAGCTACGTCCTCTAAACCAGTGGACTACTTCGGGATCATTAACTTTCGCCGCTTTATTGAGCCCCCAAAACCAGGAACATACTACATCCGCTGTAGTGTTACTGCCCTTCGGTGTAAATTCTGTGTTCAGCAGCTGAAAGAAGAGTCAATCGCTGAGATTGCCCGGGATATACGCCTCACAACACTGCAATATACCTCCATCGGATCTATTCGACAGAGCCTTCGTTTCTCAGAAGATCATATCTCCGATATCATCACATTAGCGCTGCGTGGCACTGGAAACCTAGGGTTTTCTGTGGTGTCACACTGGACAACATTCGATTATGCAGGCCTTGATTTCTCCGGTGCCAGTCTTGATGGGAATAAAGCGTCAGTCATATTTGTCAACCCCATTATTGTAAACACATGGAACCTCACGATAGCACCTGTGGCTGTCGTCACGAAGAATGGGTCTGGAGGCTACTGGATTCGGGCAACGAATACATCTACTGGCTGGAATCAGTTCAGCGAATCTAACAGAATGGAAAGTCTGTTCCCTCCACAATGATCAGAATTTCAACTTCTCGGTTTGATCATACTAGTTCAACAACGCTTCTTTTTTCTACCAATCCAACCTTCCGAATCAAATGGTAGTCATGCAGTTTGTCGAAGTACGATACAACAGCCCGGCCGGGCTAGCTCAATCGGTAGAGCGTAAGACTCTTAATCTTAAGGCTGCGGGTTCGACCCCCGCGTTCGGCTATTCCTAAAAACCAAACCT